>JAOWBP010000001.1:149565745-149576696 GCA_028571105.1 Tragopan temminckii | reverse complement strand
AAAATGAGACAAATCTCTGCTTTGAGCTAATTTAAAAGCATGTCATTTGGTTGCAACAACACTGAGATTCTGAAGTGAGGGTGCAGACCCAATGCAATTTTTTAAATTTGGGCTTGTCATTATAGGATCTGCACACACACACACTGCCCTACAGAGTCTATTTTTTTCCTTTAACCTAATTCTATCCGATCTGTCATATTTTCTTAGTAATGTTCTGAGGTCACATTTTTTTTTTTTTTTTTTTTTTTAATTTCTTGCCGTAAAAATTACCTCCAAATTCTGTATTTGCAGGGTAATGGTGACATTGGAATGACACTGATTTTCTGCAAGGTTTTCATAAATTGTCTGCTTAGATTTATGGGATGTCACTTGATTTACAGCACTCTTTTCATGGATGCTGTTATCTGTTAACATTTCTACAATAACCCTCTTCCTTCCCCTCATTTTCCACCTCCACCCCCCAGGTTTTAGCATCTAAAGTAACACATCCTTACAATTGTACTGTTAGATATAGATAGCTTCATAATCACAGTTGCTGATTCTTAATAGGCATATTCAAATACTTTCCCTTCTTTAGTCCCTGATTGCCGTTGTTTATCATCTTAGAATTACTGTTAAGAAACACAGTTTAAATTTTAATGGTGCTAAAAGTTTGACAAATAAATCTGTCTTCTGATATGCTGGGAGTTGCCTCCTAAGTTTGATATATTTTAGGCTCTATAGGGTCTTCCAGTTTTCCTGGAAGATGGTCAGAGGTCAAAGGTGCTAAGTTTCTATTTTCTCCAGGCATGAGGACTGAATTTTGTTTCTCTGTAATGAACCTGCTGTAGTGTCTTGACTGGAGGGAGTTCAAGGAATTTTCCTTCATGTATCTTCAGGCTGTGCACTTATGGCAATTAAGAGTCTATTTATGGTTCACAACATCATTTCTCACACTGTAGTATATGAATGCTGTCCAAGAAAATGAGTGCCTCTTCCTACCCGCGTGCATTACCAGGGTTGGTCATGCCACCTTCAAGGGTATTATATTAATAGATCACATACAGCCTCCAGCTGAAGGGAAGAAAAATGATCATTCAGACAAGAGCTATGAAGGAGCACACGCAGGAGGCCCTTTCAGATCCACAAAGCTACTGCTTTCCTTTTGCCCATCACTGGCTAATGCTTTTCACCAGAACACCTCTCTTTCTAACTGACACCTGGCATTATCTACCTCAGTGATGCTGCTTGGTGGAGAAGTGCTACTCCCTTGTGGGTAACCATGACTTAGAAGCAGAGTTTTAGAGTTTCTATTTTCCAAAACTGACAAGAGAAGAAATATTGTGCTTTCTGGTTTGTCAGATAATAGACATTACTTTGAACAACAGAGAAATATAGAAGTACAAGCGAGGCAGAAACGTCTTACAACAGTTTAACAGTGGGGTTACTAGGATTAGAAGCAGACAGATACATAGAACTAAGTGAAAACAACGATGGTCTCTATTTTTATACTGGATTAACACCAAGTTTGATTCTCCTTGTTTCAGCTGACAAGCAGCTAAACTGCTCACATATACTCAGCATGCAGTACCAGCCCTTTGGCAAAATCCTCAAGCTGGTTGTTGGCTTTACCATCAAGGACCAACCATCACGATGGGCTTTCTTGGTTCTTTGTGATAAGCCATCTCTGTGGCTGACTTTAATCCCTGTGTTCACTGCCATGTTCTCAAGGTGCTTAGGTTGGTCCAACGCCAACACCAAAGACTTTGGAAATAATAAAGTTGCAAACTGTCATGGCAGGCTTTTGCTTCTTAATTCATGATGGTAGCCATGATTAGACTTCCTGTGGCATGGCCTAGACTCACATGCATCTATGAGGGGAGCCATGGGAGAGTGTATAGCTGATTATAAGAAATGCCAACAACGTGGCTCATGTTCTCTCTGCTTTTGCAAGGACACAGATGACTTCTGCTGTGATTTGGGAACATGTCTACGTTGGAAAGATTTCATATGGAGATTAAAACAAGGACTTAACAAGATGTTTCAGACGACACTGTTGAGGAAAATGAAAAACAAATGTAGCCCAAGATAAGAAAAGAAAAAGGAGAAAAATGTATTTCCAGTTATCTCGTAGATGTTAGGTAAAGAAGTTTACATCTAAGTCCTGGCTTGTCAAGAAATGTAATAACATTTGTTTTTGCAAAGCATGCTGCAAGCTTTTGAATACAGACAAAAGAAAGATCTCCAATCCAAATGACAGCTGGACTCCACGTACAAAATAAAAAAAGCTTTTTTAGACCATATGATGCCTGTTACCATTGCTTTGCTGACAAGAGCTGTGAGGAAAGATGCAGCACAGAATTTGTCACTGGAGATGATCATTTGTCTAACTTTATTCATGGAGTCTGTTGTTGTAACCTCCATAAGGTCCGATTTAGGAAGGCAGTGACTTCTCTTGAGGCTGTGACTGCCGCTGTTATCCTCCCAGATGTCCACTTTGCTTCTATTTCATGATGGAGCAAAATCACTGAAGGTGATTTTAGATAGCAACATTGTTTGCTGTGGCCTCCGCATCCCTCTTTTAGGAGCAATTGGGTTGTCCATGCACTGAGTGATGAGACAAGGAGGGCATCTCTGAGCCTTTTCAACTATCCTAAGAGATAAAATGATTGCAACAATCAAGGATGAATGCTGTCTGTGCAGTATTTTAGACATGATGTGCCTATTCAGTTTGCTCCAGAACTTTTCTCCCTAACTTCACATTTGAATTCAGTATTTGCTGAGACACAGAAACTCAAAAATTCTATGGTAGAAATAAAACCTAGAAGCAAGGCACACCAAATCTGTTACTGGCTGATTGGGCACAGAAGATACGCTAATTGCAAAGGTTTGCCAGCTAGGACTCTAAAGAAATTTCTGAAGGGAAAGGAATAAGTTTCCTGAAAAATAAATCTTTAGAGAGTTCTGTTTTTCTCTCTTCATCTAGAGTAAAGTAGCTGAGGTGTGGTAACAGCACAATCTGACACAGCTGAGAGCTGTGCACAGTAATCAGAGGGGAAACACAGGACCAGGATTATCTTTTTAATTTGTCCATTGCCTGAGGATGAAAGGAAGCTGCTGTCAGTCACAAAGTGCAAAGGAAGGTATTCCAACATGCCCGAGACTGTTATCCCTCCAGTGATCTATGAGTAATTTCTGACATAAAACCTCCAAGTCACTTGCAAAGCCAATTTAAGAGAGAAAGGTAACAAACATTTCTTCTAGGAGTTCTGGGGAAAAAATAAAAATCCCTTCCTGCCCTTTATTTTGCCTGGTATTATCTGCTGTACAAATGTCATTAAGTGACATTTCTCTCCTAGAGGCCATCCAATATATATGAGGATTGTTATTCCCTGCTTCTCCTCTCTCCCACTGAAAAACAGATAGTGGCTGACAGCTAATGAGGAGGACTCTAATCTGACAGTGCTATGAAAGCTGCTGCCGGAAGAGATCTCGATAATGGCATAAGAAATCCTTTCTATCTTAAACTACTGCTAAGGCGCTCATCTGCAGCAGAGAAGTCGGGACATTCTCCTCTAATCGAAGCTTGTTAGATCTGTATCCTCTTGTACTTCTGCAACCTGTTTCAGAGGAAAACCAAAAGTGTCATAGTGAAAATAAAAGGAAATAATGGCATTCAAAATATAATAACCTACTGTGATTAAATGGGAGTTGGCTGCCATTGTTCTGTGCTCAACAGTTAAGGCAGGTTTTGCTTTCAGTTACCACACTATCTCAAAATTACTTCGTCTGCATATATAAATGTGCAGAAATTGAGATTTCACTGTGGGAGGTACTGCAGAAAAGCATACTATAAAGTGCTTTCTGAAATGGAGCACTCGCTGTCTAAATTTATATGGCAGACAACCTCCTCATGGCTTTACATAGCACAAGCTGTTCTTGATTACATGCTCAGTCCCATGTGGCACAAACAGAAATTATCTCAGCCTCAGCGCCGTGCCTTCATCTCAGATGATCATGCTGTGGTCAGAGAATGGAGTTCCTCTGGAATAACCCCAAAGCATTTCTGAATAGAAGTTTCTTCTAAGTAGTTACCTGATAGTATTTTCGCTTCAATATTTTTGTCTCTGCATTTGAAAGCTGTGGTCCTCTGCATGGTACTTATGTTAAGGAAGGATGCTTCTGTCTGCTGAAGTGCAGAATAGTCTTAGGGACACCGTGGTGATGGGTCAACAGTTGGACTAGATGACCTTGGAGGTCTTTTCCAACCTTAATGATTCTGTGATTTTATAATGAACAACATCCAGATAGACACAAGATTTCACTGAGTTTGCTCAGTGCTTAAAAATCCCAGGTATTTTACTGTGCTTAAAGAAGGGGTTAATGCAGACCTAGGTTGGAAGCTGTGAGAAAGGCAGTGGTGGAAGTGCAGTAAACAAGACCAGAGAATTTAAAAATGAGGCTTAGCTTTCAGAGAAACCCAGCACAGAAGGATGTGAGCATCAACTTTGCTATCTGTTCGATCCTTATTGTTCCTTATATGTGTGTATTTCAGTAAAAAGAAAAACAAATCTCTTTGATGTAGGTTTCCTTTCTCTGAGCAAAAAACAAGCCAGCCAGGTGCTCAACCCTTCCTAAGAGGGAAACTTGAATAATGCAGCCAACATATCCAACCTTTCCCTTACATTTTGTAGGATTAAACCTCACAATGTCATTCTTGCAAACAGCTTTGATCATTTGTGAAGAATGCACATGCAAGTGTATGTCTTCTGTATCATTCTCCTTCTGGCACATCATCTGCACCCAAAAAGTTATATTTCTGTGGTTTTCTCTCCAGATACCCTTGAATTTTTTTTTTCCCCACCTTTGCATTCAGTGACACTTGTTGTGCCTTCAGTTTTCAGCATGCTTAATGGCTGGGGACATAGGACTTCTTATTTTAATGCAAAAGATTGCATGCAGACCTTTTAAAGGTGCCAAACCCCTGTTTTGATGGTTTGAAAAGCAGCCTGACATTATCAGGGGTTACTGCAGAGCTTGGTAGCATACCTTCTAACAGGTTGATCTCTTTAAAAGGCTCCTCTCTGTAGCCCTCCAGATATACTTATTTCCTCCATAAATACTCATTTTTCTCCATAAATAGTTTTTTTTCCTATTTGAAAGGTAGGAAATACATTTTTTTAAGTGAAAACTGCATATAGTAATGCCTTAATTTGTACTGACAGATGCAAACTGTTGCATGAGCCAAAATTCAGGAAAAAAATGCAAAAATTCTGCAGAGCTGCCAGACCAGCTCTAATAAATACCTTGGTGAGTCTGGGCTATCTTCCACTCCCCTAGCTTCATATATGGCCAGAGTGCAACCTTTTATGGAGGACAACTCTCTGAGGTGCAGCTATTTACACTTCAGGGACAGTTTTCTTGAAACAGTTGACAACTGAGGTTTAGTCATTGGGCTAACCTATGACATCCTCATCCTACTCACCGTACCCCAGATAGTGGTTTCCAACCAAAGGCGCCCTGATTTGCTCTGGTTGGTGTTTTCAGGTGTCCTGGGGCTGGCCTCCAGTTGAGGCTTTTCCTTTATTTCACAGAATCATAAAATCATCAAGATTGGAAAAGACCTCCAAAATCATCCAGTCCAACCATCCACCTATCACCAATATTTTCCCACTAAACCATGTCCCTCAGTACAACATCTAAACGTTTTTTGAACACCACCAGGGATGGTGACTCCACCACCTCCTTGGGCAGACCATTACAACACCTGACCACTCTTTCAGAGAATAAATTTTTCCTAATATCCAGCCTTAATGTATCCTTACATGCACAAGGGATTTTGCTTGCTTTGAGACAACTACTAGCCAGGACAGGTTTCTTCTTCTCATCTTAGAGACACAAAGGTCATGTGTGTGAAGTAGCTGTGCTTGGGCAGTTCCTTTTGTGTCCTCAGTGCCCGTCACAGTGAGAAGCTCACATAGCTACGTAAGCGGGAGTAAAATGAATATCTATGTGGCATCCACTGCTTGAGACTCCCTTGTAAACCTTCGTTTTTTTGGGATGAATTTCTGAATAGGTTTTTTATTTCTTCACATTTAAATTCATGCTTTCTACTTATGTTCTTGTCTATTTTGGAGACATGATATCCCTCTAGGCACAAATCTGCATTTTTAGGCCCTTTGTGATATTGTCTTTCACTTATCCACAGGGAAACAGCACCTCAGGAGAATCTAAAATTCTCTATGGAAATACCGCAGCTGTATCTTCATGAAAGTGTATTGTGGTTTTATTAATTCTGCAAAACAATTTCACAGCAAAGATCAAGTTATCCTTGATGCTAAGTATGTTACCCAGAAATCTAAAATAAAGTTTTTCCTCTTTTTTTTTCCAGTTGAAAAGTCTAATTGGAATGGAAGAAATGACATTATTAAATACCAGAATGAAGATCACCAGGGAAATAATCTAACTGCTGACACTCTAATCTTAACTGAGTGCTTCTAAATAATCACTAATCAGAAGCTTGAATTGAACTGAGACAGACTGGTCTAAGTGCTCGACTATTCAAAATGAGTGCAAGAGATTTGGTGGAAAGTTCTACTGCATTAAATATGCAGGACTAAAGAAATCATGCTTCTATTTTATTTTAAGTAAACACATTATCAGTTGATACATCTTGGTCTTTCTTCACGTACCATGAATCACACAGCACTTCAAGCCCTGATTAATATTCTTAATTGCTCTCCCTTTTTCGGTCTTGCAGCTGGCAGATGGGACACTGCAGATCAGACGCTGCCTTATCAGTCATGTTTATACTGCTTGGGAACAAATGGTGCTACTGCCTGCATGTTTATCCCTTTTGATCCATTCACAACTGGAACAAGGTGCAATAATAAAGACTTGCTCTTTTTTCCCTCTTTCTTTCTCGTCTCTGTGGCATTAGCTCTGATGGGAGCAGATGATAGGAGATGAACAACATGAGCCAATTTCCTCAATGCCAAGCACCTTGCAGCAATAAGGAGGTCTGGAAATCTCACAGCACCTGCCAGGGAGATGCTATTCTTCCATCACATTTCTTAGTGGGAGTGTTGACTCTATGTTTTTCCATGCCAGTGCTAATTAGGGTGGACATATAATGAATGCAGAAGCATCATGTCAGTATGCAGATGAACAATGATATCTAAATAGCTGAAAAGTGAATGAAGGATCAATAATTCCTTTTGTTTGCTAAGGGCAACAATAACTATTTTCTAAATGAAGGAATTCTAATTATTTTAAGCAATAAGTTCTTCAGATCTTTATGCATCTTACTTATTAGGTAGTGGTTATGTGGTCACAATGTCTTCCAGGAAAAACAATGACTTTTTTGGTTAGCAGCAATGCAACACTTACTTTGAAATGAAATACAATAACCGCCCTGACAATTAGTAAAACCAGTTAATGAATGAAACAAAAGAGTAGCCGGTTCATTTTAAAATATTTACATTACATCAGAACATTTTACATCTAAATTAGATTACTTATTTTATGTGGTCAGCATTACTATCATAATCTATGACATTTTAGCCCAAGAAAAGACACTGTGCTAAGTGCAGTTCAGTTGCCCTTAGGACACAGGAAGTTATGATGATTTTTCAGTTAGATCTGTACGAAGACACATTTTCCACATGCTGTGTAGTGCACCATCCCATGAAAGCACTGGAGTGTGACTGACAAAACAGAAGCTTATTGGCTAGAATCTGGGGCCTCACTTTGAATACTTCTCTCAGAAGAATGTAATTAATGAATCAAAGGACGACCTCATGTGACTGCTTAGATGTGACTATTAAAAAGCAAACAAACATGTAAAACTCCACAAGTTATGACACCAGCACATAGCACTGTAGCAGAGCCCCCAAGCTCAGACACTGTAGATGCTCATCATCTTATTTCACTGAAATATTTCAGGGCTTTGGCATTAAAGGACTCTAACTACAAGAAATTGATGTCAACTTGCAGGTATTCAAAGAAGTATGTATTGGACAACACCCAGTGTTACGGTACAAGAGGTCCATTTAATTGCCAAGAATATTCTGAATGTCTTCCCACTTAGGATGCATCAGTTCTGGCTACTTCTTCAGGTGTAAATGCAAAACAATGCAAAGTCAGTTCAGTAATTCCTATGCTTTCTGGTGATGGAGTGGAAGTCTAAGCAGGCTCCCACACTGCCATCCCCTATAAGATTTTCTTTATCTTATTTTCTTGGTTTGAAAATATATCTCATTTTGTGTTATCATTTTATGTTATCATTATCAAGGGCTGAAGGGACAACCAAAAGCTGCAAGTATCTGGTTGCAATTCTCTGAATGGGATATTCAGGATCATGAGCAGTCCTTGTTCTGACAGTAAACGAGCTCCAAAGAAATCAAGTTCTGGAGCAGGAGGAGGTAAAATATCAGATACCTCAATATCCCAGAATAGATTAGATTACTAGAATTATCTCAGAACAGAATAGATTACTAGAATTATAGGATCACAGAATCATAGGACTGTTTAGATTGGAAAAGATTCTTAAGGTCTTCAAGTCCAACCATCTACGTAACATTACAATTCCACCACTAAACATGTCCCTGAGCCTAGGGCCACATGCCTCCAGGGATGGTGACTCCACCACCACCCTATGCAGTCTGTTCTAGTGACTAACCATCCCTTCCATGAATGAATTCTCCCTCATATCTGATGGAAATCTCTAGAGTAACTTGAGGCCATTGCCTCACATTCTGTCACTTGTCACCTGAGAAAAACACCATCATCCTTCTTGCTACAGCATTTTTTTCAAGTCAACCTCTTTCAGGTTTACCTTTCAGTTTTCTTTTCCAGAAAGTTTTATATAAACCATTTCAGCATATAACACATTTATTCTAAAGGAAGACTTGATGAGCAGTGGCTAGTGACTCTCCACTGTCCTAGAACAGACTGAAGCAGAGCTGTCTCTTCTTCTGATGAGGTAAATGCTTTCAGTGAAGCACGTGACCTCTGCAGGTTACTGGTATGTTTGCTATGTATTTCATAAGTCCGGACTCTTCTTCTATGTCTCCAGACATTTCTTCTATGAGATACATTTATTTCCTTACATCGGATCAATAATTGTTCCTTCCCCATTACATTGGAATTTGTCACTGTTAATGCAAGGAATGTCTCATTTTCACATGCTATTGCAGCTGTTCTCAAACCTGGAATTCTGGAATGTTTTGTTTTACAAATTACTGTATTGTATTGAGTTATTGCATTTTACTATTTATTGTTATTTCACTTTCACAGCCAGACTTCGACATCTTGATTGGACAATTCGTGCATTTGGTGTGTGTGCCAAATTTAACTGCATTTCTGTGGTTATCACTGAACTTGAATTTTTGCTGCAGTCTTTGTCACAACGCTGAATTCTTGTAGCGGCTGCACAGTGGTTGTACAGTGTTTTATGCAATCTCTGCTGGGAATGAGAGCATCTTGGAGTTGCATGCTGCACCAGCATCTTTTTATTTTAATCAGAGCCATCCCATCCTTTTTTGTTCCATTGACTATAACAATTATAATATAATTAAATTGCCTAAGTTGGAATAAAATTCTGTGAAATGTTTCCTGTAGCAGTGAGATTGAGATGTCTGTCTCTGATTTGATTTACCACCCTGATGTACACAGGGCCCATTTTTCCCTCTGGCAATATGTGACATTTATAATATAGTTTGCATTCCAGGCAGGTTTCAGGCTGAAAACAGAGGTGTATTAGAAAAATTGTTTGATACAAATTGGTCCAATTCTTGCAGGATACTGAAAGAAAAAGGTTAACATTCTCAAACCCAATCATTTTCCTGCTTTCAGGCTGTTCTGTAGCACCTGAACTTGCAGTGAACTGTCTGTTCTAATAGGCTTCATCTTCATTACAGCGTAATATACTGTGTAGGTGTAAATCAGAAATTAGATGCTAGTGCTCTTAAAGTGTGATTTATTAGTAGGAAACTAAATTCTCATAAGACAAGTACGCTTCTATTTGAATGTTGACAGAAGACAAGTAGAACATCTGATCGTTCCTCATTACTTAAAGAAGAGTCTTCCTAATGAAATCAGATACAATAAATATCCAGATCTCTAGTTCAAGACTTATTTGACATTTCATTACCATATGAATTGCACTTCTAACTTGGCAAGTTTAGGCATAAAACTTGGGTACTAAGTACTATGTGAAAAATTGACTAGAAGCATTGTAAAGATTTTAATAGCTCAGCAATTTTTTTGTTTGCTTTTATTGATCACTGCAATCCGGCTGATGTGTCTGTCAGCAGCCAAAAAGCATTCAAAGTAAGTTGATATATTAAAAATGATACAACTTTTTATCTAGATTTATATTAGATGCAATCAGGTAACACACCACTGTGATCTACTTTGTGACTTTCAAAATTGGTTATGTCAAAATCAAAGGAAATTGTACAGAATAATATTCATATTTCAGTGTTAGTCATGTTTACTTATTCAGGTATTTTCGGTGATATGGTCCATAACATTCATTCAGAATGAAAGCCTAGAGATTTATAACTGCCCTAAATATGAAATATAATTATTTGCATTTAAGTACAGCCTGTTCTTAGGTAATAAAAAACTGTTGCATCACCTTACTTATCATGTTTTGATTTTATGCAGCTTTTATTGAATTATATCCTGAATAATATAAGGGAAAAAATTGTCATTAATGAATCTGACACTTTATATTAGAATTTATTTTGAAGCCTGACTAGATTAAATTGGATTTATCTAAAAACTGGCGTATCATGTAATAATCTGGGAGTGGTCTTTGGTGAAACCGAAGTCATTTAATGTTTCCCAAGTTACTTATGTTAAAAACACATGGATTTTTAGATGTTAAAAATACTTCACAGAATCACAGAATCACAGAATTGTAGGGGTTGGAAGGGACCTCAGAGATCATCGAGTCCAACCCCCC
>JAOWBP010000001.1:149542789-149565645 GCA_028571105.1 Tragopan temminckii | reverse complement strand
TCACCGTAAAGAAGTTCTTGCGCACATTTGTGCGGAACTTCCTATGCTCCAGTTTTCGGCCGTTTCCCCTTGTCCTGCTCCACACACTACTTACAGTAGAACAAACAAACAAGATTTCATAGTGATTTTTAACAAGCAACTAGTCATAATTTACAGTAAACCCCATCCATATCTAGATCAATACCCACTCTGCTGCTAAATGTTGCATTTTTATCTGGTAGAACACAGATCTGGTAGGTGGAATGAATGGCCATGTAGATGAAAACTTCTTCCTTGCTTCAAACGGCAAAAGTGACTGAAGGGGGTAGGCCAGCATGATGGGGTTGTCCTTGATAGAAATGGGTTTAAGTCTGTAATCTGATATCGTCGTCCCCTAAATTAAGCAGGGAAAGACCAGCAGGTTTGTATCCAAAAATTGTATTTATTTACATTTACAGTGTCTCATAAAATCTCAAGGGCTGTTTAAGATCTAAGAAGAGGTTTGTGTTCTTGAATTCCTACTTTTCTAAATGGAATTTGTCAAACTGTTCTGTTTTACAATGTATTCTGAAGTCACAGAGGACACAGAGGAAGTGAGATTAGTTTCCCTTCAGCAGTCTGGAAACAAAAATCAGTGCACAAGGCAGCCCAACAACATCACTCAGCACTGTCCTAGAAAACTCTGAACAGATGAAGAAGATCCAAATGGGAGTGATGTGACTGCACTGACACATAAGGAAAAATGGAAAAAAAACCTCCAGAAAAAAAATGGTACATTTCCATGCTGCATCTGTTTTCAAAGTTCTCTGAATTTTAGAGTGGAAGGAGGAAAAAGAAATGATGAAAAGGCAAAATGGCAGCCGAAGGGAAGAGCATTCATTCTTATCTAGCATTCACTGGAGGTACCTATGCATACGGATACTCAGAATCCATCTGCTTCTACCTTCTTCATTTGTCTATTGCTTTGGTGACACTGCATTTCCTGTAGGAAACAACCATTATCTTTAGGGAAGTATCATGTGAATAAAGCATATGCCCCCAAAGGCACAGAAAGAGATTGTTTCTTTACACTGTTGAGGTATATGCTACATAACTATATTTGCTCTATTCCTTCTGAGAGTGCTATTATTGCTGGGACATCCATAGCGTTCATCCAGACCTCTGTATCTATCTGCAAATTTGAAGCTGCAAATCTGGCCTAGATATTCTCCACCAGGTTACTTCCTGCTTTTCACCTTTACCTTCCTAAAAGCCCATTTAATGTCTATGTTAGATATTCTGTTCTTTTTCATTTTGACCCCTGAAAATCTACAAGAAACAAGTGACTTTTTTTTTTTTTTTTTTTTTTAGCTTAGATCTCTCTCCTCTGTTGTCTCATCTGTTTGGTATATGTCTAATACACAACCAGAAGCCTCTTTTTTTTTTGCTCTTGCTGTTGCTATTTCTTCATATGCATCATCTTCAAAGAACTAGTGTAGCTGATGTGAAAATACTTTTTTCTGCACGCATATTGTAGATCACCATTTCCAGCAATATTTCAGTGTTGCTGCCCAGTCAAATTCTGCTCCTGACATCTAACCTGTCCATTGTGCTGGTTGTTGTTACAGCAGGAGCATGCATCAGGTTAACCAGCTCCATTTCTCTGCTGCAGCAAGGTGGGCTTTAATCTAGAGCTTATAGAAGTTACCCTGTTCTGTCAAAAGACTTTTTTTCTATTATCTTCTATAGTTCATAGTGTCTTGCTGTGTTCTGTTGCTTTTCTTCCCTATTACCATTTTCAGATTGAATGTCTGATCCTCAGTTGCATGATCCTGACCACAATATCATACTGTCTTTTTTTAGCTCGCATTTCTCCTGCTCTCCCTCTCTCATGCTGCTGACATATTGCACCTCCACAACCAGAGGAGATTTGTCAGGATGGTGCTACATGCTACACTTCTTCCAAATCTGCCCTTCTATGGTAGCAGAACAAGTGCTGTCCTGTTTTTAACACTGCTGACCTTTGTCCAGTTTTCAATATGTAAAGGGAAGATTTTTATATTTGATAAGTGACGCTCGTGTATTCTACCAGAATTTAAACTTTTTTTTTTTTCTTTTTTTTTTCTATTTAGGATAAAGCTTAAGCAGTCTCAGCTCAGATATTCCTGCTCTGCTTTACCAGTGCTTCTTGAAAGGCAACAAGTTGTACAAGCCCATTTGTTCCCTGACCTTTACCAAGATGGGAAGTCATTGTGGAAACAATGATATGACCATTAAATGACAATAAATATGACCACTGTCATATTTATAACAGTCTGTAAAAATATAAAAAATGCATCGCGTTGAAGGTATAAAATCCTCACTGACCAATAAAGCCTGTTAATGGAGCTGAAGCCTCTGATAGACTCTGCAAAGAAGATCTTTGGGTCAGTCCCTGCTATTGAGGAGCTGAGTGGTTTCCATTGAGAAAGAGGCACTGTTCCGGAAGAGAAGAATAGGGCTTTAATTTTTAGGTAACCTATTTTGAAAAGAAAAGAATAAATGGGTATTTCTGGAAAAGTTGTGCATAAGGAATTGTGCTCTAGTACTGGCTTTAGGAACATGGTCAAACCTCTAGAGAAGGTTAGAAGTAGGGCCTGTTGATGCTATCCAGGTGAATGAGAAATGAAGGATGTAGAGGTAGATGTCGATGACCAGAATGATCTTAAAAGCTATTCTGGGAAATGTCTTTCATTTTCTCTGCTAAAGTTCATTTTCTCTTTTATGGTGCGGGTCAATAAGAAGCCTTAGTTGCTAGTCTGAAAAAAAGCTGTAAGTGGATCTTTGGAGGGAAGCTGAGATTCACAAGGGGGACTAATATTTGCAGACTAGAAACCAATATACACAGCACAAACAAAGAAAGCAAGGACTGTGAATATTGTCTGGAGGGAGAGGTCTAAGTCCAGGTGAAATTACTTTCCTAGATATTTCTAGGACTGCTCTATTCAGTGCTCTAGATCTGTATAGAATTTCATAGTGCATGTTGCTTTTTCCAGCTTTCTCTCAGGTAGGTGAAGGTGCTTTGATCTAGTCTGGTACTGAGCTGTGAAGACTATGTTGCACCCAGTGCAGATGAGAGCTGCTGTATTGGTATTACTCTACAGAAGAACTTGTTGCAGGATATTGTGGGGATGGCAGATTGTCTGAATGAATGTGCTCTCTAATCCCCACTACATATATTATTTGGTTCCTGTTCTGCTGCCCTATTCTGTGCTTAGTGTACATGCTACAGTTCTGTACATGACATCGTCGTTCACTGAAATGATTAATTTATGATCTGATTTCAGTACAGGGAGTTTTCCCCCTACTCAGAATAGGAATAGAGACTACGGGAGATGCTTCTTTGTGCTTCAAAATACAACTAAACCCAGTTCCTACTAACACACGCCATCGGGGTCACCTTTCCACATGAAGTTTAATCTTTGAGTGTTTCCAAAAATTCTCTGTAATGAGAAGTGAAGAAATGTGATTCTGGAAGTTATCAAGAGCAGGAGATTTGTCTATCAGGGCTCCCAGAATTACATTTCTGGCCCATTTCTGACAGGCCCGCCCTATGTGGATTTCATATTTATGGCTCTGTTAACAAAATAGTGATTTGGGATATATATTCACATTCAGGCTGGAAATGAAACTGTTTAAGCTGTTTCTCATTTTGCACTGGAGCTGCCACATCTGCAGCTGGGACTTTGCTGAGTCTCTGATGGAAGAATAAGCAGATGGACTTCTAACCTTTACAAAGGGTATATTACAGCAAAGTGAATGGGAATTAAATTAGTGAAGCCGTTCACTCAGTCATTTTATCTGAAAATGGGAAAGTTCAGATATATCTTTGTATTGGAAATAGATCTGTGTTCATTTTTTTCCTGCTTTTATTTTATTTTGGTGAGAGAGAAAGGAGGAGTTCCTCTGCCCCAGTGGTATCAAAGTGGAAGAGGAAAAATTTGTCATTTTTTTCAGCCACAAACGTCCTTAGTGGGATTTGGAGACAACTTGGCTGGAATGTAGGACTGAAATCACTGAAAAGAAGTCTCATAAAGCCAAAGGTAGAGACATTCATGGGAAATGGAACAGATGATATATTTTTTTCTTGTACATTATAAATGTGATTCAGATGAACAAGTACAGGTTCTGCTCTTTAAATTACACTTTGCCTTAAGGCGCGATCCTTGACTTTCTCATTAGATTTGATGTCAGAGATTATTAAGTGACACTTCTTGACCTGAGATCTAAGTCTGGAGGGTGAAGAATTCTGTTTTATCAGCTCATGTGTTTCACTGGGAATTTTATTTGTGATGAAAAATGGTTACTACTATCACTATTCGGTGTTAACAGCATTAAAAAAATATCATAGAGTTAACCTGGAAATGGGACAAGGAACCCAAGAGAGGAGTCTTCATTAGCATCTTGCCCCTAAACATTTCTTCCTGGCGGAATGTCTCTCTGCTGCTTTTGTAGTAAAGGAAAGTATCTCCTTTTCTGTTCTCACACTGGGAAGTGCAAATCAGACAAAACTGTAGGAGGAGGAGAGTAGAATCACACATATCTTTTAGGAAGAATACGAGGTAAAAAAGATGTGAATAGATGGTACTGCCAGCAGAGAGACTGTTAACATGAAGAACTAACTACACATTTAGTAGAAAGTCTCCAGTTTGTGTTGTCTTCAGGTTCAGTGGTGCTACTTATGTGCCTCTGGATAAACGAAAGCAAATCCTCATTAAAATGTAGCTCCTGGTGATTCTTGTAACGGCTGAATTATCCAGAGCAGATTATATCAATAACAAAAAAGTGAACAAGTCCATTTCTTTGTCTGATTGGCAGCTCCATAATGAGTACTACATAACACGCCAGCAATAATATGAGAGTAGGTCATGGAAGCACAGCAGTCCTGGTATTTCGATGGGCTGGGTTCCAGCCAGAAATACACATTTTTAAAATGGCCAAAGATAAAGTTAAGTTATTAAGGTTATACTGAGGATCGAATAATGACATGGTTACAGGCTGAAGGGGAAATCCAGTCTCAGAGCAAGGACACTGAATAGAATATGGGATGCTAAATGCGCTGTGGCTGAAGGGAATATTTTGATTCTTAGTAGGATAAAAGCCCAGGACTGCTGATGAGAGAGATAGATTATGATATCTACCTTGAGTTTAGCAAGGCTTTTGACATTGTCTGTGGCAGCTTTCTTGTATTCAAATTAGGATTTTATGGGCTGGCTGGGAAGACTATGAAATGGTGAAAATAACTGTCTGGGTAGTTAGAGGGTTGTACTCAGTGTGGATACAGTACTTTGTGGACTTCCTTGAAGGCCTACACTATCCAATTTATTATGTTTGTCAATGAGTGAGGAGGCAAATGACACCTGTATCATCTTTATGGATGACAGAAAACTGGGGAAACAGTCAGTGTTTGTGGGCAGGATTGACATTCATAGAATCACAGAGTCATAGAATGGTCTGGGTTGAAAAGGACCATAATGATCATATAGTTTCAATTCCCCTGCTATGTGCAGGGTTGCCAACCACTACTAGACCAGGCTGTCATTCAGGGGGACTTGAGCTAGAAATACTGGCTGAGAAGAATCTCCTGAAACTCTGCAAGAAGAAATGCCAAATCCTATCCCTGGGAAGGACAAGCCCCTGCAGCAGCACAGGGTGAGCACAGCCTGCAGAAAAGGCCCTGGGACCCCTCTGGGAGGTGAACCTGTGCAGAGGCCCATGGGGTGCCCTGGCAGCAAGAAGCCAACATCACCCTGGGCTGTAGGAACAAGGGTAAGAATGAGGACATCCAGGGAAATGTTTATTTCCCTTTGCTTGGCATTTATTAGATAGACATTTGGAATGTTTTTGTCCATTTTTGAGACCTCCAGTACAAGGAGGATATCAGACAATCATAGAATCACTGTATAAGTATACTGGGGGGGAGACCACAGAGACAACAAGCCTGGAACACTTACCCTGTGAAGAGAATCTGGGGAAGCTGGAATTGTTCATCCTGGAGCCAATAAGAAATGGCTTAGTGAGAACATAACAACAGCCCCCAATGCGTACTGAGAGGTCATTGGGGAGATGGATTTTTTTTTACAGTGGTTCAGGGTGGGAGGATGACAAACAGTGGGAAAAATCTGGAATGGGGAGATACTGACTTGTCCTTGAAATATCCCATAGGATGTCCTTGGAGGTTTTCAAGACCTAGCAGGATAAATCACTGTGCAACCCAGTCAAAATTCAGTGTAAATCCTGCTTTTAATGAGAGATTTGTCTGTAGCCCTCCTGAATTATTCTTTGGCTTTGAGATGCTGGCTGACTACCTTGCATCTAGAATTAGTATAGAACTGGTATTACTGTGCAAATTAGAATGTATAATAGCAAGAGGTTTCAAAGAAGATTCAAAAGAGATGATTAAAGAAACCTCCAGAAAAACATTCTTCACTAGGAACAGTGCTGATAGTCTTTAGCTAGTATACATATAGACATGAGAAAACTTGGTAATAGTAGGCACTTCACACTGTAAAAAGATTATTTGGGCCTACTTAACTATCTTAATGAGTACATCAATTGATACTTATCCTTAAAATAGACAAGGACAATTGTGTATCTAATTACATGTCTCTTGTGCATGAAGTTAAGCACTGAGGATGCTGACAAATGCAACCCTGGTTAGAGAAAGAGGCCAACAGAAATCAGCACATAAACCCGTAGTCTAATTGATCTGGTTAGAATTGCCATTTCCCAAGCAACTCTAAGAAAGATTGCATGCCTGCATACAACATGTCAGACTAGTGAGTAGCTGCAGAAAGTATCTCAGCAATTTGTGATTAGTTGTTAGAAGCAGCATATCAAAGCTGCTGGCACCTGAGTGCATAGCTGTTCTCCATCACTGGAAATCTGCAGTGAAGGCTGATGGTTTTGCATGGATTTGCTCTAATTCAGCTCTGACTGTGGGAATTGAAGCAGGGAAGTCTGACGGCTTCTGGCATACACAAATTTGGGTTAGGCCATCACTTTAACACCTCTGGCTATGCTGTCAGGGTCAGTCAAGAGAAGGGATGGCACAGCTGATATGGCTGTGAGGAGGCTAAAGGCACGGTGTTTTGGGAAAGCTTATTCTGGTTGAGTGACAATATGGCAATTACAGTATGCTGACCTCTTAACTATCAGTCCTTGTCACTGAGAGAGGGGGTAAAAGCAAGGTTACTGGGGTTAACTATTTCCTGGGAGGCACTTACATTTCTTAAAGTCACCATTAAGCCATTATGTCCACTTATCCTCCAGATAAAAGGTCGTATCATTTTTAAAGCTGTCTTAGATACTATGCTGATGATAGGATAGCACTGAAATAACTAATTTTCACAGTTAAGCAACAATTTGCAGCTACGCAGCAAAAGTACATCCAGTTCTTACAAAGCTCTGTACATGCATTTCACATTGCAGGGCAATGAGGATCTGTTCTTCATTCATAAGCCTTTTTTGCATGAGGGAGAGTGGTTTCTCTAGTTATGCCTACAGCTGTGAACTAAGCAGCCCACAAGCAGGGATGTGTGCTCAGCTTTTCTGCTGTTAGACCAGTGCTAGCACAGCTGTGACTCACTGCAATGAGTGCTTTCCAAGAAAATGCTCAGGCAAGGCTTGTGAGATGACGGCACAAGTTAGAGAGTATTGTCAGTAATCAGCCTGAATGTGGTCACTCTGTTTTTGAAGATAAGAGAGTTTAACCAAAAGAATGAAAGTTGCGCTGTGCCAGTTGGCTTCCAGGCTGGAGAGCAGTCCCATTTCATCTGCTAGAATAGACATAGCCCTGGCTGCTGTGTTGACAAATCTGTCCTGAGCAAACTGGAGCTCTGGTGATAGGCTGGCGCACGGCTCAGCACCTCTCACTGGTGACGCACAAAGTTGTAGTGCTTTGAAGAGCAGGAGCTGTGCTGCACATTCTCTTCTTTGTATAACTTGATGCTGTTATGGGGTGAAATGATATCCTGAGCTGCAGCTTGTACAAATGAATACTTGTTCCAATTAACACGTATAGAATGAACATGGCACCAGATAATTACAGGAAGATATTTTTGGAATGAGAAAAAAAGTATTTTTCTTTGCAAAATCAATATCCTCTCATCCTGCCTCTTTAACGAGTGTTCATACCTGTCATTGCAGCCTTCCCGTAGAGACCACACGTCCCCCTCCCCAGGCCATTAGCTGTCTCTTTTCATTTGTGTTGGATGCCATAAAAAATGAAAACAAACACTGTGGGATCACAAATGTGCCCATAATTCTTTATCATGCAATTTAAACCAGAAGCTAATAACAAGGAAAATGAGTAATACTTGAATAGGTTGCTGCATATACAAACAGTGCAATAATTGTCTCTCAGTCTGAACAAAAAGATAATAAAAATGTTTTACAGTGCTCCTTAATTGTACCAAAAATTGAAAATCAAGACTTTATTGCAGAAAAAGGAAGCATTAATCTGTCTGAGGGCCATTTTGTGGAGAATGCTTCCTGGGGAGGTGTGGTGATAATTACTTATCTTTAATAGATTTCTGGGTTGTGGCACCAAAAGGTGGTGGTGACGGCGGTATAGGCACTATTTATGAGCCCCGAAGCCACCATGCTCCATTACTTCCCACATCTAATGCAACTTGCAGATCTGCATTTTCAGCAGGTTTGTTGGTGTCCCTTTTAGCATCCAGCTGTTACAGATAGCTGAGGGAAATGTGCTAGCTGAGTCACTGCAAGATGCTGCATGAATTTGGTGCTGCAAAGCATCGTGATGGCAGTTCATAGCAAAGAGAGGATGATAAAGTGTGGCGATGAGCATTGCTGGTGAGAATCAGAGAGGAGAAGGTGCGCAGGGAGATACTGCGGAGCACCATGCTGAAGGGCTGCTGACCAGAGCACAGGTGGGCAGGCAGGAGCTGGGCTCAAACATGGAGTAGTCAAGGGAAAGCTGGTGTATCATAGAATCATAGAACCAGAGAATAGCCTGAGTTGGAAGGGACACTTTTTAAGCAGAGTTTGGAGGAGACTGAGTTTCCAGCTGCAAGTTAATGGCAATACTCTCACTGACCTTCACTATCAGGAACGACTTCTTTATTAATAACAATAGGGACCTTTTCTTGCTAAATATTCGGGTTAATGTTTGTTGTAAGCTAATTGCTGAACAAGTTACTAGTCTTTTTTAAAACTCACTTTGATAGAAGCCACCTACTGGCACTGAGTTTTAACAGGACAATATAACACATGTTCGCTAACTGAGTCTAACTAAGACCTGGCAAATCATTTTCTTTTCTCCCCAGGGTTTCCATATCATCCTGCAAGAACTTTTTTTTTTGCTTAGTAGCTATCAGAATTCTATTCAAATATAAATCTTCAACCTTATTTCTATGGTTTGTGTTTTACTTGTAATTATTCTGCATTCTTCAGGGACACATTTATTGTAGATGTACTAACATAAACTCTGACTTCAGCTGACAGCTCCTAGAAGGGAATGAATGGTGTTAAGCAGCTCTTTTCAGTTATTGACACTTAACTCTCTGTCTCAATGGAATTAAGTTCAGTCTGTCAATGTCAAGTAAAACTGTATAGATTATTTCTCTAAACTGAAAAGTCTGGTCTACTGAAAATGAAAAATTCCCTAGCACCTGCAGTCCAGACAGGCATGGAATATTACTCTCAGTTTTATGTTTTTGTTTTTAATTTTCAGTATCATTGCTTTGCCATTTTGGGACATGAGAAGAGTTTGAGACATGAGAAGAGTATGATAAGTTACCATAAAATGAAGGAGCTTGGAAAATTGGATGGGTTATTGTCCCTGCTGAACAACCTCTTGGGTTGGTCTGTGGGCTGACCTTCTTGCTTTCTCCCTATATTTTCTCACTGCATCTTTTCGTATTTATTTTATGCTATGTATTTATTGTTTATTATATACAATAATGATAATGTAGTCATGCCCTCATGTTGCATACATTAGCTTGTTCCCTGACACGTGCCAGGAAGAGTCCAATTGCCTTACTGTGGATGATATGAACAAGAGCTGTCACTGCAGCCTTGTGGGGAGAAGTGTACAGATGATATAATACAGGTGAACTGATGAGAAATGAATGGTTGCACAGATTTAAGAACTGAACTATAAAAACAAGACACTTTTGTAGCATCTTCAGTGCACGAAACACTACTGATATCAAGGAACACTCAAGAAATGCTTGTGTCACCACAAGCAGGTACTGTTATGGTATTTATATCATAAATAACATAACAGGAACGTAGATGGAAAAATCATTAGGGTTTATTTAGGATACGTTGTAACTTCGAGGCAAAGCTATAGAAGCACTGCAGTGCCTGTGTTCACAGTTCAGCAGTGACTCCTCCAAGAAATGTACTGTGATGAAAAAGCAAACTTCAGTATTTTAATTACTTGGTATAAGAGCAAGCTTTTTTTTCCCTCGCCTCTGGGTTTTAAATATTGCAGTCTATCATTGTTAGAAGTACTTAATGACACATTAAACATACTTTTTCACTCCATCTACAGCAGTAAAAATCCCTAATCAGGAAGCCCAAGACAGGAGGCTGGCACCTTTCAGACTAATCTGTGGAAGAGTTTAATGTGAACATTAATTTCACATGATGTGATTATTAGAGGTTTTTGGCTAAGTAAGATATTGGTGTTGATGAGACTAGTTAAAGGATAAGGCTAGCAGCTATTTTGTTCTAACAGTTTTTGCAAAGGTCATACGTGTGTCAGCTGTATGCCAGAATGTATTGACAGAACAAACAGAAACCTGCATTTCCCTGTGACCAACCAGCTAACACAAGTGCCTTCAGGTCTTCTGCACTTCACTGTTTAGAAGCAAACATGTCCAAATAACAAGAAGACTTTCCCTTAGGGTCCAGTTAAATACAGAATGGCCTTTCATTACAAACTAAGGTGACAAACCATGATGTGCTGTGCCAGCCTTTAAGTACATTTTCTTGCTTCCTACAAGACTCCGGAGAGCTTCTGAAGCATAGAGAAGGAGATCCTAGCATAGAGAAGGAGATCCTAGCTGAGTAAAGGTGGTGCTGATGTAGGTGGAATCACAGTATCATTAAAGTTGGAAAAGATCACTTAAATCACCTAGTTCAAGTCCAGCCCACTCCCACCATGCCTACTAACCACGTCCCTCAGTGCCACATCTCCACATTCCTTGAACACCTCCGGAGACAGGAACTCCACCACCTCCCTGGGCAGTCTGTACCTCTCCGCTCTTTCTGAGAAGAAATAGCTAGCAATGCTGGGGATCACTCTACAGAGCTGACGTGATTCACAGAATGAAGAGGAGCGAAAGTGAGCAGGACTCACTGAAGCCAGGACACAGCAGCTTGGATTGAGCTGCCTCTGGAAGGTATCTGAAAATCATTATGGGAAGGAATAGCAATGGTTGATCTCGTATGATTTCAGTGATCTGGAATGATACCAAACTATGATTGGTAGATGTGTTCTAACATAATCCAGTGGATTCCTCTCAGGGCACACTCTGAGCAGGACAGTTCAGAAGTGTCGAGTTGTCAATTTTGCAGCTAGGTGGCCGTGGTGTGAGAGATGGAAGAGTTGTCAGAGCTCCTGCAGAGAACCCAAATGAATCCCTGGACCCCATGCTGTCAGTGTTAAGGGGAAATGACGTTTCATTTCACATACCCATATGAATACCTAAGTCAGATGCCTCCAGTATACACTGAGATTTTCTGTCAACACTTTTTTTAGCTATTTCTTTTCCTGGTGAATATTACCAAATTGGTCTTTGCAAACTCACACCTGACCAAGAATCTCCATGTTTTAATACAACCAAGACTGGGGTGCAAAGAATATAACTGATTATGAACCGACTATATTATCAAGTATATTCAGAAACTCCGTATACACATGAGATGGCACTTTGCCTCCTAGCTGCTATAACGTGATTACTGAATTATGACTCTTTAATAACATAGTGACAGCGAGATCAATGACAGGATGCAAACATTATCACTAAAACTCCTGAGGAGCTCAGATGTCTACTTGCCCTCTAAATAGATAATCTCCGCATAGATACATTTTTTTTTTCTGAATCTTGTATCATTTTTAATTTAAAATCATAAGTGCTTTAAAAGTTACAGTCCCTTCCTTTTCTGTATAAACCAGTGCAGTGGTGCTTTTTGGCATTTGGCTGACATTGTTTATTGTAAGAGCTAGGGGTCCTCTGTTCAGCTTAGATAAGGGTTTGAGACCTTCTAGAGCCCATGCTACTTCCTTAACTCTTACTGAACGCAGGTAACATGTCTGTACCTGCACCTATTGCTGAGGGACTGAGCTGGACTTGTAAGTGGACAGTGGCATATGGCCAGCAACATTCAGCAGCCGTGAAGAACCCATCGTGCCATCAAGTGTTGGCTGGTCCTTGTCACCCCCTGCATCTGCCCAGCTGCAAAGTGAACCTGTGCTGGCTGAGTTGTTAACTAGCTTGCGTCCATGTGGTATTCCTCCTTCTTTCTCTCCTTCTTTAATTAAGTTAAAAACTCTTTCAGGCTAAGATTTGATTTCTCTATGTCATTTTATATCCAGCATAACCTGACCCAGACCTTCTGTCCCTTTACAACTACTACCACTTGTGCTACTACAAAAAATCAATGGCATCATTAAAGCATAAGCCTCCTGTGTGTTTTAGTGCAGCTGACACCTGGCTGATGCATGGCTACATTAAGCCATAGTAATATCATACTTACATGTCCTTGTTAGTGCTGGCTGAATGATAATATGAACCTTGATTCTCAACTGCTTGTATGAATTTCCCTGGTGGAGCGAATTTGCACTTGTTCAGAAGTCAGGATAGGTTATCAGAATTATCTATGAACGTATGAACTTGAACTATCTCCTTTATCTGACTAGATTTTAAATTCCAAAGTAAAAAATCTGTATCAAATAACACACTGTTGACTAAATAGACATTGTTGGAAATGGACAGGTAATCATCAGAACAAAAGCATTTAGGGAATGTGCTTATTCAAATGTTCTTTTTATTGTGTAATCATGACTTCTGTGATTATACAATTTTTGTATTTTTGTGAAGAAGAAATTGCATATTCTTTCAGATTGAATTAAATCTTTGAATACCCACCTTTTCTTCCCTTACTCGGTGATTGGAATTGCATCTCATTTCTACCCGCATCTCTGATTCTGTCTCAATAGAGATGATAATCATCTGAAGTATTCTCCTTTTTGTGTTGTCCAGCCAGATGCTTTCTGTCCTACTGACTGCCCCATAAACAAAGATCATTGCTGTGTGTAACCTGTTCTCAACATTTTGCAACATAAACTGGTGATAAGTAGGCAGTAAAGACAGACTTGAGTCCCAAACCCTGGAGTGCATAGGTCAATTTTTTTTTTTTTTCAAGTGCTTCAATTTTTTATTCATAGCCTTCATGTAAATACGTGTCTTTCTTTTTTTAATTTCAAATACTGGTGTTTATAGTTTTCTACTGTGTGTGTCCCATACACAGACCAAGCAGATCTGTTTCAGATGTGATCCAGATGTGCAAGGCTGTTCCCATTTTGGAAAATGTTACATATGCATTGATTTCTGGAAAGATGTTCAAGATGCAACATTTTTGCAAACCTTCAAAGGAGCTTCTCATATTTCAACAGACTTCCATCTATCTATCTATCTATCTATCTATCTATCTATCTATCTATCTATCTATCTATCTATTTCTGTTGGCTTTTATTTTCTTTCTTTTTCTGTCAGCTCGAGTTGCCTGGGAGTTTGTATGCTGATCTGTAAGTAAACTCACCCACATCACAAAAACCTGAATACCTCTTATACTGACTCCACAAAGCTGGTATGGATAAGAACAAGAAGTTGTTCCTGCCCAACATATTTACTGTTTAATTTCAGAAAAGGCAGTATGAAGAGGAGCTGAAGAGCTGTTGCAGTGTCAAAAGATGACAAGAAGTAGGCAGACATGCTATGAAAAGATACTTGGGATCTGGTGTTCAATGAGACAAAAATAAAAACCAGAATATTTGGGAACTGGGCTATCCAAACTGACAAGAAGCATTGGCACAGGGGAGGAGGAACAGTTTGATGAAGTATGTGGTGCTGTATGCACTACCACAGTTTCAAAATTGCCACTCTGTGATACTTTATCTTAGAGATTAGAAAATCAATATTTACTTAAATATATGGTGCATTGCTAGCAAATAAAAGTAGAACAGTGTTTTTCCCCTTCTCAATAGGAGGTGACTGGTAATTAGTCATTTGGATGGAGTCAGAGGTGGTAGATCTATGAGCACATCTTCTTCAGATTGAAACTTGTAGGTCTCAACAACTAAGTGACAGATAATAACCAAGGTTCATTTCTTTGTAGATTGTGAATCTAATTAGTAAGGAGACTGTGGCATCATGAGAACTCATCAGAGTCCAGTGTGAGGAAAACTCTGTCCTAAGGGGAGTATCTTATTAAAATGAAAAGCTAATAAAATATTCAACAGTAAACACATTTACTTGTTCAGATAATCTCAGGATAGATTAATTGGTGCTTGTATAGACTTCTAGGACCATATACTTTTAATTCAGAGTAGCAATGGTTATCATAATGTAATCATAAAAATTTAAATTAGACTTCCAGCAGTGAACATTTCAATCCAAGATAGCTGGAAAATAACTCTTTTGTGGTATTCTTAATTTGATTAAATAAATGCATCAGTATTATGTATGTGCTATCCAATCACTTTATGCAATATATTATTACCACTTCTTTAATATATTATAGAGACATTAAGTGTGTTTCTGAACATTCATAGCTTTGCATAACAATCATAAAAATCATGAAGAAATGATGTGCTAAGACATAGCTTGTCAATGTGTATTTTCCATTTGGAGCCAAGAGTCGTGAGAACATAATGTATTTTTCCAAGTTTAATGAGTTCCTGTGAAGTTCAAGGTAAAACACAGAGTGGCTGACTCTTGGGAAGCTGAATCTTGCGTGTAAGTGGTTTGGGCAAAGGAGAATTTGCTGTATATCTACAGATAGGTTTTCTTCAATTCCTACAAGCTCATCTGGAGGAAGCAAGGTCCCAGAGGAGCCTGACAAGGGGAAGAGAGACAACGTGTATAAAGCTAAATGCTACAGGCTACATGGCTCAGTTGTATTTATGAGTGGACTAGTCTGCGGAAGCCTTTTATAAGTAAAAACAAATTAAAGGACACATCTGTAGGGGACATGTTAATGTAAATGCAGTCAGAAATAAGATTTCTGAGTATGGGACAGATGCTAGCAAAGATGCTGTGTGTGAATAAGCCTTGCAGTAGTTTGTGATGCAGAAGCAAAGAGAAAGCAGCGTGTAGAATGAGGAGTGTGCACATACAAGGTGCAGCTGATAAAGTAGCTGAAGCTGGAAATTCTTTGAGTGCAACCAAAGGGGGCATGAAAAGTGCCCTCATGTATCGGCCTCCAACAATGGTATCAGGAGATGCTATCATGCATGCCTGGTGGAAGGCCATCCTTCTTTTCCCCCAAATAGTTCTTGTTAGTGTGATCAATGTGCTTCACCACCTTACACCTGGAGATGAGTCACTGGTTGGTAGTTCCCATTCCCTCCAGTCCCATTCTCCAGCCGAGAGGCTCAGTGGTAGCTGGTGTGCTGCCAGACTTCTTGCATGTGGCTCTTTGCATTGGCAGATTACACACCCTGGCCAATTCTTCTATGATTTCACGTTTCAGCTCCTTTAAGAGTTGTGAGTAAATGTTGGTCCCAATGACTTGCTGAAATTTAATGTTTGCTTGTTCTGAGACTTCCTGTGCATTCACTTCAAATTCATCTCATTTTTCTGACCAGTCTGCTGTCAAGAGGATGTCAGGTCTCGAAAGCTCCCCGTCAACTTCAACAGTAAAAGCAATGCAAAGAAATTGCTACGCTTCCCTACTGTTTTCTTATTGCCCTCACATGCTCCTTTTAGATCTTTGTCATCAGTTGCCTGTAGCAATTCCCTGGCCTGATTTTGAATTCTAATGTACTTGAAGTAGCACAGCAGCTTAAGAAGAGGCAAATGCTGTTCAAGTTATATTTTTTCTCAGTATTTCCTCTTCACGTTTGTCCTGTCATGTTTTATGGGCTTTTCTGTTCTTATCTGACCTATCTTCCTGTTTCTTAAATACCAAACAATTCAATTGTCTCCTTAGTGTTCCTATTGAGCTATGCAAACTGAGGGACAAAGAGTCCCTCAAACTCTTCCACTTTTTGAATTACAATACACATTTTACTTCCATTTATAATATAGTACTATTTGATATGGTCCAGGATTTTCATAGTCTTTCTGCTTTTCTGAACTTGTCTTTGCTCCTGTCAAGCCCTCCAGGGCTTGTCTGGTTTGTCTAATTCTATATAGATTTGTTCCTTCTATCACTTGGCCACTGCCTTTTAAAATTGCCTGTGTCTGGACCAGGGTTGCCTCCTCATCGGGGTTAAAAGCAATGCCATCCAAGTTCTGTTTACACCTCCCTAACCTTCCTTTGAATAGCAGATGCACAGAAAATCCTCAAAACAGCCACTTCTATCTCAGTCTGTACTTATTAATGTGCCCAAAACCTCGGGCCACCACTTCAAAAGCTCCCTACACACTTCTTGCTTCTTAGCAGCCAGTCTCCAACCGTTCTTCCCTCTCCTGCCTTTCCCAGCAAAAACTGCTGTCCAGCATTTCCTGCTCACTCTTCTCTCTTTTCTGTGCTTACACATCTGTTCTGCTACAAGAAGAGTGACAAGGTCAGTGCTATGGTGCTCACTGCCTGGATTTCAACACTTCAATTAAAGTTTCTTATATGTTCTAGAAAATGAAAGCTTTCTGGTCACAAGAGACATGAAATCTTCATATTTCTTAATTTATATTATGCTCACAAATACTCAACGTCTTAAAGCTAAGTATTTTATAAACATTTTTCATTGATTCAGAAATGCTATTTAACATATTGACATGAGGTTCTTGTCTTTGAAATGCATACATTTCCTAATAGTAACATTCAATCTGACTACCAAGACAGTGCAGTGCTTGAATGCCACCTGAACCCTATATAAGTAGACTTGGCCTCATGAAACAAAACAAGAAAGGCTGAACCATTTTGCCTTAAATATCACTATTGCATATGAATCTAGGCAGTTCAGTAGGTGATCTGAATTAATGTACACAGATTGCTCACAAAATAATGCCTACTATTTATTTCTGTGGAAATTACAACAGATACAGAGCACAATATCATCATTCAATAGAACCAATTCTCATCATTCAGTAGAATTCTCAGCTACAAAACACTATTTTTCAACATAGCAACCACCATTAGCTGCGCATTTTCATCAGAGATGAACAAGAGTCTGCACGCTGCACTCATGAAAATCTGCGCCAGTGGAGGTGACCCACTGCTGAAGTGCACTACCCACCACCTCACTGGTGATTTCATGGGTCAACATAATAAAATAGGAGCCGTTAATTTTGGAGTAGTCCTCAAATATGTGAAATAAGTCATCAAACAGTTAAATATGAAGAGCAGAGGCTTCCAGCGGTCCTTTGCATTCTCTTCTCCCTGCCCTTTAAACATCCATCACTGTTTATTTTCACTGCCTTCATTAAATTAGTTCTTCATTAATTGTGAAGTTTCCTTCCTTATTGTCTGTTTCAGCCTTGTGGTTGCATTACCCATAGTGCTTCTAGTTCTGACACAATTATCTAATAATAGAAATGCTGATCACTGTAATTACAGGTGTGTTGGAAAAGTTCCACAGGTCAAATTCACCTTTGTTGTAACCCTAGAGCAAATTTCCCAGGAAGAACCTGATACTTTGCATAGCAGTTCATCTAGTTATCAGTCCTGAACAATGCCAGTGTAAAGGAAATCTGACTATTTAGACCATGGTTTACATAGAAGAGAAACATAAAGTTGTCTCTTCCATGGACAGGGGCATCTCTCACTCTATCTGGCTGCCCAAAGTCAGGGTTGGATAACCCGACCTTGAACACTTCAAAGGATGGGGCATCCACAGCTTCTCTTTACAATGTGTTCCAATGCCTCACTACTCTCATAGTGAAGAATTTATTCCTTATATCAAATCTACTCTTTTTCAATTTTAAACTGTTTCCCTATGTCCTATCACTACAGACCTATTAAGTATTGAAAGGCAGCAATAAGATCTCTCCAGTCTTCACTTCTCAAGGCTCTCTCAGCCTTTCTTCATAAGAGAGATGCTTCAGTCCGCTGATCATCTTTGTGGCCCCTCTCTGGGCACACTCTGACAGGTCAATGTCTTTCTTTTGCTGGTGAATGGTAGAGCGGGATATAGTAATCCAGGTGAGGTCTCATGGGAGTTGAGGGAGAGATTTACACTCCTTGTCCTCCTGGCTTCTTTTGGTGCAGCCCAAGATGCAATTGGCTTTCTGAACTGCTGTGGTCATCCAGCCAATTCCTTATCCATCTAATAGTCCATCCATTTAATCCATCTCTCTCCCATTTAGAGATAACAGTGTTGCATGGAACTGTGTCAAAGACCTTACGGAAGTCGAGGTAGACAACATTAGTTGCCCTTCCACTGTCTACCGATGCCATCACTCCATCACAGAAGGCCACTAAACTGGCTAGGCATGACTTGTCTTTGGTGAAGGTATGTTGGCCATCTCAAGGCACCTCCCTGTCTTCCACATGCCTTTAAGGAAGATCTGTTCCATGATCTTCCCAAATACATTATGTGGAAAGGATTAATGTCTCATGATTTAGGTATGTGAATGTTATACTGATACAAAATTATGCTTTTGTCAGGATAGAGAAATCAAATGACTCTTTTTATCTGAAGATAGGCATCTAAAATGGACCAAGATTGCCCCATCTCTGCTTTTCTCTGCTCATTTACTGTACAAAATCAGGGCCAATTCTCTATTGCTTAGTTATTTAAAAGGTAGAATTCTGAACTGGAAGATGAATTAGCTCTTGGATGTTTGAGAGCACTGATGAATCCCACAATGTTTCTTCGCTCCCTAGGGACTTTTATGTATTCTCAAGGCCTGCTCTGTCATGATGCAGCATAAACTGTGGTCCAGTCATTATTGTTGTTCTTGTCCTTCTCCATACCATCACAGTGATGCTCGTGCCTTCCTACGTCCCACCCAGCCATTCCCTACTCAGCATCATTTTGGACCTACCCATCTCTGTGGGCTTGTCTGGTCACCCCTGCTGTCACATTTGTCATCTCAAAATGTTTTATAACACCAAAGATTCAAAATTTTAAGAAAAGCTTAAAGATTTTGGATGTTTGGTCTTGTACAACTTAGGGATGCTTGATTAAAAATAGCTAAATATTTTTTCTTAGGAAATATAGTCCTTGAACATGCTGCGGAAGTGTCAAATCAGTGTAACGATTTAGTCATTTCTGAAAAAAAAAAAAAAGAAATACTAACAGTAGCAAGAGGTTAATTCTCTGAAAAAAAAAATATGAAATGCTGAGGCTGATGTTTAAATATGAACTTATATTCCTAAATTTAGATAGCCGTTTTTCAAAATGTTGGCTGATATTCATATGACCTAAATAAGTGTTCTGATTTTCAGATATGCTGAGACTTCTGGCTCTCATTTAAATCAATACATTGAATAACAACTGATATTGTTTTCAGATTTCTTTCTTTTTTTTTTTTTTTTTTTGATGCTGAAATATGCATTTATATCGTTAAACCCAAGGAAAATAATCATGCTTGAATGTGTATTATTTATTCTCAGGCATATGATTGTGTACTTGGTTGACTTGGAAGACTTAGACTATGACTCATTTCTCACCTTGAGAAAACAAATTGAATCCAAGGAGAAAGACAAGTCTGAGAGAAATTATGTGAGACAGGACTTCAGTTTTCTATCTTCTGTGCCCCAAACAACAATGAACAAAACGTACATATATCTTAGAAACTTTCCCTTTGCTGTTAATTTGGATGGAAGCAGGAACTTCGTTGACTCTAACAGAAATGTAGGAACTGAGCAAAATTGTATGCTATACATACGGTATGTATAACATCTCTATACATATTCTATACTGTTAGAAGTCCTTACAGTAGTAATTGTGCATATATATACAATGGAAAGTGTAGATTAAACGAATATGTTTTCCTTTTCAGTTTATTATCTAAATGCAAAAATGTCTGAATCTATCATGTACTTTTTAAGAACACGTGAAGGTCTGATGTTGAAATGTTTTATTGTTATAACGCAGACATGAACAGTGACACTTCAATATTTGTAATATTCAATTTTTGCTAGGTAAACACTAAGAGAAACCAGAAGATAAAAACATCTGCTACAGCCTAGGGACATACAGTGAAGCTGCTCAGTGTTACTGCTGACACATCAACTAATCATACAGACATTGTTAAAACAAAGATTGTTTTTTAATCCTATAGAAGCATAGTATAATAAAAGCTTAAATAGCCTGCAAACATATTTGACATTGACATACAGTGCCAATAAATAAGAGCTGTACAATAGACTATGAGCTGCAGATGGATGGGCAGAATCGGAACTCATTGTAGTTTTCTATCAGCCACCTGCTATTTTTAAGAAGGAAATAATAAAAATGATCTATTGTTTTATTTTCTGTGGCAAAAGAAGTCTTCTTCGTATTTTTTTTAAAAGCATATCATAGGGTAAAAATGAATATTTTATCTTCATCCTATTTGCAGCCCATGGAGCACAGATGGATTAGATTCAACAGATCCTTGAAGATGAGCTGTGGGTAGCATCTAGCATGGATACAGCATTAGCTATTTTAAACAATAATGAATACCCTGTCCTTTATCATTAAATTTGATTTTGTTCAGCAGCCTGTGACAAAGCCCATACTAGGTGTGTACTTACTGCAGTTTGTGGACAGAAAAAAGTTATTTGTGTGCTCAGGACTAATGAAAAAAATTGTCCTCAGTGACATTGACTAACTATATTTGTATATATTCATTACAAGATTTCATTAACAGCTCAATATCCAAGTGGATACAGCAGGGGAGTTGTGACTAGCTGATCTTCAAGGTCGCTTCTAACCCAAACCATTCTGTGACTCTATGATTATATGATATACATATGCATAAATAGTAGGAGATGACAATAATAAAACGCCCCCAAAATTTCACAGTCTAGATATCATGAGATGCAAGAAACACCATGAGTTTAATGAAACAGAAAGTTTATTTTGAAGGTTTTTAATTCTTTTTATAGTTTTGTGATAACATCTTGGTGGTCATCTGGGGGTTGAGGGAGGAAGGCTGATAGTCTTCATCACTCCTAAACTTTCGTCCCTGGTCTCAGGAGCATGTTCAGTTATGGTGTTTGTCTTCTCTTCTGGATATGGTGTCTCTGGTATTTCTCAATTGGGCCCATCCATTCTTTTTTAGCTCTGTTTTTTTCTCCAAGGACACAATCCATATGTTTCCTCGAGATGCTGATGCGTGCAGTATTCAAGGTCCCGTCTCCATCATAAAGAGAGTGGTGTGGAGTTGCCTATGTCTGTGGAGAACATCTGTGTGTGTGTAGGTCCGTGGTGGGGTCTGCAGATGGTAGGTGCTGGGGAGTTCCCTCTGTCCACACCTTTCAGATCCTCAGATCCTCTAGGGCCACAGTGTAGTGCAGAGTGGGGTATGTGCTTTCATCATGCTTCAGTCGATGCCTTGTCCTGGTGCAGACACAGACTGGTTGGTGGATGCTGCTGTGGGCTGATTCTGTGTGTGTCCAGATGTCCATCTTCAAGACAGAGAAGAAACAAAGAAGCAGCTGCCTGTGCTGCCCTCCCGTGCAGGCCCTTGCTCACCAGGTTGCTTGTCTGCCAGCCATTTCCATGGCCATGTGTTGAAAGGGCCACTGCAATCAGTAGGTCCAGTGCCAGCACCTACAGTGGGGCCAGGTCTCAGCAAAGTGGTATAAAATGTTGGAGTTAGGGCAGGGGAATCTTGGGGTGCTTCAAGGGTTCCTTAGTACCTAGAAAGGGTACTGTCTAGGCTGACTTATCTGTTCTGTTAGAGAGAGACCAATTAGAGAGTCGAGGAAAGGTGCGTGTCTTGCTCTGGTTCCATCTTTGTCCGGGAGATAAGAGCAGCCAGCTCCTTGCTTCCCTGTGCTGCCCTCACCAGCACAGCCCTGCTCACCATGTTGCTGGTATGCCAGTCATTTCCTTGGCTGTGTGGGGCTTCCTGTGTCCACCACATGTTGGGATTGTGGAAAGAGGCACCACAATCATTAGGTCCGGTGCCAGCACCTGCAGTGGGGCCAGGACTCAGCAAACCAAGGCAATGCCTTGGATTTGCAGCAAAGGGTCCTTGGGAAGCCTGGTCCAGGGTCCTGTAGGACCAAGGTGGGATATACCTTTGGGCTGACTATCTGCTCTGTAGAGCATTGCTTTCTTGTTGGGAGATGAATGCAGGTGAGAACAAGAGTGTCTCGCCATCCTGCTGTGTCCCTGTCCCTGTGTGTGACTGTGAGGCAGAGGAGCAGCAGCAAGGGAGGAACAACCACCATCGATCCCCATGGGCTGCTCCTGCCCGCCACAGCCTTTGCTCACTCGGGTAGTTGGTGACGATCTCTGGCTGACAGTGCCCATTTGTCAGCATTCCGGGCTGCTGTGATACCAAGCTCAATCTGGAACTCAGCCACCACCAGTGTTCTGGTGGTTCTGTGGCAGCTGCAGGGTGGTTCATGGAGCTGGTGGCTGCCCCTTGTGACGTGACTGTGACACAGCAGGCCTGGTGCAACCTGGCTTTTGCCATCTTTTGCCCAGAGAGGTTGTGGATGCCCCGTCCCTGGAGGTGTTCAAGGCCAGATTGGATAGGGCCCTGGGCAGCCTGGTC
>JAOWBP010000001.1:149527602-149542689 GCA_028571105.1 Tragopan temminckii | reverse complement strand
CTAGTATTAAATGTGGAGGTTGGTGGCCCTGCACGTGGCAGGGGGGTTGGAGATTCATGATCCTTGTGGTCCCTTCCGACCCTGGCCATTCTGTGATTCTGTGATCCATGTAATAAAGAAAGCAAGAAGTTGTTCTTCACTCAGTGCCTGATGGTACTTAGGCCGTTTGAGCTTGAAGATTACAGGCATTCCCTTTCTCCCACCTCCACCTGGAGCTGGACAGGAGGTGATGAGAGGGAGGAGGAGCAGGGCTCTGTAGCACAGCAGTGGAGTGCTCCTTCCTTCCAATTACAGTGATTTCCACACTTGGCACTTGTAAAGTTCGCTACATTTGCAGTAGCTTATAGGAAAGATAGGTACCTATTTATCCCTAATAAAACATTTTTGCTGGCATGAAACTGAGTTATGCAACAGTACCCTTAGGATCCTTTTCTTAATGATGCCACGTGTTCACACTTTCCAATCATATATGTTCAAATAATAGAAAACTTCGGTTTGAGATAGTTATCGTCTGTTCAGAACTAAGATTTTTAGAAACTGACAAAAGAGCATCTTCTTCTCATTCCTCCCAAATTTTCTTGCCTTTTCCCATAAAATAAATCAAAGTTGGGTTATTTCTACTCTAGAACAGAATAGAATGAGATTCTGTTTTTTCAGAAAGAATGGGGAAAAAAAATTCTGCATGGAAAACAACTTGCCAAACTCTTGCTAAGGACTGTCAGCAGATATTAGCAAAACTCATAGGCCAAGTGCTTTCTCATACCTATGATTTTTATCTTATTTCACCTTGGGGAGGATTAGGGAGTAATCGGAGTCTCACAGGGCTCTGACTGGTCACTGAAGACCTTGATCATCTCACAGGAGCATCCTGTGAACAACAGTACCCCTTTTTCAAACCCTAGGAAAGAGAGCATTTTACTGTTTATGTGCTGTGCAGTGCTGTTTCTGTGTTCTGATTCTGTCTGATAGCTTTCTCTGCAGGTACCTATCTCTTTTTTAAATCATTGATAAGAACACATAACCATGTAATCCTTTCTGCTGTATCACAGTGAACTACGTGGGCAGAGACATCCGAGTCCTGAAGGACCATATACACAACTCTTAATATAGCAGAAAACACAGTGACATCCTGTGGTACTGATGCCTATGGATTGCACTCTCCTTTGTGTTTTCTTTCTTTTTTTTTTTGTGATAGTAATAACAGAAAATATAAGATTGCAAGTTAATGAAGCATTAAGATGAAATTACAGAGCAAAATATGTTCTTTTTTCTTTCAAAGTCAAAGATATTTAGATTGTCTTATTACATAAACCAATGAATCAAATCGTTTGAGGTCATTGCCTGCTGTTTTATTCAGATAAATATGAGTAACGTTTAAATCATTATAACACTAGTGGAAGTTGTCTGCATTTTGTTTTTTTCCCTGTCAAAGACTGGAATGGAGGCACAAAGGCAACAGAGGAGGTTTACTTTCAACATCTGCTCAGAGGACTTTATATTTTGTTATTATGTGCATTGGAAATTTTTCAGAAGAAAATAAACATGTCGAAGTAATATTTCCATTTTGATGGTTTGTAAAGTGTTGAAATTGGTCATTCTGGATTGTATTTATGTATGGATTCAGACCTGTTAAGGGTTTTTGCTGCTTGTATGAGCCTAATAGAAAAGGGATTTTGAAAGGAAGTACAGGGCAATGCATTCAATTGGTTTCATTCTATTCTGATAGCACAAAAGTGAGGAATCTGTTTGCCTTTCTCCTTCATGCAATTGCAACTTAAGCATATGGGTAGTAGATCTGTTGGTTGACTGTGAATCAGATCCATTCTGTACATGATTTGATCATAATTGCAGCTCATAGTCAGACTGAATAAGTACATAGAGATTCAGTGGAACTGTGAATTTGATACTGTCTGTCTGCTGGGTACATGTACAAAATAAGAAGGCTAAATACACTTTTTTCCCTTGTGTCCAGCAGTGAAATCTGCTTTCAATTATTACATTACTGCAATTGTCGGGATAATTCATTTCTCATTTTTATGTGAGTGAACATCACTATAGGGATATGGGGATGTAGTTATAAGATCACTTCTAAAGTGAATGCTACATGGAAGCTCCTAAAGCTTTTCTTAGTCCCGTTCAAAAGTGCTATGGATTTGCATGACTATCAGCCTTTGCTCTGTGCCACAGGGTATGGGAAAATGGATTCCTCAGAAATATTTCTAAGGTAGTAGAAGCAATTATCCTTTATCTCCAAGCTCTGCTTTCCTAGCTGCAATAAAAAACAATCTGTACTTCAGATATGTAGTCAGTACCACTTGGCCTAGCTCCACTGACTACCACAACATTTCAGTGATTTAAATAGGATCTGACCCATACTTGCTTTTAGAAGTCATGTAATACATACAATATTAAAAAAAATAAATACATCCCATGAAGTTCATCATACCAGCTATCCTAAAGTGCCATTATCTTTACTTGCACCCATAAAAACATATTTCCTGAGAGGGCTCCTGTTCTCTATTTTTAGCAAGTATGCTGTATAAGATGCAAAAACATGTAATAAAATGTCCACTTTTTTTCTGAGAGTTAGTGTAACATGCAGGCAGCTTAACTGAAGTCTATTTGGTGAGCTAATTTACAAATAAGACAGTCTTGCATGGTACTCTGAATTCAGCTCTGATGGGTTTTATATTGAGGTCATTGTGATAAGCGTTTATGTATGTGGAATCAAAAAATAAAATAACACATCTGCATATAGATTTTCTGTTCTTTTTAAAATGACCTGATGCTTGGATACACATTTGATCACATTGAATCCATCTCTATAGGGCTCAACATGAAGCATAAGAAGGTCTGAGAGTATTTTACAGCCATGTTTGTATTTGATAAAAAAAAAAAAAAAAAAAGTGAAATTAGACACTAATAGTTCATGTCATTGTTCTTCAGTGAGTAACAATGTCTTTTGGAGTATAAGAAGTGCATAAGCAAGGTTAATTTTAAACAATCGTCAGAGGCCTGGCATATTAAATGAATCCTTGTGGAAACAGTTGCTTGGAATACTAGAATATATGTAAGAACGCTGATAGTGTCAACTTGCCATCTAGATTTTTCCTTTGTGTACATATGATGCACTTGATGATGATGCAATCCTATGGCTGCATTGGGTTCTTCATGTACATAGTATGTACCTGATTAACAGGAGATAGCTGCATCTGATCTCCACTTCCTTTACATTCATTGCAAAGAAAGGCATTCCTGAACAGAACTCAATTCATCATTAAATATACAACCAACACTGGTCAAATATATTTTGCTTTAAGTGACCTAAAGTAGACACAAATTAATTTCTGGTCTATTTCTCTATATGTATTGATGTATTTGATCAATCTGAAAAACTCAGCCCAAGTATTATGAAAATATTCTGACCTTAATATGTCTGATTTACTTTTGAAGTTGGATCTACTCTGAATAGGGAATTGGACCAAATGACCTCCTTTGGGGTCTCCTTTGAGGACTGACTTCTTACACAGTCTGGGATCAAATTTTTATGTGCTCTAATAGGACAAGGGGGAATGGCTTTAAACTAAAAGGGGAAATTTTGGTTAGATATTAGGAAGAAATTCTTTATGCAAAAGGCAGTGGGGCCCTGGCAGAGAGCTGTGGTACCCGTTACTGGAGGTGCTCAAGGCCAGTTTGGATGGGGACTGGGCTGCCTGAGCTGGTGGGTGGCAATCAGCCCACAGCACAGAGTTGGAAGTAGATGAACTTTTCTTTCCAATGTAAGCCATTCCATGATTCTGTGTTTACATGCCTTCCAAGACTTTTTTTTTCTTCTCCTATGATTCTAATATGATTCATAATAATCAGGAAATTCTGAATGAAATTTTAAAATGCAGTTTAAACGCTGCTTCTGTCAGCCGATATCTTGATGGTGTCGTCTTTCAAAGTACGGCATTTTGAAATTTATAGCCTAAGAAGTTAAGAGTAATTGGAAGGCTTGACTGTGACTGGGTTTACTTTGTAAAGTCTTTCCTTGGTTGAGGACAATGAATACTGCTACAGGTTAAAATCAGCTGATACTGTGTTATACAATTTCTATGTCTGGTATACCATGATAATTATAATTGGCCTAAGTTTAAAGCTGTCCCTCGGTGAAATTCCCCTTGAAATGAGCAAGTATTGCTGACCTTTATCCTTTAAGAGATTAAGTTGTCAAAATAATCCCATGTTTCTGGTAGCAGCCTGAACAGTGCCCATGAAGGGTTTCAAAATAGATGATTAAAACAAACTTAGAGGTTTGCTTACTTGTAGTAGAGTGGCACAAAAATGGAGGGATTAAATGTTGTCTTTCTTTGCCTCTGCTAATGTGCCTGGATACTACAAGGGATTTGGGAACGTAATAGAATTATTACTGCTTGTGAGGTGTAAAATTCATGCTAATCTTGGTTTTATGCATCTGCCTGGATTCCAGAATGTACCATGGGGGACACAGCAGGTGTTACTCATGACCTGGTCACCTTTCAGGTCCTGTTGAGGTCTTAGTTGATCATAATACAACTTAAAATTCATTCAAAATTCTTGAGCTGTAAAGCAACAGGTGATAATCAAAGCAAAAGTGAACCATTTCTGCCTGATTTTATGATTGGAGACTTTTTAAAAGATATGCAGCTGCTTAAAACATGCCTTCCCCCCAAGCTCCCCCCCCCCCCAAAAAAAATCAAATCCCTGAATATTAACCAAGAAATAAAAAGAAGAAAAAAATTTGAACTTCTGTTCTGGAAGGAATCTAATTACTTTTTCTTTGGCTGCATTCCCTCTTTCCATCCAGCAGTTTTGTCACAGAGCAACAGAGGTTGGAAGGCATCTCATGAGCTCACCTGCTCCAACCCACTGCTCAAAGCAAGGTCACTACCACAGGTTGCTCAGGGCTCATTCCAGTTGGGTTTTGAATATCTCCAAGCATGGAGACTCTACTGGCCCTCCAGGAGCCAGCTTCAGTGCCTGACCACCCTCACAGATTGAAGTTTTTTTTCCTGATGTTGATATTTGAATAGAAAATTAATATATTTCAGATGATTTGCATATTGTTTTGCCTTGTCACTGGGTGTTATTAAGAAGAGCCCGATTCTGTCTATTTTTTCTCTGCCCATGTCAGGTATTTACCATGCAACCATGAGATCCTTTCAGAGCCATCTCTTCCTCCAGGCTGAACATTCATTAATCTCTCAGCCTCCTCTCATAAGAGAATATATTGGGTTTATGAGGGAAGCTGTAGTAGCAGGGGTCTGCAGGGGTGGCCCCATATCAGTAGGGCCCTGCCGCTGGGCAGAGATGAACAGGGGGAAAAGGGATTGAAGGGAGGGAAACAGCGCTGTGCAACAGCAGCTGGGAGAGAGGAGTGAGAGATGGTGGAAAAGCAGCCCTGCAGCCTTCAATATCAGCATGGGAGAAGGACAAGAGGTGCTCCAGCCGTGGAGTAGCAGTTCCCTGAGGCCCAGGAGAGGCCCATGGAGGAGCAGGCTGTCCCCCTGCAGCCCATGGGCACTGCGCAGAGCACATCTCTGTGTGCAGCCATGGAGGAGGGCTGAAGGAGACACAACCCACTACACAGTCTAAAGAATCTGTCTTTTGCCTGACATAAAAAGAGCCAGGAACGAATAGGTGAAGCACAGCTGTCTGTCAACCAGATATCTAAACTGCAGAAAAAAATACCCCACCCTCTCTTCAAGAAGACTGGCTTGAGTAAGACCCTGTTGTGAAAACTAAGCCTATTGAGTCAGGATTTGTTTTAATTGATAGCATTTTGGCTATATCCTTTTAAAAATCTAAATGCTATTGATTCAAGTGGATTTAATTTATCACTGATGCAACATAATTCTTTTTAAATGATCCCCTGCTGCTCCCTCAGGAGCCTGACAGGCCCGCTGACAGGAAATCGTTTGGTTGAGAAAGAGAATATTTAGTATTGCCTAAAGATTTAGCTCAGGTAATTATTTTAATACATGTTTTTAATGCTGGACGTGATTGACAAAGGAGGTTGGAAGCAATGTTAGTACTGCTCAATCTGGGATGAACATGAGAAAAAGCGTTTGCTTAGTGACTCATTTCTGAAGGCCTCCTGTGCCGATCCAGAGGGGGAGATAGGAAAGTTGAATTGTTGGTAATCAAACTTAAATCATTTTTTTAAAGTTCTTAAATGCAATGGCATTTTCTCACTCGTCCTTTCCTATCTGCTGGAACTACTGTAGCTCAGCCGGTATCAAAGAGCTAAAAAATCAATGCAAGGCACAATGTCTGTGAAAGGTCAGAAGTGAAAAAGAGTTCAGCCTAATAATATTTAAAATGGGAATGATATTTCATAAAATACAAAAAAATCAATTGAACGTTCATAAAACTTCAGTTTTGTATCAATACGGAGCAGGAGATAACTCAGCAAGGGAGGAGATGTGACTGGGGCATCAGCCCTGCACTGCAGTCTGCCTCAGCGTTGGGAGTTTTTGTTGCCCTAGACTGACTGGGGAAGAATACTGTTTCAGAAAGGTAGAGAAATTCCAATTGCCCTCCTGGTAGTAATGTCTCTTGCTGATTTATTAGTTGCATGCGTACTGCAGCAATTTATAAAGCTACAGTCTGAGTGAGAAGGCTTTCTGCTGCCTTCTGCCTTTCTGCTTTCAGTCCTAATGAAGTATGTCAGCTCAGGAATAGAATTTTGCACACTTCTTAATCCGTTGCTTGTGTTTGGCTTCATAAAACTACCTCATATTGCTCAGAACTAATACATTCCATTACTTTCCAAATGCAGTTCTTATTTTTAAAAACTAATGACTATAGGATCAGAAAGCACTCGGCTTAATTTCCAAATTAAAAACCCTAATGGCCATTGCAATTAGGGTTTTGCAGTTCTGCAGCCTTTACATCATGACAGTGGTTTTCATAAACCATTCTTATCTCTCCAGTTTGGACTTTATTTCATACTTATTTTTCTGGTAACAGGACAGTCAAAGCACCTTGTTTGTTCTGAAAACCTCTGCTTTTGTTTCTGAGTGCTTCATTCATGCTTTCTCAGCCTTTGGCAAAAATAAGTATTTTTCCTATATTAACAAAATGTTGCATATGTATATTGCAATATATAGTTTCATTCTCCTGAAAAGTCCTTTTCTTACTTTTTTTTTGTCAGTTGGGGGTGGATTCTTCTTTGAGAACTTGATTTCATTACCAGTTATAGACATGGATGCTTACAGAAACAGTACGTTAATATGTTTGGGAGACAAAGAGAACCACACAACTTCTTTAACTGAGCAGCTGTTATAATGGACATGCAATCATAATGAGATTGCTGCAGATCATAACAGTCACCACAAATCTTGCAGTAAAATCCACATCCCAGGACTTTATCCAGGCATTAAGTCTCTTGCAGCTTGCTTGGCATTCTTTAAGCCGGCTAGAAGTCGTGGCTTCAGTCTGCAAATCTGATCTGCAAAACCCTCACTTAACACTCTACATAGATCCCTTGAAAACTGTAAATGTTCATTTTTCATAAATTAAGCTCCTCAAGTGCAGAACAGAGTCCATTTTGTCAGGGAGGCACATCACAGTGCCTGTATTTTGTCTTAGTTCATTCAGGAACCACAGACTAGATATCGTTTTGGCTAAGTAGAGCAAATGAATCAAGCACATGGGGCATGCTCTGCATACCCAATAACTAACAGAAGTGACTTCAGCAGGAAACTCAGTAGTGTTGGCTCTTTTCACTGGAAAGTGGTAATGAAGAAGGCTTTGATGCTGGGAATGATTTGCCTCAGCTGGGATATTCTAGCTGAATTCCCTTATCTGATTTGATGTATTCAGATCCACATCACCTTGCCAAATGATGGGAGAAACAGATGGAAATGTCTAACTACCCAGTACCTGTTCAGGGCAAAAATGGACTAAACTTTTTTTTTGAACGCTGACTAGTCAGTGGGAATTTGTCTGACTTAAGCTTGAGAAAAAAATAAAGGCTATAACTCATCTCTTTGAAGCAGAATGTTACGTCTCTGTGAGTCCAGGAGCACTTTGTCTGAGGGACCCACACCAAACACTCAGATAGGTCAGGAAATTCCAGATTTCCCCTTGCAGGAAGTCTGTGAGATAACGACATCAACATAATGCTCATTAATACAGAGAAGACCACTTCTTGGTACAGATACAGCACTTAATCCAATAGAATCATAGTGTCACTGAGGTTGGAAAAGACCTACAAGATCATCCAGTCCAACTGTCTGCCTATCATCAATAGTTCTCACTAAACGGTGTCTCTCAAAACAGTGTCTAAATATTCCATCATAGAATGACTTGGGTTTGAAGGGACCTCGAGGATCATAGAGTTCCAACTGCCCTGCCACAGGCAGTATCACCAACCTCCAGATCTGGTACTAGACCAGGTTGCCCAGGGCCCCATCCAACCTGGTCTTGAACACCTCCAGGGACGGAGCATTCACAGCCTCTCTGGGCAGCCTGTTCCAGCGCCTCACCACTCTCTTTGTAAGAACTTCCCCCTGACATCCAACCTAAGATAATTGCTCCCAGTATATGTTATAGTCCAGGGTGAATCAGGATGCCAGAGTCCAAACCTAATTCAAGAACAGACCTTATTATTGTTATCAGCAACGGCAGCCTTATTTGTGTTCTCTTATCAGATTGACTAACAATTACTGATACTTGCTTATTACTATTTCCTAAAATTTGGTAACTTACTGAAAATATATATCAAACTTAAATACTCAAAGGAGATAAAGGACAATTAGGAATTCCTAATAGTCTAATTATTCCTTTGTGGTTTGTTTTTGCTACTTTTTTTTAATTCATCCTATATACATGTCCACAAATTAGTATGTATACAGTACTTTGCCTAACAGATTGTGGGCAATCAAACAGTAGTGAATGTGATTGAAATAGTATATAAATTGGGGAATTAGCTAATGGTTTAATTTAATTTATACTCTGGAGCTGTTATTAAGGGAAAGAACATTTCAACTATTAGTGAAAGAGCAAATAGTTACTATATTTGGGAAAATGAGGATACCTTTATCATCAGTGCTACTTTTCCCGAATGTTACTGTTATTTCTTTATAACTTGTTAATCCCTAGAACCTGGATGGCAGAATTACATGATTTCATTTCAGAAGTTTAAATCCTAAAAGCAGATCCAGGCACAAATCTGAGTGCCTTTCTGGGCTATCTTCCTGATGCTTGGAATAACATGCCAAAAATATGGGCTGCCATAATCAAGATGAGAAATTAGGGAACGACTAAAAGATTTGCCCTGGGGTGATGATCGCTGCATCTAGTCTGTAGGTGGAGGAAGCATACAGCCTCTTTCTGAGAAGCCACATCAGTGAGACAGCTGCTGTCGTGTACATCCTGCCCCCAAAGAGCTGAGCCGTGTAAGAGCAGCCTGTGATGTTCCACCACGCTGTGAAACTGAATTTCACACTTTTAATTAGCTCTGGATATCAACCATCTCAAATGACAGCGGAAAAATGACGAGAAGTATGTCATTTTATGCAGACAAGAATTCTGTCTCAAATAGCCCTCCTTTTAGTAAAAATGCCTGAAATCTATCTGCTGTTATGTACGACTGTATGGCTGAAATATCTGACTGTGTTTGTGTTCATTACCCTTCAGTGGAAAGCAAATGGAAATCTTCTTGTAAGCATGTAATGTAAGCAGAAAGGGCATCTTAATGGTGGTCATCTCACCACACAGATAAATCACACACACACTTGCATTGAGCTCCTTTGCATAATTATCTAAGATATTAACTTAGATAATAGCACCATCTATTGAGGACTGGCAATATTATTTAGAGTATTTTAAAATAAAATTTTCTAATGCTTTTTTTGTGCACACTACAAATCAAAACATGTATTAAGACCGTATTTTTAACATTGTATGTGGAATGTGCTCACAATTTATTAACAATGATTGAGAACCCATGATTAATATCCTACCCCTCTGCTCTGCGCTGGTGTGGCTTCACCTGGAGCACTGCATCCAGATGTGGAGTCCTCAGTACAGCAGAGACATGGAGCTGTTCGAGCATGTCCAGAGGAGGGCCACAGAAATGATGCAAGGGCTGGAACATCTCTTCTGCAAAGACAGCCTGAGAGAGCTGGGGCTGTTCAGCCTGGAGAAGAGAAGGATGTGAGGTGACCTGAGAGCAACCTTTCAGTATCTAAGGGGATGCTGTAAGAATGAGAAGACTCTTTAACAGGGTCTGTGCTGATAGGATAAGGGGAAATGGTTTCAAACTAAACCAAAGGAGATTTAGACTGGATATAAGGAAAAAGTTTTTTACACTAAGGTTAGCAGGCTCTGGAACAGGTTGCCCAGGGAGACATTCCCTATCCCTGGAGACAGTCAAGGTCAGGTTAGACGGGGCTCTGAGCATCTGATGGAGCTGTAGGTGCCCCTGTTCATTGCTGGGCTAGATGGTTTCTAAGGATCACTTCCAACTCAAACATTTCTGTCATTCTATGATTCTGTAATAAACACTATCTGCCCATTAGCACTGTTTTCCATACTGGCCATCAGGAATTCTTCCTTAATGAGCCTTCCTCAGTAATTTTCCACTTTCCAGTCTTTGATTGGACAAGAGTATCAGGCCATGGAGTTATTCTCCCATCCTTTTATAACATATGCATCGTGATTGTAGCAGTACTCTACTTTTCATAACTATATGACGTTTAGCTATAGCCTTAGCCAACAGTGTGTTCTCTCTTTTTGAAAGCTTCAAGATATTTGTGTTAAAATTCTCATAGATTCATAGTCAGGATTTTTGAAAGCATGGAGCACAGTTAGTTAGGTTTGCTTTAAATGTCTGTATTTAAAATTCCATGAAATTCTTGGCATTTCAATGCCAGTGAAAGCACTAGAATAACCTGTACATGATACTATTGAGGTAAAGAGTAGGGGTAAGAAGATATGGGTAAAATCTTGTCCCTTTGGCTTTCTCTGGTGATTTCTGAGAAGTTATTTTAGGTTCTCTATAAAATGGAGCTAGGAAGCTGGGACAGCTTCTCACACTGCTTGTGTTTCGGCACAGTCTAGACTACTCAGGGCAGGGACATAATATTCCACTGGTTTTCAAAATTATTTGCCTTGGAGTGCCTGGCCTTTTGGCAGGAAATTAATAAAAGTTCCACATTGTTTATTTGAGTTTCCTTCTTTCAAATATGGTATTCTTCTTCTACTTCAGTGGCTTTATTTTTAGAAAGCAATTTTGCCTGTGATCACTGTCTTTATGGAATAGCAAAGCAATCTAAAATGATAATTTGCTTTTGGCATTTTTTTTCCCCAGAAACTTCAGTCCTTTTTTTCCACACAAAGCATCCTTTCCTACAAGCTCATATTTATCTTGCGAACCAGCTCATTTTTGGGCTGAGATCAGAGGAGCAAGAGAGAATTTCACATGCTGCTTTTTAAGGAGCCTGTTAAACTAGATGAACACTAGAACGTATTTCCTTCCTGAGCATGGAGCTCACTCTTCCTGGATATTGCTACTCTCACAGGTCAAAAGGAGTATCCTGAGACCTACTAAGACATTTACAATAATAAGTGAGTGGGACTGCAGTAAGCAGCAACTTCTCAAAATTTATCCCTTTCATAATGACTTTACCTCTCCTTTCTCCTGACCTTCCTGATGAAAAAGTGCTACTAGAATGCTGTCAGCAGAAAAGTACGTTGCTCAATGTTTTGTGCTATTTCTTGCCTTTTTCCAATTCATTTTGGCCAGTCTTCCCTTTCTTTTACTGAAACATCTGATCGCTTTATTAAAAGTTTATTAAACTCGAGTGTGAGAGCTAGTCCCCATTGCACATGAACACAGCTGACAGGCAGTTCAGAGAAGTCTTCTTAGTTACAGATATGGTATGATATGTAGTATGTATGGACTTCAGTATTGCTGTTTATCTAGATGTAGAAGACTTTCTGTTGAGCCAGATTTATTCATACAACTCAAGACTGTGTGTTCTCGTACAACAGCTTAGAAGACACTAGGAAGAAGAGCATTAAACTAATCACTTCCTTAATTTCTTTTTCAAATTCTTTTCTTGCTTTTGCAGCCACTGTCAAAATCAGACATTTTGGTCCGGCCCACAGTGTTTGTTTCTTGTGTCTCTGTGTTCCCTAAGAACAAAATTTCTGGGGTAGGTATCCACTTTCCTTCCTCCTAGTTTTTCTGTCACCGCATTCTACCTTCAGTTCACCTGAACTGACACTTGCCTGACTTGGCTTGCTGTGAGCAGCACCATTCAATTAGATGGGCTCCTTGTGCGAAGTTATCCCAGGCAAATGCTGTGGTCAGCCTGAGGCCCTAGATGGGCAGCTAGGCTGCAGCTCTTTGGAAAGAGTCTGCCTTCTGTTATTTTTATTCTTGAAGACTCCCAGAATAGTGGAGCCTTGAGCTTGATTGGTACTTCGTGATGCTAATTTGGTATCAATGATAATCAATAGTGATGGGACAATTAACTCTACTAGAGAAAATGTTGTGTCACTGGGAAACAGCAACATTTTATTTCAGTTTTGAAAACTTGATATCTGTATTAATTTTTCTGATTCTTATTTGCCAGAGAAAGATTTCTTCTCTTTCACTGCAAGAGTGAATCACATAGACATATAGAATTGAACGAGACCTACTAGACAGTCTCCTGCTATTTCAAATAAATGTGTCGTTGTCTCTTTTAAAAGGCGATTAGGGTGGGCTGATCCCTCCCAATATTCCTCCTTGAAGGATGTCCTAGAACCTCCTTTTTCTGCCATTCTCAGTTTCCCAGAGCATATGAAAACCATTTTCTTAGGTGATAACATTGATCTTCATTTTAAATAGTTTTATTTGTGTATATAAATTTTTTGTTATGTCTATGAAGAGTACTCATTTCCCTGCTGAGGACTTATTTCACTACACTAAACATGTCAAGCATGTCTAGTATCCATTAAAGAGACGGTCTCCGATCCCTGGTGACTCCTGTCTAAACCTGGCCTTATGTGAATTTATCTGTCTTGAACAATTTGCATACTCTTTCAGACGACACTTCTTCATTAACTAATCACTCACTCACCCCTAGAGAAATGCCACTATTAGAGAGAGAAAATTCTATAGTTTTTGTACTGTTAGGGGGTTTATAAAAGCCTGCTGGCTTTTAGAAATATTTCACCTGGCTTTTGCTGCTAATACATTTCTATTTTCCAGGGTCATCAGATCATGGTTCATCATCCTGTGATGAACAGATCCAAGAACCAAGGTCTTGCTCTGCCATTTACAACTGATGAGCATCTATTAGATATCCAAGTTCAAGTGAGTAGTCCCTAAGAGAATGACCTTACTCTTGGTATTATTAGATTTCTTTTTATTACTATCATTTGAGTTCGCTAGGTCATCCAGTTCTACTTCATGAGTAACATAGTTCTGTACTGACTGTGAGTCCTGACTACCATCACAAAGTTTCATGAGCACGTCTATCAAATTCATTATAAAAAATACTATTTAGTACTTCATGTATTTGTAGCTATTCTTTAGTATAAAAGAGAAAAACAATTCAATAGAACTTTTCCAAGACTGATCCCTGACAAACTAACAATTCACTTAAACCCAGCGAGTGATTATCTCCTTTTGTAGATGTTTTCTGCGCAGCGTTTTGATCTAACTACTAGTTCAGCTTTTCCTTTACTTTGTACACTCGTAGGAAATGTTTTACTCACTTTCAGTTATATGGGATTTATATCACTTCTTTGTCTTGATAATCAGTTATTTTATCAAAGGAACGTAAGAAAAGAGTCATGAACCGTGTACCTTGAACAAAATTCTGTCCTACAGTTGTGCCCTTAGTTATTTGTACATAGAATGCCTGAAAGACTTGCTTGTTATTGCACCTAGCTAACAGATCCTTGGGTACACATCTCACTCAGCCCGTCTCCACAGCCACCTTAATTATGGACACAGCATCTCTGGGGCTAGCATTAGTCTAATGAGAGAACTGCTCTTAAAAGTACTTTTAGAAGACCAAATATTATCCTATCCTGTTGTACAAGAAAAAAAATAACAGCAATTTCTGAATTACACTGCGTGATAAAAAAGGCCTAAGAACAAACACACACACTGGGAAGTGGCATCAGTAATTTTCATCCTATCATTACATCATGACAGGCTGAAGAAGCTGTGCTTGTTCAGGCTGGAGAAGAGAAGGCTATGGGATGATGTCTTTGCAGCCTTCCAGTGCCTAAAGGGAACCTACAAACAGGAGGGGTGTCAACTCTTTACAAGGGTAGATAATAGCAAGACAAGGGAAAATGGTTTTAAGTTGAAGGAGGGAAGATTTAGGTTGGATATCAGGGGGAAGTTCTTTACAGAGAGTGGTGAGGTGCTGGAACAGGCTGCCCAGAGAGGTTGTGGATGCCCCATCCCCGGAGGTGTTCAAGGCCAGGTTGGATGGGGCCCTAGGCAACCTGGACTAGTATTAAATATGGAGGTTGGTGGCCCTGCCTGTGGTGGGGGAGTTGGAGCTTGATGATTCTCAGGGTCCCTTCCAACCCAAACCATTCTATGATTCTATGATTATGATGATTACGTGTTCAAGCGCTGCTCCAAAACTGAGGCCCTTTATTTTATTATGTTGGCCCACAAAGTCAGAGGCAGATGTTGGTGGCACAGCAGTAGAGGAGGTACCTTCCCGCAGATATTCCATTACATTTTGTTGCTATTGTGACAGATGGCAGCAGATGGGCAGTCTGACAAAATGGTGTTTGACATGGAAGTCCAGGCCTGGGGCCCCCAGTACAGGAAGGACGTGGAGCTCTTGGAGCATGTCCAAAAGAGGGCCACTAAGATGATCAGAGGGCTGGAGCACCGCTCCTATGAGGAAAGGTTGAGGGAACTGGGATTGTTTAGCTTGGAGAAGAGAAGGCTCCAAGGAGACCTACTGTGGCCTTCCAGTACTTGAAGGGAGCATATAAGCAGGAGGGGGAATGGCTGTTTACGAGTGTGGATAGTGATAGGACAAGGGGGAATGGTCTTAAACTGAGACAGGGGAGGTTTAGATTAGATATTAG
>JAOWBP010000001.1:149504803-149527544 GCA_028571105.1 Tragopan temminckii | reverse complement strand
TGGAGGCATTCAAGACCAGGCTGGATGTGGCTCTGGGCAGCCTGGTCTGGTGGTTGGCGACCCTGCACATAGCAGGGAGTTGAAACTAGATGACCATTGTGGTCCTTTTCAACCCAGGCCATTTATGATTCTATGATTGTGGTCTTTTTCAACTCAGGCCATTCTATGATTCTATGAAGTGCACATGAAATGAAGGTGTGGAATTCAGTTTTTCTGTGTTAGAAAGATGTCACCATCTACATTCATCGATGCTTGCTGATTGTTTATGGAGACCAAACAGTGAATGTGAGCACAGTGAGGTAGTTGGTGGTGCATTTTAGCAGTGGTGACAACGATGTGAAAGACAATCCACGTTCTGAATATCCTTGTAGATTTTTACAAGCATGGCATGCATATTCTTCTTCAGTACTGGTAAGAATGCATAGCTGACGGTGGTGACTATGTTGAAAAATAGTGTTTTGTAGCTATCAGATAGTGTTATTGTGCTTTTTGTATCTTTTGTAGTTTCCATGGAAATAAGTAGTAGGCATTACTTTCAGAGCAACCTACCTATTATCAGATTAGTGAATCAGTGTTTAAACTGTGGTTGCATCTGTAATGAGTAGACTGTGACACTGAGGAAAACATAAAAAACTCAATGTATTATTAACATAAGTGGGCTTTTTAATGTTTTGAGGAGATCAAGAGAATCTGAAAATGTATGGAGATATAAGGCTTCCTCCTGGGCAACTAAAATTGAAGCATTCGAAGGACACCAGAACTGGGGTAAATTCAGTGCACATATAATCTGAAAGTCTTGCCAGTCTGAAAGAGACTCCGTGATGTTCACTTTAAAAGGTCCAAATATTTAGCGTTTATAGGTACTGTGATTCATGATGCCAGCATTCTAGTGCAGGTAAATCCCAAATATGAAAGTCATACAGCTTGTCAGGAGCACATATGCACTGGTGAATAAATCCTGCTGAAGAAAAACCTGCAAAGATTCCGTCAAAACAAGCCAAGCTGTCAGATGCCTTCCTTGTTTTCAGGATCCTTCCAGCTCAAAAGATGAGCAAAGAACTGACTCTAAGAAATGGTGCTCTATTTGATGATATTCTTTCAGAATCCAGGATGAAACAGAAAGTTATAGCTGACCATTTATTAAAAATTTACTTCACTGGTAAAAAAGCCTCTAGAGAAGACCATGAATGTTAATATATTCTCTACTCTGGAATAAAAATGGTCAAATCCATCAGCTTTTATTCAGTCTCTTAGCAGAATATCTCCACTTAGTCCTTAGCACAAGTTGGTATCTTGGCTTTTCCTTTCAGTCAGTTCAAACAGCCTCAGAACAAACCAACTAAATTCTAAAAAGCAGAATTTAACTTTGGTTAATTCAATCAAATTCTTGTACTGACCACATGAAAACCAGCTACCTAGAGAAAATAATGAGCAATTTTTTTAAACTTCTCTCTTCAAATGTTGCTAACTTGCAAAAACACCGTCAAACTGTCAAAAATTGTAAGTCACTCTTTTATCCATTACCATGATCTGAGAACTGATGATCAATATGACCAGCTCTGTATATATTCTGCCTACCAGGCAAGCCTCAAAAAACTTTTTAAGGTAGAATAGTTTAAAGTAGCTAAATATGCATTTCACTTGTGCAATCAAGAATTGATGTTAAAGTGAAACAGCACATAGTGAGTGTCTTTGGCATTAGATTAATCTCTAACAATTATTAAAGCTACCACGTGAACAACTCTTACTTATAAATGGCATCTGGAAAATACCAAATAAATGACAGATGTCTATATAAATACAATTTGAGAATGAGACATCATTATCAAGAACAGTGGTGAGTACACTCTCAGGCTGTCAACACAAGCATTGATTCCCTGACAGCTGACTATTGCTTGTCTGGTGAAACAGCCCTATTACAAGGCTAATGGTGCTTTGAAGGAGATAAATAGGGCACTAAACTCTTCTTCAGTTCCTGTCTCCAAGGACTGTTGAATACAAGCAGCTACATGGTATGAAGTATGTGTAGTATAGAAATACTTGAAAATTACTGACAATAGCGGTTTTCAAAGACATAAACATTGCATCACTTTATGACCTAAAATCTAACAAATGCTGCTAGCACATACCCAAATCTTTCAGCAGAATAAAAAATGACATTGAACTTGGCAATCTGTCATATTAACATCAAAGAATTTAGCTGAAAACTAAGCTTCAGTTACTTTACTTAGCTGAAAAATCATCACCTTGCCAGAGCATCTCAGCAATTCACAGCAGATGCAAATTTCTATGATATAATTGGAAAAAATAGTTATTATTTCTCTGTAAATCACTGCCATGTTCTGATTTTTATAAACTTCAGACTATCACTCCTAATCTTAGAGTGAAAAATATACTCTTATATATCTTATACTACATAAAAGGCTTCTCTGGGTTGTACTGAAGACTTTGACATTTTGGTATGAATTTATAATCTCTTATTATTTGAAATGCCGTAAGAGAGGAAGGTAGAGCTAGAGAAAGAGAGATGAAGAAAAAGAAAAGGAATGAGAGACTTTGTTTATCAGTCTTTAGTACTACTCCCACTGACATCAAAGAAGTTGTATATATGTACAAAGAGATCTCAAGAGGTCTTCTACTTCACCCTGCTGATTCAGGATTAAACACCCCTCATTTGATGCTGGTAAGTGACTGTGTAGTGTATTCATTAAGGCTTCAGGTGACGAGGAGTCAGAAATGGATCTTCTGATGATGAACTAAACTGGCAAATTGAAAACTTTTCCTATTATCTAACTTGAAACACCATGTGAAGATTCAGAGGTTATTTCTTGTCAAACGTACCAGAGACAGAGAAAACAATTTATGACCATCTTCCTTATAACAGCTTTTTGCACACCTGAAGTCTGTGGCCATGTTTCAAGTACACTGACTGTTTGCTGATGAAACTGAGACTGATTCCTTCAGCCTTTCCTTACCAGTCATGTTTCCTAAAACTTCTAGCATTATTTCTCTCCCAGTAGATATGTCTATCTCATCTCCTAACTCTGTCCAGATTTCCGGTGTTTCGTAATGTAGGGCCCACAAGAGGACACATTCTAAGAGCACTTAGTGAAATAATTTCATTTCTTCTTACATACGGTGCTTTCTGAATACTGCTGAGATTGAGAGACTTTTTTATTTGCAGCGAGTTATTGCCAGCTGATTGAGATTATGGTCCTCTATAGGGAACAAAGGTGGTTCTCCTTGGGACCATAAATATGAGAAATGGGCCTGGAACATCTTCCATATGAGGAAAGACTGAGTAACCTGGGTCTGTTCAGCCTGGGGAAAAGAAGACTGAGAGGAGATCTGATAAATGTTTATAGATATCTAAAAAGAGCTGGAAAGAAATTGGAGGTCAGGCTCTTCTCTGTGATGTGTTGTGATAGGACAAGGAGTAATGGCCAAAAACCTGAACATAGGAAGTTCCATACAGACATGTGGAAGAAGGGTGATGGAGCACTGGAACAGGTTGCCCAGAGAGCCTGTGGAATCTCCTTTTATGCAGATATTCAAGAACTGTCTGGATGCCTACCTGTGTGACTGATTATAGAGTACCTGCTTTAGCAGAGGTGTTGGACTTAATGATCTCTTGAGGTCCCTTCCAATCCCTGTGATTCTGTGATCCTCCTCTCAGATTTATAAACAATTTTTCTGTATAGAAGTCAGTCCTTTCCGAAGTGTAGACTGAAAGATCATCTTCCTCCTAGACTGTTTTTTAATTACTAACTGTTAATATCCTCTGAATGAATAGTTTAAATTTTTGGCCTAAACTAGATTAAGAGAAACATGACAGACACTATCTGGATTACTTATTTTACAGATATTGATTTAAGAGAAAAAAACTGCCTGTGAGAAAGGTTTGTGTAGCATATGGGTATTTCAAAGGAACAGTGTTTATGGTGCTTTATAGAATATTGTGAGGTTAACCCATTAACTGAGAATCCATTAACAAATGTTAACTGTAATCTTTGTGAAGTACTTTCTGATGTGTGGTTTACTGATCTTTTTTTTTCCAGTCTAAATGTAGTAGAGAATTTTTACCATACTCACAAATTCATGTTCAGCAAGAAATGCAGCATGTAAACTTTTCCCCTTCAAACTTCAAAGTAGTTATATACAAATATTAAAGTTCCTAATAATTTCAGTTATAAATTACTTAAGTTCAGGGAATGGATAGAAAAGATTCTTGCCATAATTTTACTTGCAGATGCTGTTACTAGCACCAGCCTTTTACAGAAGTGGAAAAATTATGCCTCTTAAAATAGTAATTTTCTGTATATTACACTGGTTAGAGATTAATCCCTTGCTGTGAAAGGGCCTTATATTTGCAATTTCCCAAAACAGTGGAAGTATAACTCAGTCCATCCTGTGTTCTTGTAAAAAAAATACAAAAAAAATGAATATAGTACTATAAAGCTTATTCTTTTGATGTCAAAACTATTTTAAGATCATTTCTGTTCAGTAAGTAAAGCACAGGACTGCAAATCATGACCAGATATTGTTGTAATAGAAATAAGGTCTGAGTTTCTAACAGTATAATGAAAGACCAGGCTTTTTTTCCAGTAATTCCCCTTCAATGTTTGTACTACAACACTAATATCATGGGGTTTTTACTGAATGGAACAATGTTTATCTTTGTGTCTAATACTTACGTTATTATCAGGCTACAGGGATGGACCAGGTTTTTGTTACCTTGTTCACACTGAAGGCAGGAATGGTACCCATCAGTGTCTTCTACATCACACTGAGCATGGGAGCCTCTGTTCATAGTATCATAGAATCATTTAGGTTTGAAAAATCCTTGCAATTGCCAAGTCCAGCCATCAACCTGTTCTACTGAGTCCCATCACTAGATCATGTCCATTTAATGCCATGCCCACATGTTTCTTAGGTACCAACAAGGATGGGGACTCCACTACTGCCCTGGATAGTCCGTTCCAATGGCTGAACAATCTCTTAATGAAGAAATTCTTCCTAATATCTAATCTAAATCTCCCCTGAAGCCATTTCTTAGCACGCTATAACTACGTACCTGAGAAAAGAGACCACAACGTACGTCACTGCAACCTTCTTCCAGGTAGTTATAGAGAGCCCCTTAGCCTCCTTGTCTGTAGACTAAACAGCCCCGATTCCCTCAGCCATTCCTCATATATATTTTTACCTTTTTCTTTCAACAGCTTCATTGCTTTCCCTGCACATACTCGAGCAACTCCATATTCTTCTTGTAGTGAGAGGCCCAAAACAGAACCCAATATGCAAGGGGTAGTCTCACTCATTTGAGTTGTGGTTCCTTCAGTCCTGCTTTCCTTCCCACTCACAAAATACCTTTTATCTGTCTTGCTCTCTGTCCTTTTCTCTTCTTGTATTTTAAACAGATTTTGACACAGCCAGGAATGTGGCAGATTTTGTAATGCTGCTGCATGCAGAAATGCAGCTACAAGCAAAGCCTGAAACAGCCCAAGCTGTTTGCTTGCTTTTCAGTTTGCTCTACCTGTTTCTTTCTCTAGTAGGTATGGATAAGGGTCACCAAAAAGAGCATTGGCTTTTGGATTTTTCAGTGTTAGGTTAACTCGCCCATAATTCCATGGATCTTCTCCTTCCTCTCTTGTTTCTTCAGATAAGTACAGCGATGGCTAATTGGCAGTACTCTGGGAGCATCCCCACTTTTCTTGCATTTTTAGAGATAATCACTGAAAACTCAGAGATTACATTCACTATATTCTTAAGTACTCTAGGGTGAATTTCATCAGTTCCTGCTGACTCACATACACCTGGTTTAGCTTAGCATTCATTAATCTGCTCTTCCTTTGGCTTCTACTACTGCCATCTCATTAAATTATTTTAGTTAAATATCTATTCATAATAACTTTGTGTGTGTGTGTGAAGATAACAAGAAGAGGTCTTTGCTGCTCTTTGTCTTGTTTCTATTATTGTTATGATTTGATAGATTTTCAAGTCAATGAAAGTTCTCTAAAGAAGATGAAGCAGCTATAACAGATTTTTAATATATCTCTCTCTTCCCTCTAGTATAATGATTATACTCTGCCCTTTTTTTACAATCTTTTTCAGAGAAAAATGAAAATAATTGTATTTTAAAGCTGGTCCACAAATCCATCTTATAAAACTGTTTCCTTGCTAGGAGACCATCTTCAGCTCAGCTTTTATTTCTTAAACATTATTTTAAAATTATTTCTAAGTATTAAAGTTGCAGTTCTAAGCAGACTGAAGTAGTACTAGATTTGTTAGGGTTAATAATATATGAGACAGCCATATGAACAACTGACACTCAGACGTCCAATCTATGTTGTGAAATGAATACATACTGTTTGCAATTTAATGTGAATTCAATTTGTTTTTTTTTTCCTATTTTTTCATAGTTTCTTTTTTTTTCTTGACATAAGTTTGAATACTGAAAGAAACAGTTTAAGCAAAATAATCAAATACTACTGTACTATCTTGTGCTCCCTGTCTCTGTTGTAGGTTGCTGTCTCTAGTTTGACTTCATCTCCTCTGGTGTACCACAGGCTTCCTCTCTAACTAGTTTCAGTTCACCACCATGACAACATATTTATAGCTACAAAAAATGAAGAAATTGGTAAATCGAGTAATGCTGAAAGTTGGCTCTTTGGGGAAAAAAAGAGATAGGTTGGTTAATAAAAACCTCTTTTTTGTGTGTGTGTGACATAGAATCACAGTCATAGAATCATAGGATAAAGACACTAAGATCCTGTAGTCCAGTCTTTGACTCATCACTACCATGGCCACTGAACAATGTCCCTAAACATAGCATAACTGGAGTCTGTTCACCGCTTTTAACACTGCTGCTTCTTGCTCATCCTCTGGCCTTTCCATGCAGATATATAGCTGTGTTGCTGGATTTACTCAGGCTGCTGCTTCTTCCTCAGAAACCCTTCAGTTTGGAAGAGATTTAGTGCTATAAATTCTGATGGTCTGTGACATCCCACTGATTGCTTATTTGATAATCTTCATTCCGACATAACAAGTAATGCTGAAGTGGACATTGAAGATCTCTGGAAAGCTGTGCTGAACAACTCTTTATAGATGAAGAATAGCCATATTCGGTGTTATTTTCTAGCAGGATTCATTTTGTTGAGGATGCAAAATAAAGTTTCTCTGTCACTGTGTAAGCAGTGCACGCTTTCTTATGGCAGTGGAGAAGAGAAAGTCAGAGGTGGCTGCTCTTTCCCAGACCCATAATTTGTACCACTGTCTATCAAGAAGAGTTCAACACTTTTATTAGACTTTTCTGATGAATGAGTTTGGGATCACTGAAGGCCAAGTTGTCAAGTAAAACAATAGGAACTGCTGAAGAGAGGAGAAGGAGGACACACAATCCCATGGAAGAAAAGAAATAGGGAAAATTTCCTTTATCCAGTCCAAATGTCACCTGGGTAAAACAGAGACATTAATTTAAATTAATCAATTTAATTTTGGTAATCATAATAGTTTCCTAGATATAGCTAATTATTATGGATGGTTTTGGTTTACAATAAAGGCTTATTTTTCATACAGTACTTCCTATTCTCTTTCCTCTTCCACATAATGATGTTAGAAAACTAAAACCTGATATGACTTGCTATTTTCATAACAGATTATTATGGCAACATATATGGATTAATGGGAGTTTTGACTGAATAAGAATTGCACCAATTGGCCCTTGAGATTTCATTAGATGGAGTCAGAAAAGGAGGAACTAATTACAAAGGAGGAAAGATTTCTGTACTTTTAAACATCTATTTTGTTAGGAATTGCGTCTCTCTTTTAATACAAAAATCAATAGCATGGCAACAAAATGATCAAAGAAAGCAAAATACAATCAGAGTACGTGTGCAAAAAGCCATTTCAGAAATAGCCTTCCTTTGCACAGTGTGATATAAAGTGTTTCAAGCTGATGTAAAATATGTTTAGAAATACAGGGCCAAATTGCTTTCCCTACAGATATAATGGATATAAGTTTTATATCCTGGAAGAAATATCTCTTTTTTTTTTTTTTCCGAAGAACAGAGGAACAGAAGTGTTTTTCACCAGAGCCTAGTTAATTTAGTTGCCTCAACTTCTGACTAAGTGGAGAGTGGAGACTCCTTGTAGAAGTTGGTCTTCTGTGGAAGAAGTGGTCAAGTTTTCTGACAAAGCAACCCCCTGAGAGAATGCCCGGTTTGACATCTAAAAATTGACTCTTTTGCTGCTGAACCCTTTTGTCACCATAGATAACTGCCTGTTTTGGATTTTTGTTTCCAAAAGGGGAAAATAGTTATTTTGAGCTCTGGGGAAAAGGACCTGGATGTCCAGGTGGTGGACAGCAAGTTGATGATAAGCCAGCAGTGTGCCCTTGTGGCCAAGAATGCCAATGGTATCCTGGGGTGCACTGAAAAGAGTGTGACCAGCAGGTCGAAGGAGGTGATCCTCCGCTTCTACTGTGCCCTGGTGAGGCCACATTTAGAATACTGTGTCCAGTTCTGGGCTCCCCAGTTCAAAAAAGACAGGGAACTCCTAGAAAAAGTCCAACAGAGGGCCACAAAGATGATCAGGGGCCTGAAGATTACCCATATGAAGAAAGGTGGAGAGACCTGGGACTGTTCAGCCTAGAGAAGAGAAGGCTCATCACAGTTTTTCTGAAGTGTGGGACTCAATTGGATGAGGCGGACCCTTTTTGATGTGCAGCAATAGAGCAAGGAGCAATGGGCAGAAGCTGTAACACAGAAGTTCCATACAAACACAAGGAAGAACTTATTTACTGTGAGAGTGGCAGAGCACTAGCTCTGACAACTGACAGGTTGCCCAGAGAGTTCTGGAATCTCCTTCTATGGAGACATTCCATACAATTTCCTGTGTAACCTACTATGAGGAACTGCTTTAGCACAAGATTGGACTTGATAATCTCTGGAGGTCTTGTCCAATCCATGTAATTCTGTGATTCTGTGTGATTCTGTGATTCTTTCTTGACTCCTTTAGAATGTCAAGAGGGATTTATGATGATTATTTTAGTCCGAGATCAGTGTGCCCCTAAGTATAGCATGAAAGAGGAAGAGTTGTATAAATGGTTTCAGATCTGAACTTGTAAAAATATGTGAGTCCTTCCCTTGTATGCACAGACTACTCTAAGCAATTTCAGCTTGAGCTAATGATGAGGGCATATCACTTCAAAAAAATAAAGCTAGAGGAAAAGAAAAAATACATCTTCCCTGCCCTTATAGAGTACTGTAAGGAGTTCAGTGATGTCTGAGTACATCTAGTGTTGATTTCATGTTCACTCTCATGTTATGTCAATTTAAAGTAATGTTTCAGTGCTATCTTCAGGGGGCAATAACAAATACAGTAGGTGCTCCATGTGCATTGACACTGCCAAACAGTCAAACTGCAGGACCTCATCAATTTCATGGCTAATTTTCCTTGGCAGACCTGTGTGTTAATTCCTGGGTATGAAACTGTCACCAAAGCTTGTCTTGCAGCACTGACTGTTATGCAGCCAGAGCTTCCCCCAAAGAGCAAATGTTATACCTGTGTTGGTTTAAGTGGCACCTTGCAGCATGCCCAGCGCACCAGGGAGCTCATAGGAGAAAATCTGATAGGACAGAGGTGTTAAAAATGTGGAGTACTAACAGTTACTATTGAACATGTCTTTCTGAGGGGAGAGAGAAAATGAAAATTAATGTCTGTATCATTGCCTGGACATCCACCTTGTTTTTGGGATGGGTTCTGGCTGTTAGCATTATAGTATGAATTCCTTATTAACTGTAATGCTGTAGGAATAATTGAGAAAAAGAGGTAAGAAGAGACTAGAAAGGCTTAGGAAATTGGAAGATTGAGGGAAGAATGAAGGAGGCCTTTTATAGAGAAGGCTGAGGCTGGAGAGGGCTCAAACAAGAGGATTAGAGACACCGTGCTCTGTAGGGATGCAGAGATTCTGGGTTCATCATGTGGAATTAAAGGGAAATGGGGACACACCAGCAGTACGCATACAAAAAAAGGTCACTGAAACTTGACAAATGAGAAAGACTGTGAAAAAGAAGAAATAATAGATAAAATAGAAATGGAACGACACAGAAAGGAAACGAGACAAATAACCTCACACAAAAAATGATGAGTTTTGAAACTTGCCCATGGAGGAAGACTGACATCTGAGACAAACTTTTCCAAAGCCTCTGTCATAAAGGAGATATAACATTCCAAACTAGTGTGCTCTGGGAGAAATCACAGAAAAAATCATTTGGACAAACCCTGTGATATATATTTCGGTGTTTCGAATAAACAACTTGATTCTTTCAATTTTTTTTTGAAAGATTCCCAAACTTTCATGTTGAGTTGTGAAATGTCCAGGTCAGTCCAAAAGAAATGCACTACTGGAAGACCCCAAAGGACCTCAGGAAGTGATAACTATAAAAAATTTTAAAAAGTGACTAATGAAACTGATTTTCCCCCTTAATTTAATTTGAAAACTTTTTTAATAATGGAAATATGTAATGTGCATTTAATTCTCACTTAATTATTTCATTTTCTTTATGATTTCAGAAGTCCTAAAACTGTTTCACAAAGATGGACAAATAATAGCTCTTGTCTAGCGCAGTGCTTGTCCTCAAAGGATTTATATGGGGTGACCTGGACTTCACTGGTGTCACCTTGTGAGAGCACAGGTGCTTGTGTTGATCTGCTGGCTCAGTCACAGCATCAGGCCTGCTGGTGGTTCACCAAAGTGCTAATTTCCAGGCCAGAGATCTTTCTGGATTCACGTGGACCCCATTAACAGGAATTTTGATCCCACTCTTTTCTACACAAGTACAAAATTACCAAAGCACCACATTACTGGGCACAGGAGATCTCCTTGATGCTGTAGACTTCAGTGAGATGGCTCAGGCAGTTCACTCTGAAGAGAATTCTCTCAGTGTAGCAGGGTGATGGGGAAGGTGGCATTGTGGGTCACACAACCCTGGACGTATGTGCTGTAGCCAAGGCAGACAGCCTATATGCATGGCAGACACAAAGAGTGTGCTTATCAGATCTAGTATTTTGGAACCTATTTCTTCTCCTGCTTTTGGTTGCTTCACTAGGCTAGGGCTTTCTGGGTAAGAGCCATCTCAGGCTTTTGTTGTTCCTGTTCACCCCTTTGCACAATACCTTGTTCCCAAAGATTTTTACATCATTAAAAAAACAAACAAACAAAAAAAAACATCATATATATATATATATATACTGAAGAGGAAGGATTTATGTGTAAGGAAGTCAGTAAGAATTTCAAATGTCATACTGAGCAGTCTCAAAATTATGTCTTTTTGGCCTGGCACACTTCCAGAGATTCTGGAGGCAGTTTCACTACAACCTTGAACTAATCCAAGTCTGACTGACGCACAGAATGACTGTCTTACCTTCCAGATATGACAGCATGATCATCCCCATCTCCTTCTTTGTGCCAGCTCAGGGGCTGACTCCAATTAAAATCAGCTTCTTTTTATAAAAGGTTACTTTTCAGCCAGATCAGCTCCTCTGCTGTCAGTTGCAGGGTCTCATGGCCATCAGTGTTGGCTCTCAGGAAGAGGAGGAAGGAAGGTGTGCATGTCCACCAGCACAGAAGTGTGGACAAGTGTTTAGCTACACCTGCAGACAACAACTTTGTCTTGGAGGGATGCCAGTCATTGTGAAACAAACCCTTCCAGAACAGCTGCTTGTGTGAATGCTCTAACTCAGTTTCATCACTTGTAATTCAGACCTTGCCAAGGTACTTAAGATAGTCTGATCTCTACAGAAAAATATGTTTCTTCAGGGAGTCTTGATCAAGTATTGAGCTGACACGAATGCTTTTTCCCCATTTTAGCTGTCTGGGAAGCCTAACATTACTAATCTTAGATATCTAAGGTAAGGACATATGAGAAGTTCTAATAGTAAATGAAAGTTTTACTCTCTTTAAAACTATTGTAATTAGGCTGAAAGTAACTTGCTGAAGCAGACAGAGAAGGAACTGACTCTGGTTCATGATAGCAATCCAGTGGTGGTCAGAGGACAAGAAATGTCTTCAAGTTCACAAGAATATTTTAGGACGGCTTATTTCACAATAGGTATTCTGGTCATTTTCTCTGTGTTGACAAGTACTGAGTGATACCTTTCTCTCAGTTAAACTAAAATAGCTGGCATTCCTAGTAGGAAAATATAGGTTATATTTTCAGAATTAACAATAGATGTATCTGTAAGGCTCCCATTTATCAGTGGGAAACACATATGCACTTCTTGGAAAATACTCTTTAGAGTATTTGAACCCTTCTCTTCTGTAGTAAATTCCTACCTTGCAAAGCTGCATGTAACTCTTACCTGTCTACACACCTGCCCTTGTTTCTTATTGTAAAGCATCACCACTGAGTTAAAGCAGGGCTATCCAGGTAAACTCAACCTTGTGCCTGGAAGTCAGGCTCAGTTCTCCTTGGGTCTTATTTGCTGTTGGCAGTAAGGATTCTGTCTTCAGCTGTACACTACTTGTTTTCTTCTTGGGAGTTATGAGGTATAACTGCAGGCAGAATCTGACTTTGTAATTGCAGCATAAATTCTGTTTATGTTGCACAAAATGGAGCAGGAATCAGAGTCATCTCTCCTAACTGCATTGGAACAGCAGGATAACAGGAACAAAAAGCAATAAAAAAATTTTAGTTACTGAAGTAAGCAGATGACTCCAGCTATATTCAGCAAGTAGAAATGTTCAGTAAGAAACTGCCATATTTGCCTGCTTCTTTTTGACTAAGAAACACTTAATTTTTTTCCACTTAGGAGGAGCTCCTCAAATGCCATTTAAATTGTATGGAGGGGTCTATGACATTGTGTTGCAAGAAAGAATATACATTTTGCTATCATCAGTCTCTAATGGGAAAAGTAATGAAAGAAGTATATTGCTTCTTCCGAGAGCTGGAAAGTTTAGAATCTCTTTTAGTGCACATACACATGCCACTGACCCATGCAGCAGCCACACTTGGCTAGGTAGGTAGGAAACCACAGTATATTTATTAGAGAATATTATTCTAAGCCAAACACAGCAGAGTGAATGTCTTTGAGCAGGTACAGCTGGCAGTGAATTCTTCTTCCCCTGCTTTGGTGATGAATATGCTATTGCTCAAACTGACACAAGTTCTTCTGGTACGTTGGCTCTCTCTATGGCACACAGCATTGCTAAAGCCCTGCGAGTTAAACTACCAGGAGCATACAATCTTCTGACTGTTTGAGTAGCTATATTGCCTAGATTTTTGGGTTGGCAAATAGTAAAAGCATGTACCAGCACACTTTGATTTTCATTCCAGTTATATACCAATGTTCTGTAGGCTTTGGTGGAGCTGCTGCTAATTATACTTGTGAGAGATCAGAGTAAGGACTGCTAACCTTGAAAGAGAGATGGTTTAAGCCTGTATGTCTGGCAACGAGATATAGACCCTTCCTACACCAGTTCATTTGTTTGAATCAAAGTTGATATTGACAGAAAGTCACTGCTGGATAGCTGTTCATTAGCTGCCATTAAACTAGACAACAGATTCATCTGTTTTCTGACATGAAACTTTCCAAACCCTTACTCTCCCTGCCGGGGTTCCCACTGCTCCTTCTGCATGACCCCAGGCCATCCAGCAGTCTGTCTGGACAGCAGGGCTTTGGTGACCGTGACCCTTGAAACTCCTGAACTTCTTCTCCAGAATGAGACAGATGGACTTTTGGCTGCCCAGGTATGGGTGCTGGACTGGGAATAGGGGTGGACTCGAGAAAGGTGATAAAGAAAATATCTAGGCTCTCATCTAATTCCCTAAATGCAGGAGTGATTGCCCTTAGGGCCACCTAATTTTCGCAAGATGCAGTTCCAAGATCTCAGCAGAAAGCAGGGCAGCTTCTAATCATTATGTAAAAGGCAAAATCTGAAGTCTCTAGTTAAGCACTTGGATAAACTTTCTGATACTAAATGTACAGGGCTTCAACTCCAGAATGTGTAATGTGCTTGTTGAAATCAGAAGATATTCAGCTTTCTCAGGCATGGTAAGGGCTATAATTTTTTACTTTTAATGATCTCTCCAGCTAAATGGCAAATATATAAATATGGGTTTAAATACATATGCTTTAAAGCATTGAAGAATTTTGTTGTTACATTATCTGATGGCCTTCAATAGCATTATATCTGATCTTGCAGTGAAAAGTGCTCTCTGCAAACATCATACATAAAAGTCAGAAAACAAATGGAAGGAAAAGGGATTCCAGCATATAAGTAATGCAGGGATGTCAACAAAATTCATACTTTATATTTCCGAATGCATACATATATGCATTTATACTTGAATAAATGTAATATTTTGAATATATCTGAATCCATTAATTTTTATAGGTCTGGTAAAGAAATGTATGCTAGATAACATACAACTGCACTTGATACAGAGAGCTTGCATGGGCTTCTGGATTATTAAAACTCAAAATAAGAACTACTTAGCAGGATTTTGTTGGATTTTTAGGTAACAGGTTTGTCTTGAATTCTGTGCTCAGCTAATAGAAACCAGCAGTTCTTTTGTCTTCAATACTGCATGCTACTGCAGAGTATGTTCCTTTAAGTATTTCTGCCAATTTTTACCGACTGATAAAACTATTTTTCCTCTTCTGAACATTAAGCATGAGGGTTTTACCATACTTTTCACACTGCTGTATCAATAGCCAGAAAGAAAGTCTTCTTTGAACTTGTTAATAAATCAAAAGAAAAAATTGTGGCTTTTAATGTTAAAAAAAAAGCTATTTACTCATTATGCTCATTCTTCACTGAGCATAATCAGAAGTGAGATTGAAAACATTTCTCATTCCTCAAGAAAAATGGCAGAGCGTCCATTCAGTGTTTTATTCGGTTTCCCTTAAAGTTGATTCAGAGAACTTTTCCTGAAGAATACTTTACTTGATTTTTTGATCTGCCCATAAAACTAACAGCAGAAAAAACAGTGATGAAATAATTCATACCTAATCCTTAGAAAATCTATTCAAAATAATTTTTTATTTTATTTTATTTTTCTGGAAAAGAAATATACTTTCCTTAGCTTTTACAAAACCACCACCTCCAAAACAAAATATTTGGGATAAATTTTAAACTATGTAGGTAGCTCTGAAAGTAATGTCTCTTATTTATTTCCATGGAAACTACAACGGCTACGAAGAGCACAATAACACTATTCAATAGAGTTGATTCTCCACTACCAAATGCTATTTTTCAGCATAGTCACCACCATTAGCTTTGCATTTTTGCCAGCGATGAGCAGAAGCCTATATGTCACTCTCGAAAAAATCTGCACCAGTGTAGGTAACCCACTGTTGCTGTAACCAGTGCTGAAACTCACCACCCACTGCCTCACTGTGCTCACATCCATGTTTGGTCTCCAGAAAGGTTCAGCAAATACCACCAAATGTCAATGAGTGTGATTATTTTTGCATGCAGGAGTTCAGTGATGCCCACAGTGCAGCAGACGATGAGGGCTGAAGGAGGCACAGCCCACGGATGCCCACACAGAAGCAGCCCCATGCTGAAGATACAGCCTGTGGAAGGTGGTCAACATTCTTTTGGCTGAGATAGAGTTAATTTTCTTCATAGAGGCCTGTATGATGCCATGTTTTAGATTTTTGGTGAAAATAGTGGTGATAAAACATTGATATTTTAACTGTTGCTGAGCAGTGCTGCACAGAGACAAGGACTTTCCAGCTTCTCATGTTGCTCTGCAAATGATGAGTGGGGTGTGCTCAGGGAACTCGAAGGGAATATAACCAAGACAGGTGACCTAAACTGGCCAATGGGATATTCCATACCATATGGCATCATGCTGAACAATGTAAACTAAGCTAAAGTAGGACAAAGGATGGATGTTTGGAGTAATGGCATTTGTCTTCTTAAGAAACGACCACATGTGGCTAAAATGTGGCCCTGCTTTCTTGAATGTGGCTGAACAGTGTGTGCCTGCCAATGGGAAGTAATGAATGGATTCTTCATTTTCCGTTGCTTGCAAACACAGCTTTTGCTTTATCAAGGAAACTGCCTTTATCTCAACCCAGGCATTCTCTCACTTTTTACCTTTCTGATTCTCTTGTTCTCTTCCCATCTCAGCTGGGGAGTGTGAGCATCTGTGCAGTGCTGAGCTGCTTGGCAGGGTTAAACCACAATAATGATGCTGTGACTGCTCTCTTGAACTCTTTTCCTAATGTCCTGCATGTAGGTTAATTGAGTTATATGTGCATTTTTGGGCATTCTCGTGTGAAGCTCTAGCCTAAAAAAATCTGGTCTCTGAAGTAGGAGATATATGTGGAAGTTGTCTATCTTTTGCCCCTGGTCAGTCCAAACTTCTAAGCTCTTGAAGTCTTTAAATATACTTAATTTTTCCATTTACAAGGTAGAAAATGGATGTTACATTTGTTGGAGGTGCAGTACTAGATTAGTTTTGTTTTTCTGCTAATTTTTTAAACCCAGCATGGTAAGGCAAGTAACACTGTTCATGACTTTTGGCCATACAAAGGTATCACTTGAACACTTGATTGGTTTTAACATCTAATCAAGTTTTGTTGACTTCATGCTGATGTCCTAAACGCATAATTAAATATTTTTCTGATTAGGAATGCTTCTATGATTCTCTGCCTAAAAGCAACTGGTTTTGGGCACAAGTGGTGGATAAAGCCAGGAGAAACATGAAACTGTGGGTATCAGAGAAATTCATATAATCATATAATCATAAAATTGTTTCAGCTGGAAAAGACCACTATAGGCCAGATATTCCAACCCCCCTGCAATGAAGAGAGGCATGTACAGCTAGGCCAGGATGCTCAGAGCTTGGTCCAACCTGACCCTGAATGTCTCCAGGTATGAGACATCCACCAATTCAGTGCTCCTCTTTAAAGAGAGATATGGAAATAGGGTTTTTATTGACAAAGCAAAACAAAAAGCTTGTAAGATAAAAGCTGTGTTTCCAAAAGCCCTTGTATTTTTTACTAAAAGTTCTCCTGCATATTGCATGTGATTTCAGCTTCAGACATGGCTGAAAATTCTTGGGAGGAAAAGTGCAGGCAAAGCTAGATAGCCAACAGCAGTAATCAGTCATGGCTACAGCTAAGATCTGACAGCTAATGTACTGCTTACATAACAGAGTGGGATTCTTCTTATATAATGTTCACTATTGAAAAAATAGAATTTTGACTAACTTTTCTATGCGCAATCTTTTGGAGTTATTTCAGATGTGGAAGTTATACTGGCTGATCTCCAGCTGACTGTCCAGAAGTGAGGGGTCCTCCCATATATCTGGGAAGATTTATGAGCCAGATGTGGAAATTATGAGCATCTAGGGATATCACAGGTTCTCCCCAAACCACCTCTCCGCTTGCTTCTGATGAAGACAAGACAATAGACTAGATGGACTGTCCTTCATACCCTGGCCTTTAGACCTTAAGACCTGAATGTGACGTAGAAGCCTATCCAGGTCAGCTGAATAGAGCAAAAAGTCTTCTAGCAAAAGTACTTTTCTAAGCTTCTTCAGTGCCAATGGAGAATGAGAAAGAACCACTGTTTTGGATGTATCTCATTATTTTCTACTTTTCTGCACAGTTGGGATGATTTCTATTCTTGAAGTGCTTATTTCATCCCATTGGCTGCGATGAAACACAGCTGACTTGCTTTACCTAACTTCTAACTGGCTGAAGTTGAGTATAAGCATGCCTAATTATAGTTCTCTCTGTTTACTTGTAATTGCAGTCAGGAAGCTTGTTGGAGAGTAAAAGTAGTTTAACAGATGTGAAACTCAGCAGGATGTGAAACTAGTCAAGAATTTGGAAGCACTATCTTATTCTTGGCAATACTTAGGTTAATTGAATGAAGACCCAGGCTCTATTCCTGGTCCACAAAGTACGTTACAAATGGATATCAAATGCTTGTAAGTGTTCATTAAGGTAAGTTGAAATTTCATATGAAACATTTTTTGAAGGAAAAAAATTAGGATAACTCACCTCCTATAAGAATGGATGTAATTGCTACAGAATTTCTTCAGCTTTCATTTAGCAATTTTTTCAGTTGTTATTTTCTAAAAGAAAGTAAACATTTTCTGTTGGGCATTCTGAGTGGGAATCAGCAAGGGAAAAAAGAAGGAAAACAGCAATTAGTATAAAGCAAGGTATTTTGCTGGAGAAGGTTAGGGTGTAGCCCAAGTTTATATCTCTGCACTTTTATTCAGCACATCAGTTGCAAATGTTTGCCATGTAAAGTGATAGTAGAAATCCATATAAGCAGAACCCCCATGCTTTTTACAGCAATTATATAACCAAAGTTATTCATAAATCTGTAAAGAAAGTTTTGCATAAGCAAATGACAGATGCAGCTTTTTGAAGTTTTTTTTTTTTTTTAAAGTCTTATGGTTTATTTTTGAAATTGATCTTGGCACTGTAAAATATTTCTGAAGATCATGAAAACGTTTAAAATAAGAGAATTGTACAGATTTGCTGATATTTTCTCAGCCTAATTTGGGCATTAATCTTGTGATTGGAACTCTATCATCTTATGTACAAACAACAGGTGGTAAGAGATAGCGAGTTCTTCAATTAGAAATAACATCTCTCCTCTTCCCCACAGTTTCAAAGATACTCTCAGCAGTCAGTTTAGACTGTAGAATAAAGTAGCAGAAAAATTATGCACCAGAACAGATAAATGGTCCATCTACTCTGGCATCCTGTCTCTGACAAGGGCTTATGCCAGATGTTTCATGGGAAGGTAAAATACCCGCATAATGTACCTGATTGTGTAATAGTATAGCATGAGATGCAATTTCTGTCTGTCCGCAGATGGTGATCATCTTATGTCTGAAATAAAGGCTGTTGGCCCTATAATTTTTAGCCTAGTTAGCGTAATTATAAGGCCTATTCTTATTCGTATAAATGCCTAATCATTTTTTAATCTTGCTAAACTGATTTTGCCTCTTAGATCCTAGCATCTTCTTTCAAGTTCTTCAGGCTTTTCAAGCACGCAGATTTGCTGAGCGTGCTCCAAGGGACTGTGGCAGTGCTTTGCAGCAGCTCCTGCCCTGCTTCCCAGGGAGCCTTCGTGCCCCAGAGCCATCACTGCTGGAGGGGCTGACAATGAACTCCCTGGAGAAGACACAGCACCATTCCCACATGCAGACCTCTGCTGCATCGTCCTTCCGTGGCGTACATCTCCTACATTCTGCCCTCTCCCTTCCAGGTACTGAGACATCAGGTGCAGTAAGGCAGCATAGGGACTGCAGCTGTCTCTGAACACTGCACTGAAGGAGAGATTTGATGAATCTTCTCTCTTCTAGCTCTTGGCAGTTCAACCAGAATCTAGCACACAGGGTAAAATAAGCAACGTAAAGAACAAAAGAAAAACACAAAACTGGCAGTCATCAGGAGAAATTATAGTTTATTTCCATAATTTTGTATTCTCTTTGTTGGCTCATCATTAAACATCCACAGATTACTGAATAAGAAGATACTTGCTTAAAAATGAACTGAGCAACAAAAGGGGTTTAATCCAGTTCTTGTGTTGCATTGATTTCTAGCTAATAAGCCTGGAATCTCAAACAGGTTGTGTCCCTCAAGAGATGCTCAGGAGATACTCCAAGGCATGGCATGAAATCCTGGACACTTCTACACAGAAATAGTTGAATGAGCTTCATGTTCACCCTGAATGACCTAAGATGGCATCAGGAGAACCAGTTTTGTATAAAGCTAATATCGGATAAATACCACAGAATCAAAGGAGAATTCCTGCAGGAAGGGACCTCAGGAGTTCACTAGTTCAACCTCTGTTCACAGCAGGGTTAGCTATGAGATCAGAAAAGGTAACTCTGTGTTTTATTCAGTCAGATCTTTAAAGTCTCCACGGCTGGAGACTACGTAACTTCTCTTGCTAACCTCTTCTGCTTCTTGAATGTCCTTGTAGGGAAAAGAATTTCCCTTACATTTGCTCTGAACTTCTCTTGCTTCAATATATGTCCCCAGAATTCTTCTTCTCAATATAACTAGTAAATAGAATATAAAAAACTACGTCCAGTGCCATTCAAAGGACATCTAGTTGAATTCCATATTAATGGAGAAAGTGCCCTAAGATGGCATTTTAGTCTCTGCTAAGCTGTGTCCACAAAAGGAGGAATAAGGCACCATCTAGAGATTTCTATCCTTCTCCACTGTTAACAGAGTTTGCCTAGGGCAGGGGAGTTGGAGTTCCATGATCTTTTAGGTCTCTTCCAACCTAAGCCCTTCTGTGATTCTGTGGTTTATGTCAGATTTTTGGCTAGACTGAGATGAATCCCACCCTTTCAGAGGTTTGTGGATCAGGGCACTCAGTATCCCCTTTAGCTGAGTTGGTGTAGATGGCTACATCTACAATTTGGACTTTCAAAAGAGGAGGACAAGACTGAAGATTTACAGAACCAGTATTGATTCCTTCTACTGAGCTGCTCTAACAAAGCTGATTTTTAATACCAGTATGAAGGTATGTTTATTGGTTTGTAAATAGAATGTTCCAGCGCTAATGAAGTCATCAATGTAAAATATATTGACTCAAATTACAATCAGTTTGTTTTATGCAGTGGGCATTTGTCTCTCCTTAAATCTGTTGTATTTTCTGTATACATCAGTGTGAATGGATACAGTAAAAAGCAACTTGTACAACTTCACTAAAGTCATATATTTTCATTGGAGCGTCTATGCATAATATAGTGACATGCAAGTTAGCAGAGTAAGCAAACAACAGTGAAACACTGCTATGGTTTTTTCACTTTCTTAGCTTTCTTTAAAGAAGTCTGGTAAATCACTGACAGCTCTGAGTCTGGTATACTTGCAGCTTTGCCATTGTTGCAGTCATGAAATGCAGACATTTCTTGATCTCAGCAGTTTTAGCACTTCATTTCTCGAACATTAGTTAAAGACAAAAGCAAAAAGCTCTCTTGTAATAAGTTTGAAACTTGCAAGACATCAAAGTAGCTTTGACTTAAACATATGCAGGGATTGTAGATGAATAATTCAGAAGTGCCCCTAATTTGTCATTAACAGATGAAAAATGTCTATCAAATCAAGATTCTCCTAGACCTAGTTATAGAGCATTATATTGTAGGTCATGATGTGTCATATCATGATGGTGAGATCTCTGATTACCACAAATGCTTATGACTATCTATGTTGAACTAGGATATGAAATGCCAATGTCAGAGATGTCTTTTCCTAAACTCAACTTTCCCCATGGGAAACTGTACTGAAAACATAGACTTCTTGTCATCAGAAAACAAAGACTTTTATTGTTGAAACACCAGAACCAACTTTTTCTTTTAAAACTCCTATAGTTCAAAAGCATACCATTTTTTTTCCCCCTAAAATTTAATTCTTACCCTGGGGTTTTAAGCTTCCCATAAGAAAAGCAATGTTATCTACACTAACTTTTTGATGAATATATGATTTTTCATTCAAATATTATTCAACAGAAAAAAAAGAAGAAAATCAACCAGCCAATGGAAATATCTTTTTTTACTAAAAGTATGTCCTTTATTAAAATGGTGCTCCATAATCATTTGTTTTGCAGACATATGTTCTCCTCAAGTCAAGAAATACCTCCCATTTAAAATTTCCTATTTTGTTTCTCCTACATGTCTTCATAAGATTTCAAAAATAGTTTTTTATTCTTGCCAATGCTTCATCAATCCATTAGCTGGGTCTTTTAATTACAAAAGCAGTCATTTCATCTTTTGATTTCCAGTATCTTAGTGCTTGATAAAAAAAAAAAAATAATCACAATGATGTGTTTATAAGTTATATTAATCAAGAAATAGATCTCTAAGTCTGTGGAATTTGTATTTGTGGGGTGCATATGTGTGTATGTGTAAACGGAATCCAACTACTATGCTTTGACAATTGGATGTTAGAGAAATGTATGTAAATTTTGAAAATATCTGTTTATGCATTTTTTTCCCCCACTTTATTTTTCTTTAAGTATTCTCTGGGATTTTATGCACAGATTTCCGTTATATAATGAAATATGAAGGCAGACTTTGAAGAAATCTGTGTGTACTCTAGTTGCAGATAGGGATGTGTAAAGCTATAAAATCATGGAAAATGAGGAAACTCGGTGGTGGCTCAGCATCCTCTGTTACAGAGTATTTGCTGCACTTAGCACTACTAAGGAAGCTGTTATAGCCCTCATATCTTCCCATGATAAATCTTCTGACTCTTAACATCCATGGAAAGAGTATCTTCAAATGAATGTTGTGACTGATTACTAATTTAGGCTGGAACCAGAAAGAGAATCCATGCTCCACCAATCAGTGAAGACAGAGAGCCTTTTTCGCTGAAACTAGAAAAAAAGGAGAGGTTTCACTCTGATTTTGATAGAAAGGAAGGTGCTGTAATTTCATTTACTTTAATTAAAATAAATATTTTGAATCCCCTTTTAATGAATGTCCCATTGCTCAGCATGGGACTTTCAGCAAGATGAAGATGGCATAATTGCACTGACATCACATGGAATCACAGAATCACAGAATGGCCTGGGTTGAAAGGGACCTCAAGGATCATGAAGCTCCAACCCCCCCACCACAGGTAGGGCCACCAACCCCCACATTTAATACTAGACCAAGCTGCCAGGGCCAGGGCCCCATCCATTCTGGCCTTGAACACCTCCAGGGACGGGGCATCCACAACCTCTCTGGGCAGCCTGTTCCAG
>JAOWBP010000001.1:149478114-149504795 GCA_028571105.1 Tragopan temminckii | reverse complement strand
CTTGGTAAAGAACTTCCCCCTGACATCCAACCTAAATCTTCCCTCCCTCAACTTAAAACCATTTCCCCTTGTCCTGCTATTATCTACCCTTGTAAAGAGTTGACTCCCCTCCTGTTTGTAGGCTCCCTTTAGGTACTGGAAGGCTGCAATGAGGTCACCCTGCAGTCTTCTTTTCTCCAGCCTGAACAAGCCCAGCTCCCTCAGCTTGTCTTCGTAGGGGAGGTGCTCCAGCCCTCTGATCATCTTTGTGGCCCTCCTCTCCAACAGCTCTCTGTCTTTCTTGTACTGGGGGCTCCAGACCTGGACACAGTACCCCACATGCGGCCGCATGAGGGCAGATTAGAGAGGGAAATCACTTCCAGTTCCTGCTGGCCACTCCTCTTCTTATGGAAAATGGACATCAGTGGGGAAAACTGATTTGTACCAGCTCAGAATATAGCCAAAAAGGCAAAAAAACCCCAAACAAACAAACAAACAAAAAAAAACAATAGTAAATGAGATTCTTTATTCCATTTTAATCTGTGCTGTCACTCGTAAGTTACAAGACAATGTGCAGTTACTTATTTTCTAAGATCAAACTTCACTATGGACACTTGGTTCAGCATCAAAAGATGATATGGGAGGCCTTGAGGTCCGTCACCTCAACCTTTCTGAAGCACAAGTCTAATTGAACGTTAGCAGTGTTGACCTTCTTTCATGTGTTTCATTTTATACTGCAATGCCATGTTCTCTTTTATTGAGATGTCAAATTGAGTATATCAGAAGATTTCCCCATGTGGCACTTTCAAAACCCATGATTTAAACTTCCTCATTTTTCACCTGAGATAAAATGGTTTCAATTCTCCTGTCTATTGTAACTAAAATTTCCTAAAACCCGTCAAACTTCATGTGATGATCCAAGCTTCCAGAAACCACAGATTTAAATTCAAAAGGATGAACACCGTGGTGTCACTGAAATTGAAAGATATCTTCTTTGAATAGATGAGGTCATTCTGGACTTGAAGAAAACTGTATTACACAAATTTCTGCTAAACAAAACGTAGGGGGGAATCTACATTGTACTGCTCTCTCTTTAGTCATCTTTTCAGTGTCTTTTGTCTCAACTGGAGCTACAAAGCTACAAAGGAAAGTAGAGGTTCTCTTGGAGTTTAAAGATTCCCATAGAAAGAATGGTGCACATAAAGTGCAGGAAGTTATAGAGGAAATACAAAACATATGATTTGTGGAAATTGCATTAAAAAGAAGGTATCAAATCTTAATAATAAAGTCACTATACAATTCCGTTTCATGTGCTCTTCTGTAGATGATGGTAACAATAAATTAATTTGTAAAATGAACTTAGATTATTTAGATAACATCATGAAATCAATTTGATTTTAGTTCTCATGATCCTACCTGTCCTAACCACAGGTATCTGAATAAGAAGATAGAAAAGCTGGAGGGTTGGCTGCTCCTAATACTTTACGAAGGGCAGTGAGAAGGAGTCTAAAGAAGTAAAGCTGAAGATGGAAACTGCAAATATGTGTCTGAAGCAAGTAAAAAAATAAATTGATAAATTGTTTAGACCCTTTTTTTTTTTTTTTTGTGATAGAATTGAGAAGCACCCATGTGGGTTAACAACTAAAGGGATGAATAGAACATTTTTTAGGTACTGTAAAATCTGGAAATTTGGCAACACTAGTACAAAAATAAAGATGGAAATATGTTACATGGAGAATTTTGAAACAGCACACTGTGGAAACAGATTGTGAGCTGAAAAGATGCTTGTAAGCCATTTAAAAATATTTCAACATCCATGACAGAGAGATCACAAAAGTGAATTTAGAAGTCTTGCTTTTCAAGAACATGAGAAAAGAGAGGGGACAATTATTTTTCATGATGCTACTTTATCAACAAATGAGTTGAAAATGTTGGAAGAATGTAGATGTTAAGACCTCAAAGGACCTCTTACAAAGACACCAAAGAGCAGACTTTGTTTAGAAGCAGAGTCTCCTTAAAATTGAATAAGGGAGTGAATGTGGTGACGTTTCTTCTTAAGGTCTCATCAGGCAGTGACTGGACACAGCAAAGATCTGTTTGAAATGTGTTACTTGGTGAATGGGTAGGGAAAAACCACACTACAATTTGAGCACATCAGTCCTAATGGACTTGATGGTGTTGTTTCAAGCTTCCAGCTACCTTTAGCATTCCATGCAAATCAGAGTAGAGGCTGGGCCTGGGTAATCAGTCCCATGTATCCTTGGATGATGCTACAGCTCAAAGCAAGACACCCATCCCCAGTAGATCCATGGGTTTTGTTTCATGATGGCAGAAGCACCAGTTTGTTGTAGCACTTGACCACTAAACTGGCCATGAGAGGTCAGCTCTGATTACATCTCCAACACATTTAACTGGCTTGGAGGGCCAAATCAGCAAAGTAACTAGGCTTGAATTTTCTAACCTTAACAAGCATGTAAAATGCCTGATTTTTCTGGCGCTCTGTCCCTTTTTACTTTAGTTTCTGCAAACACAATGGTTCTTTCACTTTCTATCTGTACAGCTTACTAATACTGTTTCAGAATATGATAAAAATACTCCCTTCCTGCTCTTACAAGTTAATATATCACAGCAACTTTATTAGCTTGTTCTTTTCACATGGTTGATTTTATGGCTCCCTGAAACAAATACTCTCAAAAGCAATATTTTTTCCTTTATTTTTTTTAAATACAAACATTTTTTTTCCTGACGATATTTGATTCTATTTAATGCCATTTATTTTAGTTGTATCAATTTCAGCAGAACACTCAGGAAGAAGATGAAATTCCAATTAAAAACTCTGACTTGTTTTTTTTTTTCTAGAAGCTGTGATTTTAGTTCCTGTTTCCACCACTGTTTTGTTTTAATTTTGATGGAATTGTGCAAATGCTTAGTATATCTTTGAGATGTACTGGGAATCAAATATTCAAGTAATATCACCCGATCTACAACAATTAGATTTCATACTCTTGCACTATCATTCTTTAGTAAAACTCAGATCACCTTATAGCTAAAAGGCTGTAAACTGCTTCTACAGCTTGGCTGGAAGAAAGCGCTTAGTAAAAGCTGAGCTTCTATTTTTGCTGTGGGCTGCAGCTTCACACTAATAACTCATACACAGAGGAAATGTCTTATTAAATGAAAGCAGAATGTTCCTCTGTGATTGCTGCAGAACCATGAGACCAGCTGGTTGAGACACTCACCCTGAGAAAAGGGCTCAAATTACAAAAATAGTGTTTGCCTTCTGAACGCTTCAAACCTGGGCACCGTTTGTCTGATTTATCCTGCTATAAGGGAACAAGCTCCTTGGATATATATTTTTTTCCTTTTCACTAGGGTAGGATTTATTGCATCATCTCATGTTAAAAAATGGGGACTATATGAGGAATCTGGGAGGACTCTGTTCTCCAGTGACAGCAAAGACATTGCGTTCATTCTGTCACCGTCACTGACGCTGACTTTCTCCAAGACCTTAAGCAACAAAAGGTTATAGAAAACCTTTCCGTCTTCAGTTTGAAATTATTCTTATCTGATTCTCATCTGATAAAGATTTATGCTTATACTTTAAAAAGTTCTTGGGTTATATGATGGGTCTTTGTTCTTTCTTATGCTGCCGCAATAACTGTATGAGGATTTTTAGATCAAATTTTTGGATCAAATGCTACTTTAGTCAAAATAAGTTAAGATTAGATGCAGCAAAGGGTATACTGGTGACTTGCTGAGGGAAAACACAAATACATAAAATGTGCTTAAGATATGATGAGGAAGAAGTGGGATGACTCTGCAAACTTAATATCTGCAAGCATTTCTGCAGGCAGTTGGGTTCTCAGCATTTTGGAACTCAGGTTTTCTCATGCCTTTTCTAACTGCAAATTTAGGATGCTAACTTTATGATTCTGTTTGTGCAAATCTCTGCTGAGGCTGTGGTATAAAGACAGTTCCATTCACAGGACTCACTGGCAGGATTACATTATATTCGTGCTAAATAGAGCACACAAACAACAGCGTAAACACCTCCCTCTCAGCAACAAACTGACGCTGATGTGCAAATGAGCTATTGTGTTCAGTGTATCGTAATTTACACTCATTGCAGAGGTTGCTGTTTTTTGTTTTGTTTTGTTTTTTAAATGAAAGAAAATAACTTCCTAAATGAGAGGAAGATTACTACACAGTGTACCTCCCTGCTCAGCCAGTGGCCTAAGGACCTCTCAACCAGTCTCAATGTCACAAATTGTCTGTCCATCAAGTTCATTCTGACATTGCAGACGAAAGGAAGAGGAAGTTCTGTCTCTGTTTCTTCTGTTTCAAAGATCCTCTGGAGATAGATTTAAGCTGGTAGCTGTAAACTACCTGAGCTTTCATCCACCTGCTGCTCACTTTATTAGTTTTTATCTATTTACCATCGCTTCTCACAGCTGGTATCTGCTTTTTAAGGTTAGACTTTTGGTTCTTTTCTGTGTTCTTTTGCTTTGTAGATGGTTTCTTTTTGATAAATTCCTAGATAATATGACTTCATAAAGATGCGTTTGCTAATAGCATTTGCAAGTGCTGCATGGGAAAAGACATTTCTGAATATTATTGCAGCTCCTTATAGTCTGATATGCCATTGTACTGAAGACTTTTTTTGTGTTGAGAAGGATCAGAGTTCAGCAGAACATGTTTCTCTATCAATATTTTAAACCTGAAGGGCTATCCTAATATAATTAACAGTATGCATGAAAAATGAGGAACCAGGGAAAGAATGCATGCGTCAAATTAGCATTCTCTAGACTAATAATACATAAATGTGATTTAGAATCATAGGTTTTCCTGTTTCTGCGCGGAGGATTGGGACTCCCATGGGGTGCTACAGTTGCTGAGGAACACATTACAGGCAGGCTACACACATTCCTGTCCGGTACTTCTGATCAGCTATTTCTGCTGATACGCCGGTCACTTTAGTCTGTCCAGTCAGTACAAAACGTGTGAGTTCTGGGGCCTGGTGGGGTTTAAAAGCTGCACAAACAGCTTCAGAGTTCATATCTCATCTTTTTCTGTGCATTTGTTAAAAATGTACGTGTTTAAAGTGGGAACTCCCGTCAGGTCCATTCAGACCACTGTTGGTCTGCACTGTTGCCAATCTCAGCTGCATTTCAGTCATTTCAGTTTGTTCATGTGTTTTGTAGAAAATGATTATTTTCCATGTGTTTTGTAGAAAATGATTATTTTCAGAAACAGACAAAGATGTTTCTTCAGATACTTTTCAGTAAAATATCTTCACAAAGGTGATGCTATGTTTTCTACTCAGTTTCTGCACTGTTTCATAGTTTAATTATCTTGTTTTTCTTAAAGTGGCTATCTTAGTAACTGCTAGTGTCAAAAATGATCTGTTTAAAAATTCATAGAGACTCTTGCAAAAATTCAATTTACAAGTGATTTTGTATTTTATTTTTGTTATTTTGTATGCACTTTTAAAAGAATTACTCGGAGTTTAAAGCACTCTCTTAATCCTTAAAATGGCCCCTCTGTTTCTAAATCTGAGGCACATCACAGGCATGAAAGAGGAGCCTTGCATTGCTCTTGCCTTTGATAAAAGCAGTTTACTTTTTTTTGGACAAATTGTCTTTTTTTTTCCAGTACTGTCAATCACGTAACTTTTACGATCTTATATGTAAATTAAAAATTAAAGCAATCTTTATGCAGATGGAATAATTGCACATCCAGTAGACTTGGTAAATAAAGCAGCTGATTGGAGAAGTGATTGCCTTTGACTGTCAGATTCTTTCTCCTGTTGCTGAAATTACAGACTTCAGAAAACATCTGAAAGAATTAAAATCCGAGCATGTCTTTCATATTGGTTCTCTTTTCAATGTATGATTGTTCCATATGTAAGTCTTTGCAATCACAAATATGTCGGGTATAAAGGAGGTTTGGAGAGAGATGTTACTTTAAAACAAAGAATGATATAATCCTAGTCCAGATGCACTGGAAATGGCACTGGTACAGTGGTTGGTTAGTCTGGCTGGATTTGCAGTCTTGCTAGAGAAGATGATGTGATGACAGTCCCTTGGGGTAATGGGAGCCATTGTACTTTGGTTAACTCAACACCATGTAGCTCAAACTGTGTAGCAAAGGGTGGCTGCTTGCTTCAAGAGGATTCAGTCCTCATTTGAGCTCCATCCTTAAAGAAATGTAAAAGGAAAATCCTTTTGTTTGAAAACTGTCCTTCCTGCTCGAATGGAGCGAGTTCTTGTGGCATGTTTATCCCCTGGTGTCTACCTGCTCTTTCCTGGGTCGTGGTGAGACCAGGAATGCTGGATCTGTCCTGAGCGTGTGAGCTGTCTGTCTGAATATTCAAACTGGAGAACTACACAGAGGAAAACACTTATGTCTGCACTCCTATTATGAAGAAAGGTGGAAATGAGCCAAATTGCTGTGAATCCATTTAAGCAGAGTTTCAGCTTCAGAGTCTCACTTTTCACTTTCGGCTTCCTAAAGTCTCGCATTTACCTGTGTACAGATAATACATTGCTTTATTAAGAGTTTGCTTTTCTTAAACAGTGTCCTTTATTTGTTAATTCAAGGTTATATCCTTTGGTGAAAATCAAATCGTACCATAACATACAGATACTAATTGTTGAAAAGTAGCAAGCAAAATTCTTGCTGAATGCAAGTCTGAAATTTGGTTTATCCTCAGTATAGCCACAGAGGTTGGTTGGTACAACACCAGCAGGATGAATAAATATTTCCTTTCCACCCAGCTTCTCATGACATTATTGAAATTGCTCCGTTCTGTTATGGCTTCAGAATAGAAACGACTGAGTACTATGAACATTTTTTGAATGTTGCTGCATACAGTTGTATCTGCCACCTCTTTTGCAGCTGTGCTCCAAAATGTGACAAAAAAGATGTAGGAAGACCTCAGGCCTTTCAGTAGGCTAGGCCTGCTTTCCAAGCAGCCTGGAACTTTGACAGGAACCCAATTTTTCACAAAGATATCTCTCCTGGAGCATTTTCATCTCACAGGGGGTGACCCCAGTGCATTGAGAGGGCCTTTCGTTCAGACTGTGGGGACACAGTAGTTCTGTACATTTGTCAGAGCCAGATGCCAATAAGCCATTGATGATACTAATCCATTCAAAGCCTGTGGAGCGAGGTGGTCACCATCAACCTGTTTCTCATCCACTGGGTAGCCAGGAATGACTGCTAGAGGATAGGGGATGACTTTTTGCCGATGCTGTGGTGGCCATGGGGACCAGTGTCTGCCTTGGTCTTCCATGTAGATCATTCCAGCGGTAAAACAGGCACTATCTTATGTTTGGAGCTGGGATGCAAAATGATGATCCAGTCCTTGGTTATCATCTGGCACCCCTCTTTTGGCAGTCAATACAGAGTTACCAGTAGGCTTACATTCTGCAAGAGGTTTCTCTTTTTTCAATTACAAAAACTCATTATAACTTCCTGAGCCTGGTATGAGGTAATCTTTCCTTCTTTCATATTAAATTCTGTCATCTGCCCTTTTGTCTTGCTAATGATTCTTCATCAGTCTGCTGTAGCAGCTCTGGATATGCTACCTGGTTGTGTCCTGATAGTGCTTGAAGGTAACATACTGGTAATATGATTCAATTGGAAATCTTCATGTAGAAATAGCTTAATGTAAGATTTAAAAGCCAGATATGTTGGCCAGTCTTGTCACAAATAAAATACTGTTCTCATTCCTTTAGGGTTAGATTGCAGCTTGGATTAAGCTCTGTGAAAGTGCAAGAGGAAATACATTTTTTTTTCATTTTCTGAGTTTTAATCATGGACACAGAAGGACACTGCTGACAACAGGTGCAATTTCTCCCCCTAGTCCTGAAAAACAGTTTTCCAAATGACCCACGTTCCTACATTTGATAAGAACATATGGGTTTGTTTTGACATGACTGCCCATGCTCCGTCCAAACAACTTGTTTGGAGAAATTCAACTTTTTTTTCTTTAAATACATATTTTTCAGAACTGGTAGCCATAGGGGACACTCAGCAATAAGGCAAGATCATAGCCAGGAGTGCAGCAATGTCTGAGCCTTCTTGCCAGGTTGGGGAGCTAAGGAATCTCGTGGGAGAGGCCAAGTGATTTGCTGCTGAGCTGAGTCAGAAAAAAATTATTATCCTACAAAGCAGGGAGAACTGTGGTTTAATGCAAAGATTTTCTCTCCTTGGATTGATCTCAGAACAGCGTTACCCTGAGTAGATTGGTGCCTTTAGGACATCTGATTTTAACCAACTAACAAACCACAGATGGTGATAAATACGTACTTTAGCGCCCGATATGTAAAACTAATACTTTATCTCTTTTAAAAATTGTGAAATCAAACTCACTCACAGCTTCATTTCCTTAATTTTTAAATTCATTTGCATGTGATGCATTATAAAATAACAAGTTCAGTCACCTTCTGATTTCAAGTCTGCTTTTGCATAAACACTTTTATTTATTTATTTATTTTGTGGTCTGCTTGGCTTATTTGAATTAGCTTCGAAATCCATGCAGTGTTTCAGCTTCTGAATGATACATTATCTCTTACTCTCATCCCTGTCAGCCTCTTCAGGCAAGTACTGGCTGCCACAGCAGTCTGTACTAGAGCCATGGTTCTGGATGATGAACCCTTTAAAGAGTGAACTTTTTTTTAAAAAATGCCACAGCAGATTCTCAAATTGTATTCTGCCTGTGACTCAGATTCCAGAAGCATCTTTTGGAATAATATCTTCAGGGTATACAGCTGTTGAAACTTCAAGAAATTTTACAGTGCATTCAGTTTCTATCAATCACCAATAGATATGACCTTTTTTTGGTTGACTGAAGAAAGAATTCTTTTGTAAGCACTTTTCCATGTCTCAAGGGAATAAAGCCTCTACCTCCCTCCAGGTTCTTTGGTTTTGGTGGAGTCTGGACCCCTTCAAACCTTCTTTCAGTCTGGGGAATTCATCACAGACACCTAGACAGGCAAAGACTTTTTTTAAAAACTGCTCTTGAAAGGAAAGTCTATCATTGCTTTGGGGTTTGGGAAGGTGTCACTGGGCTATTCCTTGCACCTTGATCGTCCCTTTCTCATCTCAAAACTGTACGAAGTTATTTACTTTTTGTTTTCTGTCTTCTTCTGAAGGGAACCTGTCTCTTCCATAGAACAGGCACGTCTGTTTATTTGCATGTTTGATTGTTTATTATTAAAATCTCATTTACTCATGTATAACAAGGACCATGGCTAATATTTTATATATTTTTCAACTGAGAAGAGTGGGTTGGAGAACAAAACAAAGGTCTTTATTTAGGTGGCAAGAGGATTATGCAGGAACTCTTTCTAGAGACATGCTATCCAACATTATTAGCAGAGCTAATAATACAACAACCCTCAAACTCCATGGAAGTACCCTCACGCTGTACAGACTCCCAAAACAGTTTGCAGGACACATCTTCCATGGTTGATATTTAAATCTCTCCAGAGCACTTCTGAAAATTTAGTATTCTGATATTACAAATGAAAACTTGATGCATGATGGAGAAAAAAGAATGTAGTTCAAAGATTTCCTGTGAATCTGCAAGCTTTATGTCCATATAAATATCTTCTTAATATCGCAAATTCTACTGTCAGTGTCCCTTATGCCATGATATGAAGTAGGGGGAAATGTAATGAGTGCCACGTAAGGAGTTCTTTGCTCTGTCATTATTTTTTCCTCTGGAACTTGCAAGTGTGAAAGGTCTATTAAAAAACAACAACAACAACAGCAAAAAAATGTTGAAGAAAAGGAATATATTATACCCATGCCCCATAGTCCCCTTTCCTCCATCCGAAGAAGTCTATGTTGGATATTTAATTTTTCACACTTATGATTTATTTCAGTCTTCTTCAAAACTTAGTTAGTCTTGTCCAATTTCAGATCTCCCACTGGAAAGTCAAGAGCTCATTGGGACTGAAGAGATTGTTCTGGCCTGATGTTTTTAAGTAAATAAATGTATAAAGTGTAGATCTGTCTAGACTGTGACATTCAGTAAATTTATGTCAGATTGTGTCAAACTGTTCATCTCAGTCATCTCCTTTCCCATAAGACAGATTCAGGAGTCCTGCATCACTGAAACAATTTTAACACCATAACTATATTTTTAAAAATAACCTCCCCTCCCCTTTCTTTCTCTCTTTCTTTCTTCCCTCTATTTATTTTCCTTAACAAAAAAGACAGCTCTAAATTAAATGTTGCTCTTAAACAGAACAAAATACCTTACTTGACCCAAAGCAGTTCAACATTTTTGCAGGGGTGCCAGTGAACAGTTATGTTAGTTATTCGCGTAACCTTCCCCCAAGTTATTTCCCAATGTCACTGAACACTGAATATTATCCTCACTTCTTCCTTCCCCCCTCGTCCTTTTCTTGTCCCTGGAGAGAAATTATGGGGATAGGAGTAGAGCTGGGTTGTCCAGACTGTACTATTAGTTTCTTATTTCTTTTCCCATTATCTCTTTCTGTTCTGTACCTCATTTGCAAATAATGAAAAGGGTTTCCTCACTTCCAGCAAAGGTGTTTCATCTAATTGAAAGCTAACAGCAGGTGGTTCATGTAAAATCTCATTAGACTATGATTGTTTTTGACACCTCTTTGAAGGAATGCTACATTGCCTTACAATTGGAAGTATTCCCTGTGTCTAGGTTAATTGTAATGGATTACAATATATGAAACACTCACTTTTTCTACATTTACTATAAAAGAAAGGATATTTTAGCTATCTGAGGTATTTTCATGATCTTCTTTGCTGAGCGTGTTGCAACACTGGTATCTTCACAGTATCACTTTCTGCTCAGGATGTGTCAGTCTGCTATAGGGGGATGAAATTCAAGGAAAGAGGTTGGAGTTGAGCCATTCTAAAGTTATTTTGGCTCTCATGTCTTTGAGCCCTAAATCATATAGATAACCCAAACACATTTCCCCATTGTGACATAAGCACTGAATGCATTTCTAAAATTTGTGTCTACATCAGAACATGAAAATAAAAATCATCCTGGTGTGTCTGAATACAAGCCAAAGGGCAATTTTTTTTGTTCCATGTAGAGAAGTCAAGGAGAGAGAACAAAAAAACCCCATTCTACTTGGGCAATGATGTGGAGAGAGGAAATTTACCCTTATTTTTTTTATTTTCAGTGTCTGCTTCTGGATTGTTTCTTTTTCTTTATAAAGATGTGCAAATCCTAATCTACTGGCATAGCTCGTACTTAGTGGCACAATGATAAGAGGTCAGTAAGTTCAAGCAGATTTGATGTGACCATTAAACTGCTTCTGTGCACTCCTAAAATATTGTCTAGGTCAACACTGCAGCATTTGATTACATTTAGTACTATAATAGAAATTCAGAAGGAAATGTTCTCAGTCTCTCATTGCAATGTAAATATAGGGGACTGTCTTGAGTTTAAATATATTGAGTGGAGTTAATGTTATGATTCTTTCAGAGTGATTACTATGGATGTATGGCCCAGAAGAGTAGTTATTTTGTGGGCTGTTTTTTTTGTTTTTGGCATATATTTATATTCTGATTTGTAATTATTGTATATCTAAAGCTTTGGAGGGATACTATATGCACTTACATAAACAAATGCATATGCATGGTGTAACAGAAAAGTATATAAAATTTTTTACATAACTTACAACTGTCTGCACAGTGTTTATATTTGGGCTTTTCCTCATACATACAAAATGAAGCATGTGCAGTAAGCAAGAGAAGATATCGTATACCCAAAGAGCCAGAATAAGAATAGCTACACTTCTCAGCTAGTGTCCAAATTGGCAGGAAAATGAAAATCCTGGCAGGCAAATCATTCTGGCTCATGAAAAAAATCTTAGTTACAAACAGTCGGAGAAACTCAGCATGCAACACAAATGATTTCTTACTGTCAAAGAATTTCCAATTTACTCATGGTATTTTTGTTTTCCCAAAGATTTGACTGTATCACCAAGGGGATTCACACATCTTCATATTATAGAGTTCTGATTCTGCTCTTCACTGACTGATAAAACAGATTCTGAATGAAAGATAACTAGTGGATGTATAATGTGATTTTCATAGTCTGATATCTGTTAAGAGCGACAAACATATCGCCTCTCAGCATTCCCTCTAGGTCTGTAAAATACTGTTTGACCCTGAAATAGTTTTCACAAGGTTTCCCTTCTGAAAAATAGCCACACTCTACTCTTTGATGTTAAAGAAATGGTGGATCTACTGTCCTTCAATTTTTGTGTCCTCTATAGACTAAGGTGAAAGATATCTCAAAAGATATTCTTCTAGCTCTATCTCCTGGATTTTTGAAAACTGCTTCTCAATTTGGGGAAATTGAGAATTAATCCTTGGACAATGAAAACAACAGTGCAGTTAACCCGAACTAGATATGAAGTAAGTACCTTTACATCAGAATAACCAGATTTGGTAAGATATTCACAAAATAGTCATATAATAAGTAATTTCAAAGAGTAAAGATTTATCATCAAGTCTTTGTTGTTATTTCAAATGATTTGGCACAACGTTGCACTTTTCATGGAATCGTTAAGGTTGGAAAAGACCACTAAGATCACATAGCCAAACAACCAACCCAACCCCAACCGAGCTCACCATGTACTTCAGTGCCACACCTCCACAGTTCTTGAACAGCTCCAGACTCCATCACCTACGTGGGCCACCTGTGCCAATGCCTCACCACTCTGCCTAAGAAGTAATTTTTCCTGAACCTCCACTAGCACAACCTGAAGCCATTATTTCTCATCCTATTGCTGTCATGTGGGAGAAGAGGCCGAAACCTACCTCACCACGGCCTCCTTTCAGGGAGTTGTAGAAAGTGATATGATCTCCTCTTAGTCTTCTCTCCTCCAGACTGAACAATCCCAGTTTCCTCATTTGCTTCTCGTAAGCCTTGTGCACCACACCCTGCATAGCTTCATTGCCCTTCTCTGGACATTCTCCAGGGCCTTGATTTGTTGTAGTGAGGGGCCTAAAACTGAACACAGTACTCGAGATGCAGCCTCACCAGTGCTGAGTACAGAGGGACCATCTCCTCCCTGCTCCTGCTGACTGCACTGTCTCTGATACAAGCCAGGATCCCTTTGGCTTTCTTGGCCACCTGGGTACAATGATGACTGTCAACTAGCACCCCAGATCCTTTTCTTCCATGCAGCCCACTTTTGTTTATGACAAGAGAGTTGTAACTGCTTATTTGCAGTGAAGACAACTAAACGTGACTATGATAAGCATAAATACATGGCTAAAAATTAATGAGATACATAATGGGTTGTGTCTCTACGTTTCTGTGGAAAGATGCTTAGATCTGATGCTGCTGAGAACAACATCAGGTCTTATTCCCCTCAAAATGCCACTCTTCATCATCAGAGCCACTGGACTAAGTGTAGGATGAAAGGGTGCCTGTGGCCTGAAATTTGTAACTATTGCTGCTGATGGAGTCTCATAGGTGTCATATACAAGGGAAAAAAAAACACAATCACAACTTTCACAATGGCCTAATCACACTGGTAAGGATGATTCTGTCTGGAACAATGTTATGGATTAAATTAAATCAGTTTTCACAGAGTGTTTGTCTTATATTAGGAATTCATTCAAACTGACCCAGAGCAATAGCTGACAAAATGTTTGTGAGAAATATAACCATTATACATATTAAATCTAGAGAAGTATATATTGATTTTCATTCATACAAAATTAGAAATCTCCTTCTGTTTGCTAAAGCCATTATGCAGTTAGAGCTGTCAGAGCAAGCATCAGCTGGAAAACATCGTCCTTATAAAATCTTTGCTACGCTCAGATTAATAATGATTCTGAGACCTCATAACTTTGTGAATAGTGGAAATGATTTTGAATAGTTCCTGGAGGGTTTCGTGAGGATGCTATTGACTTGAAGAGAGGTTCAAGCTGCACATATCTAAAACAATAGAAATAATTATTTGGTACATGGAAGTAAACTCGACACAAGCATTGAAATAATCAGTTCTGTATCAAAGAGAATTTGGCGGCAACAAATTGACTTCATGTTTCGTTTCTCAAAAATCAGTACAAATATTGGCAAAACTGTGTTTCAACCAGTGTTTGGAACTTCTACAATACTTAACTAATTTTGAAACAACATAATCCTGTTAATGGCTGTTAACCGAGGGATGTTGAAATTTTCTGTAGCACTGACATCTAGTTTGAGTGTCATCCTGTATTTGTGGAGATTGATGTTTAGAAGTATTTATTCATACTGAATTGCCTGCCATTTGACTTACATCCTACCTCCAAATCATATTAATTCAGTCTGTGTGATCAAACAAATTGGTATTGTCACAGAATCATAGAATGATTTGGATTTGAAGGGACCTTGAAGATGGTCTAACACCAAACCCCACACCGTGAACAGGGACACAACCTGCTAGACCAGCTTGCCCAAAGGTTCTTTCAATCTGGTCTTGAAAACTCATCCAAATCACAATGAAAATGTTTAATATTACTGATCACAAACTCCTAGACATCCTATTGTGTCTTTTCAATTTGATTGTAAGATTACTTGTGACTATCATGTCCAAGCATTTTTTCATTTCTCTGATATCTTTATTTGTCCACATTTCCACAGATTCCCTCAGAGTATTGGTCTAAAACAGTGGCAAAAGCCTTACTAAAGAATACGAGCTCACTGTCCTGTTTCATTGAATCTGTTGCTCCATGACAGAGGAAAATGACCGATTTCTGTGGAGCTGTTTTTCAGTACTTCATTATCTTCTTTATGCTTATTTTTTCAATGCTTTTCTATTCAAGTTAAGCTGATGAGTTGTGGCTATCACATCCTCTTATTTCATCAATTTTTAATGAACATTTTTTCCTGGTTTCTTATGCAACTTCATTTGGTCTCTGTGAGCTTTCTATAATAATTGCTAGTGGCATTCAACTTGCTTTACACAGTTTTAAAATACTGTCTTATGAACATCAATAGACTTTAGTTCTGTAGACTTTAGACTGTAGTTCAGTGAACTACAGGTGAAGATATTGTATAAAGATAATAAACATAATGAAATTTGGACATAGTCTATTCTCATTCTTAAATATATGTATTCATACACTTATTATAGAACTCTAGAATGGCTTGGGTTGGAAGATACCTCAAAGATCACCTAGTTCCAACTCCCCTCCTGTGGGGGAATGGAGTTCTCTCTCTCTTTAACCTGTATTATCAAAATCTGCTTATATTTATATGCACATGTATATGCATGCAAAATGTGTGTTCCAAAGAAAAATATTGTGTAAAAGTTGAAGCATCTTTGCATTTTCCCCGCAGTTGGCACATTTCCCAAATTACTATAGATATGGTTTTAAAGCAATTGTTAAGAACTGTGCCTTTTGGGGTATTATTGTATTGCTCCATATGGGTGTTTGGAACATCATGGAGATGGAGGATAAATCTCAGCTCTTTTTCCACTTCCCATTTATCCTAATCCGGTTACTGTATGTAGAAATCAGTGACGGAAATCTGCTAATGCAGTAGCATATGCTTCTAAAGGGGGAAAGGTTTTAAACTGAGAGATTTAGATCAGATGTTAGGCAGAAATTTTTCACTCAGAGGCTGGTGAAGCAGTGGCACAGGCTGCTCAGAGAGGTTATGGATGTCCCATCCCTGGTGGTGCTCAAGGCCAGGTTGGATGGGGCCCTGGGCAGCCTGACCTGGTGGGGGGCAATCAGCCCATTGCAAGGGGTTGGAACTAGATGATCTTTAAGGTTTCTTCCAATCCACTCTATGATTTTATGAAAATCTTTCCAGTAAAATGCTGTGGCGGACAATATTATTAGTTAAGCATCTTACAAATTCAAGGAGCTATATCTTTTTTTTAGGTGGACAAGAAAAAGACCAGTGAAGAGGTGACAGTAGGTAAGGGAAGGTAAAGGAATGAAAGAATTGCAAGGTCTTCTACCTGGCAAGGTCATCCCAAGGGAACCATTCTTAGGTAAAACAGTGAATTAGGAGCTCCTTATCTGACTTACATCAAAATTGTCTGAAGAGCTGGAAGTAACGCCATATTCGATTGTCTTGTGGCTCAAGAAATTTCTCTGGGAGATCTTCTGTGAAGAGAAACCTCAGATATGAAAATGATGAGGATGAAATATTTTGGCATATTCTAAATCACCCCTTACTGTCATAGGTGAGATTGTTTAATTACTGACAGCCCTCGGAAGTCTGAACTAATGAAAAATATCTTTCATAACTGCCATTCTTGATACCAGGCCTATTTTCCTTCACGGAATACCCAAAGCAGAAGTACTTGCTATCTGGCCTACCCAGAAGATCAACATCTTTTTTATCACAAAATGTAATACTCATTCAAAGGGAAAGACAAAAACCTATTCTGCTTACAGAAATTCAGAGAATTTGTATCCTCAGGAAGTAAGTATGTGAGTAGATTGTCTGTCAGCCTTTCTTGTCTGCCAGAGGTACTTGAACATTGTGGGAACCTTCACTAACTGTCTGAAGTACATGCAGATTTTATGGGCATTGTCCGTGACGTTATAAAGGGTCTTGTCCTTGGAGCTGGCAGAATTAAGACAGTTAGAAAAGCCTTGCATAAAATGTAGGTCTTGTCCTTGGAGCTGGCAGAAATAAGACAGTTAGAAAAACCTTGCATAAAATGTATTTACTCATTATCAAAAACAATAAATCTTATGAGGAGGAGAGCCAGGCATTTGCTTCTATCTATCATATAATCTTTTCCCCCAAATCAATAGCCCATTACACAGCAATGCATCAGACAGCAGGCAGTTATACTGAGTAGTTATTAAATTAGACTCTCATCCATCCATATCTATTTGTATTTCATTCTCTGTCCTATTTCTTATACAGGCCTAATGGTTAATGAAGCCATGGAAGTTTTTGTTGGTATTTCCAATGGCAAATATGTTACTTGAGATCATTCTTGTCTTTTAGTGGCAAACAAGTAATCAGGTCTTTCAACATGCTTTGTAAAACAGTGTTTGGTTTTCCCGGTTTTTGTATTTTTTTAAAACATCTAACTGAGGTTTCCTCTATTTTTCATATTGAAGGAAATCATAGGAATTGCTTAAAAAGCCACTTTTAAGCCAGACTTGAATCTCTAATTATCAGAAGCTTGCTCAATTATCAGTAAAGTTTTTCTGAAGTATATCATTCTTCTGCAGATTTAGATGAAAATGCCAAACAAAATTTCTTTTTTTCTTACACTTAAAGTTCAGGTCCAGAGTATGTTTGTATGCTCATCCTTTAAAAAAGAATTACCTAGGATATTTATTTAAAAGCTATGTTTTTCTCCTTGGAGAGTTTTTCTCCTTTAAGGAATATTTAGGAATACTTTTCATCTATGATATCAAAGAGAAAAATGTTTGATGCTGTGCAGAGATCTTCCTGGATTTTGGACAGAATTCAGGTAAATATTAAATTTCTTATGACAAGAAAAAAGAAAAAGAATTGAATAGAATAAAAAAGGAAAAGGAAAAATCCAAGAGGAGTAAATAAATGGAGAGAGTGTCTATAGGTTGCCGAGTTTCCTCAACTATTCAATATGAACTTGTAACCTTAATTAGCTTTCATTAGGTTCCCAGAATCTCTGCAGGTCAGAGCTATTCTTTGAGTGGTAAATGGTAGCATCCATATACTTATGTAGCATTGAAAGAATAATTTAAAGGCATAGAAAATAACATAACTTTGTTATCAAAGTATCTGTGAACATTAGAAATGAACAGAGCACTGAGTGTAATCCATTTCAAATAAAACTGCTTGCAAAAGCAAAGAACAGTCAAAACTGCATGAGGAAATGATAGATGTGAAAACAAAATAGAGATTCCTCTCAGGGTTAAATCCTCGACCTCAGTGCAATAGATCTGCTGAGTTAAGAGAGTGGCTATGATTTACAACAGCCAATGATTTGCCCTGAATGTCTTGTACTCTGACCTCCAGTAATGCCTCGGACCATTGATTCCCTTTTTTCTTTGAGACACCGATTTCAGTGGGGAATTGTGCCCATGAATGCAGAGCAGAATATGGCCCCTTCATTTTGGGTTGCCATTTACCAGCCATGGAAAGTGCAGTGTATTAATCAGAACAATCAATAGTCCCCTGACCGTCGACTCAGCCTACTCAAGTGAAAAGATACTACTTCTACCTTTGGTTAATCAGCTCCAAATATCTATTTCTGAAATAAGACCATCTGAGAAATAATTATCCTAAGGAGGTTGTGGCCTGATTTTTACCCTCTCAGGAGAGTTTTTAAGTGTGAAAGTTCTTCTGAAGACAGGGAATCTCAAAACCCGAGGGAGTACTTCCATTGTGTGCAATTATAGGTGGGTCAAGGATTCAAGGATTTCTAACTTACTTTATTTGTATGGGGTCTCTGTTTCAAACAGTTCACTTAGGAATCAATGACTTCCCTTAACTGTGATGGTAAAAGACAAAAGTGTAGCAGGATTGTGGGAGGAATGAGAGATGAGCTTGGGATGACAAGGCTAGGTGGGCATGTTTGCTTCAAAGTGTTGAATGATGAATGCGGACAGCGTGGAGGCTCACACAGCAGTCAGTGCTTACCAGTTATTCCCTTGTTATCTACTCAGTGAATCAACTTAATGAGAAAAAGTAAAGTTCAGCATTTCAACAAACACTTTCATACAACATTTCTGAAACATACCCTATTATCTGTTCAAACTGTGGTGCACTCATTTTCTCTGACTGACTCACAGAGAGAAGGTTACATTTTCTTCTTTATTTTTTTAAATTACTATTTACTTTTTTTTTACCTCTGTTGGTCACTTTAATGTCTGTGGATATTCTATGCTTCTCCCTCCTCCTAGGGAGAATGTGCGTAAGAAATAGAACCTTTTTAGTACTTTGTACTGATGATTTAATTCTTTAATATCAAATCAATATTTCTTGCAATTTTTATTATAAGCACTTATATCCACTGGGAAACCAACAGCACATTAATGGAGATGTTATCTACAGTGCTGGACAGTTTGATTAATTCTGATATTCGGGGAAATTAAGTTAGAACAAAATGTCTTTTTGTTTTCCTTTTTAGTTGTTATTTCTTTCCTTCCTTATCTAAAATGTTTGCAACAAACAAAGCCAGTGACTGGTCAATTATATTAAATAGTCTCAAAGTGTCATATGATCAAGTAAATCACATATTTTATTACTATTATCATTATTGATAATATTATTATTGACTCGCTAATGGTTACAAGAGTTAAGAGAAGGGAGCAGAATCAGAATATGTAAATTGAGTTCTATTTTTCTGCGAATTTCTCTGATTCAAGTGAAGAATGTACACTTCAATTCTTGTACATCACAGTTTCTATATTCATTTTAACTAGCTCTGCAAGAAAATGCCAGTATATTGAGATGCTCCAATTAAATTTTGTTGATGCAGTGAACTTCTTTATGGCTGAGCAATGCCACTGTTGGCAATTAGGCTAACAGTATAGCATACATCACTCAGAAATAATCAGTTGACTTTTGCATGGCAATATGAGGGGGGTTTTGAATGTTAGGTACTATTCCAAACAAACCTTTTCCAATTATTCCATATCTTTTCAAGGAGTGTGTCCATCCTCATTTATTTTATTCAAGGAAGTAAAAGCTGAGTATTAGAACCATTTTACTACATGAAAAAGCATGTAGAAATCATGCAAGCAGCAGTTATAAAAAGAATGGGTATACTTATTTGGCGGATACAAGACAGACATAAAAAGATGCCATTATTTTCCTTATTCCCACCCCTGAAAAAAGGAGATGACATTTTGAAAAATATAATGCTTACCAAGTCATTTCTGTGCACTCCATGATCATCCTAATTCTCTCTAGAAGCTATGCTGCCTTAGATAAAACTGAATAGCTGTAGGGTGATGTGCCTAAGGTGATAGGAAGATCAAGAGCAGATAGGAGAATGAGAGGAAACAGGAGATGTATCTTTATATTTTGATAAAGTTAAATCAAAAGAGTAAGCTCTATTTGTTCATGTCAGGCTATTCTGTATCTGAGGGGCTTGGATTGTCCCGTTTTTTCTCAGTGAGGAATTGGTACTCCCCTATTCTGCACAGTGTTTGTACATGACATTGCAATCTCTGTTGACTTTATGTTCTTTTGAACTCAAGGAGACTTGGATGAACTTCTTAATTCCTTGTTTCTATATGCAGTTATGTATGAAGACTGCAATTATTCCTCTCTTCCATCTCAATTCAGACCCAGTTGGTGGGGAAAAAGAGATTACAAAAGGTGTTGGAGAAGCTTTCAGGAGAAACTACAATACCTTGGCACAAAAACACAATCCTTAAATTATCCTTGGACCAACAGGTCCTATAGTTATCCATGCTTATGGTACTTAAGCATGGATTAGCATAAGATTGGATAAGCATTAAGATTGTTAGTAAAGGATGCGCCTGTAGATGGTGCTCAAGATGGTGAACTGGTGTTTTGTGCAGCCAGCATGCTGAGAATAGGCAAGATAATTGTTCCCTGGTATCAGTTGTTTACAATGGAGGCACTCCAGAAGAATTCAACACTGTCTGCTTTAAATAGCTGTTTCAGAAGAGATTGTAGTGGCTTTCCTGACTATAAATGAAATCTAGATGACTAGGTTAGATCTGAGTGCACTACTGACTTCTACATTTGGTTGGATGAATTGCACCCTAATTTTTTTTCACAAAATCTACTTCTCACAAGTGCACAGATATCCCAAGAAATGTAATAATCATCTCATCAATGTCTTTTTCTTCTTTTAGGCATCATCAGACTGCATCTGAATTACCTCTGAAATAACAGTAGAGGTTAAATTGCCATTTTCAGCTGACTCATCACGTTCAAAGCTGTGATTCTGCTGATGAAACCTTTGTACTTAAGTGAATGTTTCATTAGAAGCAGAAACTGCAGTAGCCTCAAACTTCCTCATTTGAAGCAGACCTGAAGCAGAAAGATATGCATTGATTGAACTGTGCTTGAAACATTACCATTGCACTGGTAATTTATTCTGTGTTTTTTTTTTTTTTTTTTTTTTAAATTTTCCTCGTTTTCAAGTCCTCAGTCTATTTTTCCTCAGTTGATAATGAATTTCTGCCAAATTCAACACAACCCTGGCTTCCTGGAATATGGTTTGCATTCCACTTCTGCCTCGTGTGAAGCAGAGAGGATCACTGCATTGCATCAAGGCAGTCAAGAGCTTTCTGTTAAGGGCACGTCTGCACTGAGAACTGTGAGGACAGCCTTCCTTGATTCAGGCACATGGGACAGCTTTACCTCAGGACCTGGTGCTTTGTGGGAATCAGTTTATTTCTTTTTTCTTTCCTGCTGATGCATCTAGCTCTCTCTCAGATGTCTGCTTGTTTAACGCCTGCTCAGGTGATTTTTCATTGCTTTACACAGCGTGGGCATTAGTAATAGGCTTCATCTCACCCAGCAATCTGAAGGAGAAAATCTACAACTGAGCTGATACTGATATGTTTATTTAGGACTGCAAAAGGAGGCTGCCTCTTGCTGGAAGGTATGACTTGCTCACATTTCTTTGTGGATTTCTACACATGCGGGTACCTCCCGACAAGACATCCAACATGCCACATGTTGCCAAGAGTCTATCTCATTTGTTATTTCCAGGAAGGAGAAAGGATCCTCTTTTCTCATTTGGTTTTGTCACCACAGTTGTGGCAACTGGTCTTTTTTCTCCACTTTGACTTTTGCCCTGTCATCACACTTTTTGGCTACCAGAAAGACCTCCAGATATCTCTTTCTACAAAACACTGATTCAAAAAAATGTGTGCATCCTCAGATATGAAATTGAGGGCAAACTGCACTTTCTGTGATGGGTTTTTAACTGACAAAGTTTTCCAGAACACACTATCCTTTAGTAACAGCATAAGTTTTCCTATTAATATATAGGTCACTGACAAAACTGAAGCGTGAAGTCAGACAAAATCTTGCTCATTCCTTTCCATCTTCCACTGGAAAATTTGAAGGTCCTTGAAACAGTTTCTGACACACAAGCAGTCAGCAATCTCCTGGATTTTGAAATCACTAAGGTAATAAGTATGGAAGATAAGAAACTGCAAAATGATGGAGGTGAGGATAAAAATATACTCAGCAGCCATTTTGGATGGCATAGCAAAAAATTCAGCTCTGATTTACTAGGGACTAGCTCAATCAAAATCTGTTTATCCACTCATGCCTGTAATGGTGCTGCACTGAGGGAGGACTCTCATAGTCTTATCATTATTCATCATTACTCATTACAAAAATAATATATGATGAATTCCTATGCCCATTAAAATAAGCGTATGGTGCATACTGAAACTGTAAATGCTGAAACAGTACTGCAATTACCTTGTGCTTTTCCTTTCTTCTACCTAATCCCCTCTTCTTTTTCTTTTTTCTTTTTTTTTCCCCTTTTTTTCTTTTCTTTCTTTTTTCTTTCTTTTTTTTTTTTACTCATTTTAAGGCATATTAGGACATTAACATTGTATAGTACCAGTTAGCTCATTTCAGTTTAAAGTTCTGAAAGTTGCAAGTACCTGAATAAATAATGGTTTATTTCAGTGTAACTAGTGCCATGGGAAATGAGGGCTGGAAGCGTAGTCCATGGTGTCTTATCTTTCTTACTGCCTTCCCCTTCTTCTCAGTCACCATCCCTATACTGTGAAATCAATATCAAGTCAGCCCTACTCCGGATGTGATGCTTGAATATTCCCTGATCACTTCACATTACACTTTTGTCATCATTCCAGGATTCCAGTGGCTCACTGCCATTAGTCAAAATCAGTCCAAGTAGATTATTTATTTTCAGATTAGTGAAATCACATGCACAGAGAGATGTCCTTATATCAGTGAGCCAAAGCCGGTGTTTCAGGAGGTCACTTTGCATAAAGAATAATTTATTTTTCATAACTCCTCAGATCTCAGGCACTATCTGTAAAAATCAGCAATAGATTTAGTCTATGTCTTTTTCCTTTCACACATTCTGTGCTCTATTCAGCCACTGAAGTGGGCATCTGGAACCCCAAATTCCCCTCCCAAGAACCCCAAACAAGTTAATAAACCACTGTGTTCTTCAATTTTGCCTTTATACAAACAGGGAATATATGATACTACATTTTCTCATGCAGCTATTATGACTTGACACATTAAGCTTTCAAAATGACTTTGAAATTATGGAATAAATAGCGTTCTAATGTTGTTTTGATATTGCAGACAACAGATTGTTTTAACAATCCACATATAAAGGCGGTAAAGCAGTGGATCTGGTTGCCCAGAGAGGTGGAGATGCTCAAGGTCAGGCTGGATGGGGCTCTGAGCACCAGATCGAGCTGTCGGTGTCTCTGTTCTTTGCAGGGAGTTGGACTAGATGACCTTTAAGGGTTCCTTCCAGCTCAAATGACTCTATGATTCTATTCTGTGATTCTGATGTGCACCGCAAAATCTCTCCATGTCAGATCAGCTTCCCTTCTTTTTACTAAATTACTTGCCCCATCCCTGCACAGATCAGTAGAAAAAAACTGAAATGGACCAAATTTTACCCCATTGTACAGAAATGGACTTGTGTCAGGGATTCATTTTTCTAACAGTTTTCTACTGTTAGATCATAAACTACCCAAGAGCAGGATTAATTGCAAATCTTCAGAGATGCTGTTTGGAAGAAATCTTCAGCTTTGTCTGAAGTCCACAGTTCCTGGCTTGGCCTAAGAAAAATTTATGCTGAATAATAATATATCCCTTATTCTTATTTGAATCCTCTAAAGGTCAGTTTAAGCAGGCTGACACGACTATACCTAAGAAAATTTCTCAAACTGATGGCTCATTTTCTTTGTAGAAGGGTGTTTAGTCAACAAATAAAGCAGTAGTATGGGCTCCACTGCATCTAACTGATGGTAACAAAGCACTATTAGAACTAATGCTTTTACAGACCATTCAGTATGTCCTGGAGAACTGGCAAATTTATGTTGATTTCTCATTTTTTTCATCATCATGGGTTGTAATTCCACATTCTTTGTTATTCACAGTCCAGTTTTTTACTTATGTTTGCACAATGGTGAGCAGTTCCTATAGTATTTCTGTGGCTTTCAGCTGATTCATGGCACCACTCAGATGCTTGCTTTCAGCTTGCTTTGGCTGAGGGAGGGAGCTTGAACTGCTTCTGCAGTGGTCAGCGCAAATCGGAACATAAATAGGCGGTTTGAGCCAATCTTTTTATAGTAAGAGAGCTGAAATGCAGAGCAGTGGTCACTTCCTACAGGAAAAGCAGTAACTTCTTAATACTTGTTAACATAATTGCTGAGATCATCTATACTGCCATTATGATGCCTGGAGGAAGATGAATCAAACCTAGGAAAAGTTCCCTTAAATAGTCTCCTGAGCACAACAGCCTTGTTTGGGATCTGATATATTTGACTTGGTGGTTTTTATTTCCTCCTTTGATTTAATGAAACCAAAATATATATGAGTTCTGCTGTTTTTTTTTTTTTTTTTTTTTTTAATGAATTCACAAATTATTCACGAGTATATTTAAAAAGCAAAAAAGCGTGATATTGCTGATGCTGTTTAGAGACCGGTTTTGTCTATTACAGAGAGCGCAGTTTCACTCCTTGCAGATGCACCTGAAAGTTCTTCCTGCGTTATGACTGGCAAACTTCCTTTATGTTATAGCAGACATACATTTGCTTCCAGTAACTTATTTTATAACCATGCTGAAATGCATTCAAGTGTTATAGGAAAGGGGAGTCAGAGCATTTATATTGTTATAATTCCTTATCTAGAGATTTATTCAAAGGGAAACTTCAGCTTACTTTCTTCCGTCTTATTGCTGGGTTGAAGGTTTTTTTTTTCTTCTTTGTAGGATATTTTGACATTCTGATTTATAAAAATCTCCTCATTTGAATGATTCATCATGGAAACAGAGCCATGCGCTGCTATTAGAAAAACATTTACTCTTCCAAAGTGTTCTCAGATATGACTTACTGAAAACAATTCCTTGTCTGAAACTACCTAAAAAAAAATGTCACCATTTCTTTCTGTAGGAGTAGTGAAGAGAAAATGCTCAGATTCTTTTCATATGGACTTTTTTACTGTTTTAATTCCATCTGCTTCTCTATATAATCTAAAGTGTCCCAAGCTGGCAAATTGAGGGTAAACACACTTGAGTACCTATTCAAAGAATAAGTAATTAGTTTAATGGTAGCAAATAAATAAAAAAGTTACAGTCATTTTTGTTAACTGGATACAGATTTTCCACTTTTTTTTTTTCTTACAGTGCTTTAAAGAGTTTTCCTTTTAATTTTTTTAAACCTACCATCAGGATTGCAGACATGCAATTCACAGACATCAAGACCCACATATTAAATAGTTTGATAAATGGGGTTTTGGAATTGTTTGGAAATAAAAAAAAACAACACAATGCATCTTAAAAAGAAATACCAAAACTTTAAGAAGTACATTTAAATGTACTTTTCTTGGCTTAAGCTGTTTCAGTTAGTTTTCAATTGTTATGCTAGGGATTTATGTTTATTTTTTTCAGATGGAAGATTGGCTATACACGCATTGTGACATGCTCCCTGTGTTAGCCCCACATACTGCAGGGCATTCAGAACTCCACTGTTCACAGAAATCACCATCACTAAATCCTCTCATGAACGAGACCTTACATTTTTCTGATATAACTTCTACAGGACAACACTTTTGGATACAGTCATAATTTTTGCTGATACTTAACATGGCAAGATCAATATCTCATGGAGGAGACGTTAGCTACCCTCTCAGCATCTCTTATATTTAATGTGTCAGCTCAGTAGCCTCCCGCAGGGCTCAGCTGAGTAAGAAAACAAGAGGTGACCAGTGGTCCATCTGCCTCCAACAGGGACCAGAAGAGAGGCTGGTCAGGGGCAACATGCAAACCCAACTTCTTCCTGTGGACCCTTTGTACTTCCCAGCATCCACAAGTGTTGCAGCAGGAAGAACAGTGTTTATATCCCTGCCTAGCAGTTCCAGTTTCTTGTATCCATGAATTTGTCTGAACTCTCTGCGAGCCTGCTGATACTGTTTCCTCAGCCTCCTGCGGCAGTAAATTTTACAAATTCACTACCTGCTGTGTATAGAAATACTTTCTTTTGACTGTTTTAAGCTTATGTTTTTTAAACTAGTTTCAGCAAGTGCCTCCTAGTCCTTGCATTGTAGAATTTGATAAACAACTGTTTTGAATTCAGCTTACCCACTGTTTTTGAGAGTGTAAAATTTAGCTGTGTTCATCCTCCCTGAGCTACAAACTCTAGCACCAGAAAGTTGAAGAAAGTGATTTCTCCTTTCTTCTTAGAATCATGGAATGGTTTGAATTGGAAGGGGTCTCTAAAGGCCCTCCATTACAACTCCCCTGCAGTGAATAAGGATACCTACATGTCAACGGTTTACGGGCCGCTTCGGCCTGGTTCCGTGACTTGTGGGGCGGAGGGACCACGGATCCGTGCCTCCGGAAAAGGGAAACAGGGGACCCCAAATAATTGAAAACAGCGGCAACAATCTGAGGTGGAACAAATGAATTTACTAAATATAGTGTCAGTGAAAAAAAAAATAGAGAGAGTGTGTCTGAAAGATGGATAGGCCTCACCACTACGCTGAGATGAGAGGTGCAGTCCAGTTGAAGAAAAAC
>JAOWBP010000001.1:149457626-149478014 GCA_028571105.1 Tragopan temminckii | reverse complement strand
ACAGTCAAACCCCCAGTACATTATATGATGTTATGATGTGGAATACTGATCACCAAAAGTCATAAAACCATGACACTACAGCTGCATCAGGTACTCAGAGCCCCATCCAGCCTGACGTTGAGTGTGTCCAGGGACACAGCATCTGCCGCCTCTCTGGGCAACTTGTGCCAGTGCCTCACCAACCTCGGTGTAAAAAAACCTCTTTCCTTCTATCCAATCTAAATCTCCCCTCTTTCAGTTTGAAACCATTTGCCCTTGTCCTATCACCATAGACACTGCTGAGGAGTCTGTCCCCTTCTTTCTTACAGCCCCTTCAGATACTGAAAGGCTGCTCTCAGTTCTCCCTGGAGCCTTCTCTTCTCCAGGCTGAACAGCCCCGGCTCTCTCAGCCTCTCCTCGTAGTAGAGGTGTTTCATCCCTTGGATCATTTTTGTGGCTCTCCTCTGGACATGTGTCAGAGATGACTTATGGTGACCTAATAGCTCTCTACTGATACTTAGTGAGAGACACAACTCTACAACAAGGGAAACATGACTGGATGTAAGGAAAACATTTCACAAGGAGCAAGGTCAGAGGCCTGCAGAGGTTGTGGAGTTTCCATCCTCGGAGTTGTTCACATTTCGTTTGGACACAGCCCTATAAAACCCAGCATAACTTTTAAACTGGCCCTGCTTTGAGCAGGGTTGCTCCAAAGGTCCCTTCCAGACTCTTATGTCTATCATCTTTTTTTTTTTTTGGACATCAGAGTGCCAGACAATTTTTGGAAATGTGATTCATGGCTTCAAGGAATGGATCAGCCTGGTCTGATGAAAGCTGAAATGCCCTGACCAAATCCTAGGTCACCAGGTTCAGGGTAGCATATACTTACATCATCTCTTACTCACTGCCAACCTGACACAGCTACAGCAGCATGCAGAGCAGCCTGAAGGATTAAAATCCAGTCTGGATCTGCCTGAGAAGGTGTTCAGCTTTCTTCCATTTCCAGTGAAGAAGCATAAGCTGAAGGCTGGAGGAATTTTATCATTTATTCCATTACGATATTTTGCTTTGGTCAAAATAAGCTACAACAAGAAGGTAATAAAGAAAAAGCTTTTCTATACATTTCATCGCAGGTAAGTAAGGCGAAAATAAATCAGTACAGAAACATTGATACTTTCCCTCCTCTGTCACCCCAAGTCAGGTTGATTTGTATCTAATTTTCCTTTCCCTGCTGTGCTGGTGACTTTCCTCCACACAGTTCTAAGTTTGATTTCCAGCAGCCTCAGCACTGGTCCTGTTGCACTTCAGCTTGGCTGTCTGTACCCCCAGCTACTATGCTAATACTTTCTGGTTTGTATTTAGATCGGGTCTGGCATGTCCCCAGAGATACGTTGTTCCAATGAATGTACAAAAGGGATAAGTCATCCTTTCCCTCTGCTCTACAGTTCCACTCCGATTTTCCATTTGTGTTTGTTTGTGAGTCTCACAATGTAACACTAACAGCCTCAGGCTTCAAACCAGAAATTCCCACATTGCTATTTAGATTGAGGCATCACTGGGAGGCCCCAGTGGAGATCAGAAATCTGCTATGCTGGGGCTACGTGGGCATCTGTTGGCTGCACAGAGATCCCCGAAATAGCACCAGTCACATTCCCTCTGGAAGCATAAGCAGGAGATCTCAACAAGCACTGTTGCAACTGGACTGAAAGTTGTGGTGGGAATTGGTGAGCTGGGGGGCAGGTTTCAGCTCAGTAGGAGCAGTGGTTTTGGCATAACAGTCAGCATTTCTACACAACATGCATCCTGTAGTGTGTGGGTGCACCCAAAAAACCCACGAGAGCCTGAGGATCCCTGCAGTGTGCCCACTGGGAGATGTGGACATGCTTGCTGCTCCTGCCTGACAGAGGCTGACAGAGGCTGTGGGAGAACTTATTTCTGTATATTTCCATGGTTATTTTTATAAGTGGGAAACAATTTTATAGAGGGAGACTGCAGGTCAGGTCCTGCATCCATTTGCACCATTGCCACGTCACTGCCTCGACTTCAGGTGTGAAGGACTTGAAGGAATTTTGGACGTGACTGAATCCCCACAGTCAGGGGATGCTCAGAGCAGTGTTTTATTCATGCAGTATCCTCTCCTTATCATCAAGGAGTTAGCAGAAAGCTGCCATCAAGCCTTGAGGTATTTGTCTTTTTAAATAAATACACAAGGTAAAAATGCACGGTTTAAAAATATACATTCATAAGCAGTGACTTACACTTAAAACAAACACAGAGAATCACAGTTGTGTAATCGTTGCTAGAAAAAGGACTAAGCACCAACCATTTCAGAGTAAACCTTGTTTCAAAGCTTGCTGATATGCAGCTGTGTAAAAGGTGCTCAAACACCTCTCACAGCCCGATTAGCCTAAGGCTTGTGACAAGAGGACGTTTTTTTTTGTGCTTTCAAGGTGAAGAGATGAAACAACACAGTGAAAACAAAACCCCTTCCCCCAGAATTTTGCATTTCTCCAGTGAGAGCTTCTGGCAGTCTACTTTCTCCTCAAGGAAAAAGAATAAATCACTGAAGTAAGCTATGGATAGAGAAAAACAGCACAGTGCACAGAATGATTTCAAATCAAGAGAAAGTGAGAAAATTTCCAGGCACAGCACTTGTTTACTTGTCTGAACTGGTTTCAGTGAGAACTGCCTGCTGAAAGCATTTGTGTTTACTGTACCTAATTGATAATCAACCAACATAACATCTATTCCACGCTGATGTCTGAAGTATCACATTAGTTTGTTGTGTTTCTTTGACCTTAATTTTAATTAAATGTAATTGTTTTGGCTGCTGCTTAAATATAGCTGGTATGTTCCAATAAATCACTTTTAGATATTTCATTAGCTGTGAGTAGTGAAAATCAAATTGAGCTCTGGATGAAAATGCAGTTTTGCTTGTGTTTACTTAGCTAGAATGAGTTACAGGGTAGGAAAACATTTAAGTGGGTATTTTATTTTTGAGCAAATGACTCCCCCTCCATAGAAACCATGGCAAAGGTTTGTAGGAATGACACTGTAAGTGGAAATAGAATCACGGAATCATAGAATCTTTTGAGTTGGAAGGGACATTTCAAGGTCATCTAGTCCAACCCCTCTGCAGTGAGCAGGGACACCTACAGGTAGATAACATAGACGATGATCTCCTGAAGTATTGGTGTCTGTTGTCCTTCCAAGAGTCAGGATACCCTGACTATGACAGTGAGAATAAAAAGTGGCTCCTCCCAAAGGCTCCCCAAAGCCTGCTTAAGTTAGAGATTGTGTGCAAGTGATGCAGAATTCTTGTTTCTTCTTGCTGCATTTTAATGTACTGTGTTGGGACACTTGTTAAAAGCTTTATCATTCAAAGTCTTGTATCTGATAAATTGCTAAGTGAAGCAGGAAATCTGTGGAGGATTTTTCTTGTAAGTTTAAATTATTTCATTTCAGTGCAATCTTCCTTCACTCAGATCATACTCACTGTTACCTGATTAGGCCTGAGAGTCTACTTTTTGTAAGGACAAGTGATGCCTACAGCCAGTCTTTAAACTTTAGTTACATGACTAACAAGTGAAAAACTACTCTGTTCTTTGTCTGCAGAGGACTCATTTTGTGGGCTATTTATTTCCAGTTTATTATTCTGTAGTCATTATTAAATTTGGCATATACTAACTTTAAGGTCTGTCTCCTTTGACTTTTACCAGTGTGACCTGGTAGATCATGCTGTGATGTAACACCAGTGAAGAGCAGCGTGCTGCATCAATCTTAGCACTTTCTACAAGATGGATGGTAGACCTGGTCTTAGTCTTGTTTCCTTCTCGTGCATTTACTTACACTATCCAAACCTTCAGAAATTCAACTGAGGAGATAATGAGATGGAAAGACCTCTCATTTGCCTGCAGATTTATACAGACTCAACTACATATTTTCTTTTCAGGCCTGTGACTAAACTGCCTTACTGACTTGTGCTCACTGTACTCCCATTTGCAGTTCCACTTTCCAGTTTCTGAATTCCTCTGTTGTCACCCATCCTACTTAATCTTCCCAACACATATCCCACTACATTTTCAACCACTGTCTCCTCATTTGCCCAACTCATACTCTTTATGCTTGCAACCCACATTCTTTTCACTTATAACCGACAGCTCCCTTAATTCTTTTGGGTTCCAGTTATAAAAAGCTTTCTATTGAAAAAGGCACATATAAAATAGTTACGTATTTGTATGTGATTGGAGAGCATAGGGAGAGGGGCAAAATCATTTCCAAAGATAGCTAGAAAATGAGAATTCAGTCTTTGCTTAAAATGAAACTCCACTTTTAGACCTGTCAGAAAGATTTTGAAGAATAGATTAGGGCTGTGAATTTAAAGCCTACTTGTAAAGTTTTGTTTGTCTAAGTTTGGTATCAAATATACTTTATCTTCTCAATGCAGTGATTTCAAGTGATTTTGAAATCACTGATTTTGAGAGGATTTTCCAGTGGATGGGATCTGTCTTTTCTAGGACTGATGTCTGATAATCTCCAGTGTGGTCGCGTTTAATACACAACTCAAAAGTCTTTGGAAAAAAACATACTTTTCTATGAATTTCTGCAGCACGCAGCACAATAACCATAAACTTTTTGGTTGATAGATATTATTGGAAAAACCCACTATTTTAGACCAAAAGTGTCATAGTACTTGTTTCTAGACGTCTTTAGTCAGCAGCAGATTACCACTGAATGAATAAATTACTACTTGTTATAAAGTGGGGTAGCAGAGTCAGGTAATAGTCTAGTCATTTGCTAGAATGATTGGGTTATTTTATGTGAATTAAGTTTAAATTGATGTCCAGAAGAGAGATACTTCCTCTCTCTGTGGAAGTGTTTTGGAAAACTTTACGCTAATAAGGGAAAAGCTGCAATCATTGTCAGGAGTAAGTTCCATCAGCCCAGTAACCAAGGAGACATTAATAACATGAGTTAAAGGAACTATACACTAGGTAGTTTTGTAAAACCCACTGTATTCCTTCCTTTATTAAAAACAGAGGCTTAATTGGTTACAGTATTTCTGAATTGAACCAATAAAAAGTATAATTGATTATAATCCCCATATACTACTAATAGCAGCCATTTTTTATTGTATTGACAGCCAAAATTGCATTTTCTCTCTGTCTCAGGTCACTTACCATCCAAATGAGCATTTGTTAATGGAACCAGATCATTAGTAGCTGTTTTACTGATTTCCATGTCACTGCTCGAGTGCACACTTAAATGTACATGAAATGTTCAAGCTTAGTTTCCTTCGCCACCTGAATATGAAGTTCTCTGTACTTTGACAAATTGCTCATTTTGCAGTATGCAGAAGAACTGAAAATAAAATGCTGACCACTAACTAGGTTAGTCCAATTACCCTGCCAGGAAATCTAGATCATTGTTACAGAAATGAAGCTGAGGAAACTGAGGGTAACTGCAGACAATACAACAGAGCTGTACTTATGCTGGGGGGAAGGAACTGTGTTTGATACAGAACACTATTATTATTATTATTTTCATATAGAGTACAGCTCTGTGGAGAAGATGGCTTTATTCTGGGCAGATTTCACATTTCAGCTGTATCCAAGAATGTTCTATGCCCGAGATCTGTTTTACTTTCTGTAGCTGCAGTCAGACAGAAAGTAGATAACTGGCACGGAGATCATTTTGTATCAACTTGTTATGCTGTGATAGATTACCTAGCATCTCCAAGCACTAAAACTTTGTGCCTAAGCCTCTGGTGAAATGAGAAAGCTATATGGGACATACAAAATTTTAGAAATAAATTAAATCATTTCATACACTATAGAAGATGTGAACTTTTTGAAACATGAAGCAAAGCCCAGGATCAGCATCTTGGTCAGATGAAGACTTCCTTCTTCAACTTGAACAAGTAACTTGGGTTTATTTCACTTCTCCTTCACTGTGCCATCTGTTGGTTAGCCATCTTGGCCAAGATAGTAAATGATTTTTTCACACGTCTTTCCTTCCAGTGATATTTCACAATGAAAATAAACAACCCATTTTTTATTTTCTCCAAATGCTGAAGTATTTAACATCTTAATAGTTTTCCATAATTACTTAGACTATAGGAGAGATGGCACAGCATGCTTCTTACTGACACCAAATCTATAAAAGCTTGTCTAGAGAAAAAATAAAACAACATCTTTTTGATGAGATTCCATAAAATCTAGTAGTGTTTTGCTCTTGCTAAATTCTACCTTGCTCTTTCTTATACTCTTAGCTCAAAATCTCCTGCTCTTCTACAGTATTGCCAGGACCCAACTTAGCTTTATTGGAAGAAAGAATCTAGGAGACAGTTAACATGAAATAAACCCACAGATCTTAGGATGGAGGCAAAAAGACTTCAGAAAATTCTCAAGCAACTCACAAGGGATCCTTCCTCACTTTCCCTTCTGTAACTATGCATATGATTTCTATATTTTTATTATCTTCCATGTTATACATGTTTGTATGCCATTACAGGAGAAACAGAAAACAGATAAGGATTTATGTTTTCTTTGTAAGGTATCTTATCTATCATTATGTTTCAATAAGAGCTCTTTACTAAAGGGTTAAAATGTGTTTAAAATTGGGCAGGATTTCTGCCTCTTTACAGCTTGACTGTGTGAAATTCCAGGCAGGTCTAGCTTCTAGGGCCTTTGAATTTTTCATGCAATTTTCATTTCTATTCATGATTTTCTGCTAGGAAAAGATTTTGAAATGTGGGTGTCTGCCTGAAACTATTTTATCTGTTCCCCTTTCTTTATTGATTAATGTCTCTTTTAAATACAGAGCCATTACACAAAAATTGTCAGAATGGAGTACCCCGAGTATACTCAGAATGTTTTAATGCGCAACGTGCATTAAAATTATTTTTTTATGGATGGAAGGTACTTCTTCCAAAGTCATTAATAAGCAGAAGAGCATGGAAAATGTCATCAGAGATTGTCTTCTGAAAGAACATTTATTACCTGTAAGTATATGAAGGATATACATAAATCAGAATGAAAATGGAGGAGCCTAAGTCCTACCAGAACTGCACCATCTGTAGCTTTCCTTGTCTACAGACAGTCCCAAGTTGTGCATAGATTTATGTGGAGCAGTGTGGTGTCTATTGAAAGTGATACTCAGGGCTGGTGAGGTGAGAACCTGAGGGTGAAACAGGTACTGTTAAGTGATTTAAATTTCTACTTCATTGCTCATGCCAGTCGTGTGCAGATGAACTCTAGCTGCACCAGAACAAAATCTTCCCCTTCCCCTTCCGCTCCCCCTTCCCCTTCCCCTTCCCTTCCCTGTCCTGTCCCACGTCCTTTCCTTTTCCCTCTTCTTCCTCCTTTCCTTTCCCCTTTCCTTTCATCATTTTGTATATACTTGTCTAATCAATACATGCTCACAAGAGTAGAATCACATTGCTCACTTTTTTTTCTTTTCTTAATGTACCCTAAAGAAAAGATCCCTACCAAATCTTCTCTGCAGTTCCCTGTTCTGTTTCATGGAAATTAAACATGATTTAACTCCTTTGAGATACATTGGCTGTGGGATGTGTTATATAAACAATATGGAATCTTATGAGATTCAAGACATCCCTTCCATTTGTACAATACAATTCTTATCTACTGAAGAAGTAGCATGTATGAGCTCATGTTCTGGTACTTCGGAGAGCACATGCCTTTCTGCAGAAATTTCTTGTTCTGGACAGTGACAAATGGGTTTTGGGTCTCATTTTTTCTTTCCTTCCTTCCCTCCTTCCTCCTTCCTTGTTTTCTCCCTGCGTCCTGCAAGCCTTCCTGACTTCAATTTATTTATCCCTCTTTCTTATTTCTCTCTTCCCTCTTTTCTTGCCTCTTTGAGATGATAGGTATTAATACATTTTAAGACTGTCTATGTTTTAAAATATATATAGTGATCAAAGTTGGGTTATATGGAGCTTGAGCAACTAGTGAAAGGTGTCCCTGCCTATGTCCCTGTCCTGTCTGTGGTCAAAGGCGATGGCCTGCTTCTGTTTCATGCAGAGGTTCAGCACTGGTTTGTAGTGGTTTTATTGCTTAGGAGAAGTGGCTTTCTGAAAGAAAGCAAGAAGACAATCAAACAAGCCACCAATTACTGCAGGTGGTCAGGTAGAAGGAAAAATGAGAGTCATAATTATTCTGATGGGCCAATTACACTCCCCAGAAGCATTATAAATGTGTGTAGTAATAGCAATATCCTCTTTTTTAACCTGACATGCTAAAATGGCAGCTATTTATAAATTTGTCAATAACATAGTCCCTAAGAATATGTGAATGGCTTTCAGGTAGCAAATGAAATGTATTTCACAGTGACCACCTCTGTTATCCACATCAATATTTTACACCTCTAAAATTTATTCTTATCGTAATTAAGTAGGTCAATCAGGTGTCAGCATTTGGCAAAAAATGTATGTATTGTGATGTATTTTCTCTCCACAGAAATCCTGAAAAAAATCATTTAAATCTATTTTTAAATGAACTGCCCCCAAAGTGCCACACGTCATTAAAAGAGATGGTTAGCTTTATGCTGGATTTACGATAAGGTAGAATACTGGAGTGAATATAAGACAAGAAGCAAAACTTTCTTTAGTGCATTTTACTATACATGTTACACACTTTTCCCTTACGTGTGACGCCTTCAGTGACTGACAGAGATCGTAGAATCATAGAATCATGAAATCATAGAATCATAAAATTATAGATGGTGGACTCCAGTATTTATCCAGGCTTTTAACATTTGAGATAGCTGTGCTTTGGAGGCAGTTTTTCTCCTTATCTGTCAGTGTATTTCTGTCTCTGACATAATGAATATTTAATTATATATACAGGTTGGAACAGCTCTAACAGAGAGAAAGGGTATCCTCCTGGAGTTAAGAATCCTCTCCCAGTGAAATTTAATCAGGGCTTGATGTATTCCTGTGCCAAATGTTGCTTTTGAAGAATCAGCACTTCCTTCTCATTCTCTGATGTGACTTGACCAACTAGAGGTATTATGTAAAACTTCTTCCTCCTGCTTTGTGAAATGTAAATGAATTTTCAAGGAAATAGTAACAAAAGGCGATGATAATTCTACTCCAGTGAAAAGAATTAATTACAAATTTTTCTGCCTTATTAAGATGTCAGTTTAACATTGAGTGATGATTTTCTAACTTCATGAAGGCAGCTTGATCATAGAATCACAGAATCATAGATTCACCAAGGTTGGAAAAGACTTCCAAGATCATCCCATCCACCCATCCAGCTATCACCAGTATTTTCCCACTAAACCATACCCCTCAGTACAACATTTAAACATTTCTTGAACACCGCCAGGGATGGTGAATTCACCACTTCCTGGGGCAGCCTGTTCCAGTGACTGACCACTCTCTCGGAGAAGCAGTATTTTCCTGATGTCCATCCTGACTCTCCCCTGGCGCAACTTGAGGCCATTCCCTCTAGTTCTATCACTAGTTATATGGGAGAAGAGGATAACTCCTACCTCACCACGACTCCCTGAGCCTCCTCTTCTCCAGACTAAATAATTCAAGTTCCCTCAACTGCTCCCCATGAGACTTTTGCTCCAGATGCACCACCAGCTTTGCTGCCCTTCTCTGGATTTGCCTCAGGGCCTCTACTTCTTTCTTGTAGTGAGGGGCCAAAAATCAAACACAATACTTGAAGTCTGGCCTCACCAGTGCTGAATACAGAGGGGCAATCACTTCCCTGCTCCTGCTGACTGCTCTATTTCTGATACAAACGGGGATGCCATTGGCCTTCTTGGCCACCTGGGCACACCGCTGGCTCACCAATCCCCCAGGTCTGTTTTTCAGCCATTCTGTCCTTAGCCTACAGCATTGCCTGGGGTTGCTGTGGCCAGATCTAGTACTTCTTCATGAGACTGCTCTCCTGAATCTGTTGGTGATTTTTTCTTCCATCAGTGATGCTTAATATCACAGAGATGATCAGGTGCTGAGATTTGCCAGGTCCCAAGGGCTGTTCACCTCAGCCACGGTCCATTTGCTGAACTCTCAGATCTCCATGTGCAGCCATGGAGGGGCCCACGATGCAGCAGTGGATGAGCACTGGAGGAGGCACAGCCCATGGATACCCTTCCAGGAGCAGCACGGGCCAGAGCTGCAGCCCATGGAGAGGAGCCTGTGGAGAGGCAGGAGGCTGGGGGAGCTGCTGCCCGTGGGGCTGTGCTGGAGCAGTGCCTGAAGGGTGGTTCCCATGGGACCAAGTCATGCTGGAGCAGTGCTGGGAGAGCTGCAGTCTTTGGGAAGGCCACGGTGGGAGCAGTTTGGGAAGGACAGCATCCTGTGGGAGAGAGCCATGTTGAGCAGGGGCAGAGAGGAGCAGCAAAGGTGAAATGTTGTGGACTGACCACAGACCCCATTCCCCAGTTCCTCCTGGAGGAGGCAGTAGGAGAATGTGGGTAGGTGGAAGGTGTTTGTAGTTTGCATTTAGTTCTCAGTACTTCAGCCTGTTATTAGTAGGCAATAAATTACATTAATCTCCCTGTGCTGAGTCTGTTTTGCCCATGGCAGTACTTGGTGAGTGATCTTCCTGTCCTTATTTCAATCCATGAACTCGTTTTTATTGTATTTTCTCCCTCTGTCTTTTTCAGGAAGGGGACTGAGAAAGCAACATGGTAGGGCTGAGCTGCCCAACTGTGTGAAACAATCACAAGCATTCTTGGAGCTAATGTGTTACAGACACAGAATCAGATAGAAGGTCACGAATAGCTCATCTATTACTATTACAAATGTAGTTAGATACAGAAAACATGCCTTTTAACTCTCCAATTTCAATTTAAAAACTGCTAAACTAAAAACCCGAAGAAATCTGCATCAATATTAGAATTAGTTAAAAAAAAGAACATGAAAACTAATAAACTCCTATGACAAACTGCTATTAGAAGTCTCCTCTAGACTGTAATTCCACTCAAAAGTACACAGTGGTAAGCAGGAATGTGTCCCCCAGTCTTGAGGATCATGGGCAAGATACTTTAAAATAAATAAGAGACTATTCAGGGTACAATATAATTTTCTTATATTAACATACAGCTGAGCTTGCAAGGCTCAAATAGACAAGGCTTTGAAATATAATAGTTTACATGCAATCGCTGCATTGATTTGACAGGGTATGAATCAGCAAAGAATTTAGGTCCCAGCACTGAGACATCAAAGCAAATATGCATTTAGAAATGGCATGCAGGAGGCTAAATATTTGTTTATGAAATGCCAAGGCAAAAAAGAAAGAAATAAAAAAACACAAATGTTTTCTTTCTATGAAAAGTAATTCTCTTTCAGGGATAAAACTCCTCAAGAGTATTGTGTGTGGTTTCTTTTTCATATAAAAAGGACTCAGCTGTTTTCATCCACTAACCAATTTCCTTCACTGAGATGTAAGAGCTTTCAATATAGAACTATTAAAGGAAAATGCAAGGCCCACTCAGCATAATAGCAATTTCAATGGTTTTGAAATATATTTTAAATTTTTTCTCGAGGATTTTACTGTGATAGATCAGTATGTACCTGTCATTAGTGTCTCAGCTGCTGTTTGTGACAAATCTTGTGTTTGACAGCTTAAGAATGCTTGCCTGAAATAAATGCTCTGCCTGGGGTGGCCTATATTACTAATGTCAGTAGATACCAAAATTTATTGCTCATGGATGTTCCGGCTAAGAAGCAATGGTGGAATTCATAGTTAAAGTAAATTATGCTTTGTTCATAGTAATAGCTGACATTTCCTTTTGTTTCTATTTTTACCATGAAAGAACTGACATTTTTAAATAGAAAAAAAAAAAAAAAGGATAAAAAAGTCTAAATAATCCCCAAATTCTTGTCATCCTTGACATGCCTTCTTCCTCTTCTCACCCAAGTGGTTGTTTGGCTATGTTACCTACACAGAATAGCATACAAATGAGTGGTTGTTTATTAAATGACAGAAAGAAATAAAATATGAAATAAGTTCACAAGCGAATAATTGCTTGTATTGTGAAAAGTCAGATGCTGCAGCATTATCAGCTAAAGAGTTACCATCTGAATGGGATTAAAACTCCAAAGCAGGGCACATGAAATTATCTTATGCTTCTCTGGCAGTTGGGATATTAAAAATAATGGTCTTGATTCATCAGGAAATGCCAAATTGGGTCAGCTGATATTGCTAACTTCTTTAGAAGGCAGAAGGTGAGGAAAGCATATGGATTTTATCTGTGAAAGAGTAAAAACACTTTACCGACACTGCTGACTATTCTGAACCAGCACAAGAAAAGAAATACTACTCCACACATGTATTCATTGCAAGGAGAGGAAGCTTGTTTTCATCTAATATCTCCAACAACATACATCAAAGTCTGAAGCCTCGTTCGTGAGAGCACAAAGGGAACATTAACCACCAGAAAGAGGAAAGAGGTTATGCCATGTGCTGCTGCATAATGAAAGAGAATGGAATCGAGCAGTGGCAGGGACATTTCAGCCTGCTGTGGTAATAAGTTCTGTGTCACCTGGAAAATGTAAAGAAAGACAGAATATAAGAAAAAAAAAAATAAAAATCAGACTCAGAGCTGCTCTCTGGCCAAACATGCAGGAATAAAGCAAATATTTCCAGTAATGTAAGGAATGACCATTCACTCTGAATTAAAAGTCTTGCTGAAAAATTACAGCCGAAACCTTCCTTTTGACGATGTTTAGCAAGCAGTGTTACTTTAACTGCTTGTTAATCTGCCAGAGATCAATGTCCTTGTCACAGAGCAGAGTTACACTGATTTACACCCTGGAGCCTTGTGATGGGTGTTTGGTTGGGCTTGGTGGCTCATGTGATAGCAATTAGATCATGGGGTAATTGAGTGCAAGCCCTGGGGGAGACCTTGGCTTTCCAGAATCAGGTATTTTATTCCATAAAATACCTGAGATTCCAAGTGAAAAACAGTTTCCATGGATGCAACATGGACAGACAGTTATTTGCACGTGTTTGGACACAAGATAATTTGACCTTTTTCTTTTTTCCTATCTTTAATGCAGTCATTTAGAAGAGCTGTTTTTGACAGAGACTGGAACCAGAGGAGACCAAGTGGGAGAGATGTGAGTGGCATTTTAGTAGGTGACATAAAAGTCACTGACATGTAGATCACTCCTCAAGCACAGACAGCCACCCAAATGAGAAGCCTAACTCTTTGCAAAAGTTAAACACAGTAAATCCCTCATTACTAGTCTGTATATGCTCAAGTGCAGCGATACGGGAAGTATTGCTTCCCTTTGGACTTTTGCTCACAAATTTGAAACTATCGGCACTTTTGAGTAGGCCACAAAGCAACAAAATGCATTTCTACTCAGAATGCTTTGGAAAGCATTTGCCTGAGCAGTGACCAATAGATCAGCATGTTGCTTTGCTAATACTTCCCCACTTGGTTTTAAATCAGTAGAAATATAAATGCCTTCATTCTGTATTTTTTATTTTCCCTTATTGCAAAGTCTTAGAAGGCTTCATGGTCTTTTGATGGGCTTGGGAAATAGTTATTAGTCATCTCCTTCCCCCTGTACTCAGCGGCAAGCTGTTTATTGCTAAATTTTCCTGTGAGCTCCAGAGGGCTGCAAATTAGCACTCTGCAGAAAGCAATGAGGGAAGTGATGGGCACTGGTATATGTCCCATATAAGTACGAGTTCAGCATATATGTTTTCACAGTAATCTTATTAAAATACTGTAAATCAATAAACACAAACTGTAAAACTGTAAATGTTCAAATACTGTGAGATTAAATTGAGTGAATCAAAATCCCAGATGCTATTTTGGTCCTGTGCCGTGCTGAGATTTTGTTATTGTTACTGACACCACAACATCTGCAAGGATAATTTTTACGTTCATTATATTTACTGTGTTGCTGAGAGAATTAGAAGCCCCTGAAGTACATCCTAAAAGGTTTTATTGCACTATAAAAGACTCTGTCACTTTAAACTCCATTAGCTGAGCTCTTCAGGTTAGTAATGAGATTCTTTGGAAGAGACCAACACAATAGACCGAGAAAGTCTTATCCCAGCTCCTAGCAAACAGTGCAGCATGTCATAGGATCCTTGAATAGGATCACTGAATCATTAAGGATGGAAAAGACCTCCAAGATCACCTAGTCCCTAGGCCAATGTCACGTACTGACCCAAGAGAAAACAATTTTTGTAAATGGCTCATTGAATTCATGGCCTTGGAGCTGAGGTGTGGATTTGACAGGGCTGCTGTCTGCTGCTTTCTATGGAGATGTGCTATTCTTGTGCTGGGCTCGATGGCAAGGTGCGTGATGGTCCAGGGATAGCAGACTGGTTTCACTCAGATTCTTTCAGAAACATTATTTTATATAACAACTAAAAGTGCATATTCTCTGCCCTTGCTTACAAGATTGTCTCCTAGGGGTTTTGGTACTGAAAACCTTCAAGTCAATCTATGTGTACTAAAGTAACCACGATAATATTTTTAGGTATTTCTAAATGTTGGACAGAAGCATGGACTGGGAGAGGATTGGCTGCAGAGCAGCTCAGCAGGAAGGGACCTGGGGGTGCTGATGGCTGCAGCTCAGCATGAGCCAGCAGTGTGCTCTGGCAGCCAAAGTGCAAACTGCACTGTGGGGTGCATTAAGCACAGAAAGGCAACCAGTCAGCAGGTGATTCTCCCACTATATTTAGAATTGGGGCAGTCTCAATTTGAGCGTAGTATGCAATTCTGGGCTCCACAATACATAAAGAATGTTAAGATACTTGAAAGTGTCCAGAGGAAAGCAACAAATTTGGTAGCAGGGCTGGAGGGCCTGTCCTGGGAGAAGAGGCTGAGTACACCTGGGTTGCCCAGCCTGGAGAAGAGGAGGCTGAGAGGTGACCTCACTGCTCTCCACTGCTCTGGGAAGGGAAAGCAGAGGCAGGTGCTGGGCTCTGCTCCTTCTATTTTGAAATAGAAACAATTTTCAAATATAGACACTTTTACAAATAATTTTTATTTTGTTAAAACAGAAAATGTCTCAAATTTTGTATTTCCTTTCTTTAAGTCCTTTTCCTACTTGTTTTCCAAAAGGGAGAGGAAATAATGTACTGGGACAACAGCAGCAAAAGATCAATAAAAAGGTACTAAAATGCATTTTCCTGGAATTTTATCAATTTTTCTGGATCAGAGACTTGAAATTACCCATTCATTAATGTCGAGAGTCACAGAGTTGGTATATCTGAACCTGTTCTTTGCTTCAGCTGGCACAGAGAGGTAAGCAGCTCTTCAAGGTGATGTGGGCTTTCATTAAGAAGCTCTTGCAGATGGTCCCCAAGCGTCTCTTGTTATGGATTATAGTGACCCTAGAGACCCTTGAGCTGACCCTAGATAATGACTTTGTACTTTGAGATAGCTAATGTGAGATAAAATGAACTTCATTCTTACTCTATTAATCTTACTTGTCTATACATGAGTTTATACTATGGTCTGCAGAGGCTGCATTGTAGAACCATTTTTTCAGAGAGACTGTAATTGACAGGGAGTTGGCCATTTCAGAAGGTTGCTGCTTATTTATATGAACACTATCACCTGGCCAGCATACTTAACTTTCTCAATGCAAGAACAAAAATAGATTGTGTTTCTTGCAAGTATCTGTTTAGTGCTGAGTTATGGGAAAGATCCCATATTCCCTGTTCTCTCTATCAAAAAAATGAACAAAAAATACTGAACAAATGAAAAGCCAGTACCTATCCTTCCATCTGTACCAGACAGAAAATCTAAATCTGACCTCCACTACTGAGTTCTGCTAGTGGAAATATTTTTGATAGCTGGGGAAACTGATATTGCTAAGAAATGGATATCAAAACAAATCAAGAAACATGACTGAGTGGATGATATTTTATCTTTGGTTGCAGAGTTGTACAAATTAATATGCATACATAGATTCCAGAACCACCTATGTACGTTCCCAAGACCAGCATGCAATGAAGTCAACAGGTCTCTATTTGAACATTAGCTGTAAACCTTCAAAGACCTGATGTAGATGTCATAGACTATCTCCTGCAGGACTTCAAACATAAGTTAAACACAGCTGTCAGATGACAATCACTAGACTTATTTGCAAAAGCTGCTTTTTTTCATGACAACCAATTTCTTCTTTGTTTAAATTTTATATCACTTTTCCCATACTGAAAACAACACCATGAAGACAGTACAGATTTAGATCTTGCTACCCTAATAAGCAGGAGCAATCTGGTAGCAGTACAAGAGTTTCTTCCCCAGATATTCTTTATATAGCTAAGAATTGCAGGATTGGGACCAAATTATCATCCTGAACGAGACAAAACAAGACTTGTCTTTAGAAATCCTCACCGTCTGTGTTTGGATCCATAGCACTACCACTTCAGTGATGTGATATTTTCGTATCCAATTCTTTGGATCAGCATTGGGTTTTGATTTGACAGGATTTCTCATGCCATTTGCCCATCAGTCTTTAGATGATGAAATTATTCCCTTTTGCCAGACAGTTAATGAAGCTGTATCATTCCCAGAAAATCTCTCAGACACTCTCTGGAGATATCTCAGACTGCTCCTTTCCAGACATCAGCGCAGGACCAGAGAAACTCAAAATGATTTCCACTCATCTATTTAAAACTCTCACAGTCTGGTGCTGTTTTGAGCCTGTCTGTGCTGTAAGCACACCTGAAAAAAAAGGCAGTGAGGGTATTTTGGGAGATAGAAAGTAAGTTGGTAGAATAATCTTACAAAACTGTGCGTTTTTACTTCTTGCAGGTATTTCTGGAATCTCCTTATACTTTGTGCTGTTGAGACTTAACCTGGAGTACTGCATCTGGATGTGGAGTCCTCAGTACAGGAGAGTCAAAGGTATGCTGGAGTGCATCTAGAGGAGGGCCATAAAGGTGCTCCAAGGGATGGAGCATCTCTCCTATAAGGACAGGCTGAGAAAGCTGGGGCTGTTCAGCCTGGAGAAGAGGGGGGCTAACGGGGGACTGTAAGAAGGAAGGGAACAGACTCTTTAGCGGGATCAGTGGTGACAGAACAAGGGAAATGGTTTCAAGATGAAAGGGGAGATTTAGATTGGATATAAGGAAAGAGTTTTTTACACTATGAATGGTGAGGCACTGGAATAGGTTTCCCTGAGAGGTAGTGGAAGCTTCATCTCTGGAGACACTCAGAGTCAGGCTGGATGGGGTACTGGTCACCTGATGTAGCTGTAGGTGTCCCTGTTCATTGCAGGGGATTTGGACTACATGACCTTTGTAGGTCACTTCCAACTCAAACCATTCTATGATTCTATGAATTGGCACGAAAAGGAAATTAACATTTGCCCAAAGCACAGAAGTTTGCTACATCTCTCCAAAGGGACAGAGAAAGACCAAGACTTCTCTGACAGGCAACACAAGTGTTATTTATTTATTTATTTGTTACTTTTATGTTACCATTGATTTTACCCAGAATAGAAAAGGTGTTAACATACTAATGAAGAGTGTGCAGGGTAGGGATTTGGGTTAGAGCATTCAGGGCTAGTGTGATTTGAATGTCTTTCTTGTTGAATTGCTTGTAGATTTCACAGAAGTAACTCAATTTAAAATCAGAGTTTCATGTGCCTTTTTTTTTTTTTTTTATACCAGTTATTTTAGGTTTCCAGAGCAGTCAGTAGAAAAGAGCTGAAGTCTCTTTTGTGCCTTTCCAGTTTTACTGCAGTCTAATTCCACTGACTCTCACAGAGCTGCAGGGGTTGTCAAGCTGAAGTGTTACAGCAGTGAACTGAGTAAAGCAAAATACGATTGCCATTCCAATGTGAACAGAAAAATTGTTGATGGTAAATTTCTGTTAAGTTGTGGTTCTGCTCTTATTTAATTTAGCTGTTGTGATTGTTAAGTTCCTTTTTTTTTTTTTTTTTTTTTTTTGCAGTGGACTGATGATGGAAGACCATAAAGAGTCCAAACTTGAAGTGTGTTTGTTTCATTTTAACAGACAGATCAGGCCCGTGCTTCACGTTACATATGGGAATAGTGGAAGATCAATAAATCCATATACATAAGTGTTTCAGGACTTCGCATTAGAATAACATTTAGCATGCTGTTTTTTGCAGACTCACTCATGGGCTGCCCTGCCACCTTTCCTAAGCGTTTTGCGGTTGCCTGAACTGTTCAAGATTTTCAGATTGCCTCTCTCTCTTTCATTTACCAGGCAAAACAAAGGCAGCTCTTTAGAAAAAGTACATAGGTTGGATATAAGGAAAATTTTTTTTCTCAGAAAGAGTGGTGATGCACTGGCATGGGCTGCCCAGGGTGGTGGAGCAGTCACTGTCTCTGAAGTGAAATGGAGATGTGGCATTGAGGGACATGGTGGGAGGGGATGGGTTGACAGCTGGACTAGGCGATCTTAGGGGTTTTTCCAACCTTAATGACTCTATGATTATTTCCTTCTTCTTTCCCTATCATTTCTGAGCATGTTTATTCTGAATAACTGGAGAATGTATTTATAAAAAGCCTTTCCTTGAAGGATATTTGGTAGTTCAACTTTCAGTATTTTCCAATTATTCTTTTAACTGGATTCTGCTTATAATTTTATACCTCTACTTTTTTCCAACTTCAACCCAGGACTTTAACAGCTTTCCCTCTAGTTTATAAAAAGCCACACTTTACATTTCTAAACAATAGCAATGCATAATGCACTTCCATCTGTTTTGATATCAGCAAGATTAAATTCAGTGCACTCGTTCTGTTTGTTCCTTAATTACAGGCTTCTCTCCTGTTTCTAAACAGTTTCTAAAATGCATTTTATCCAAAACCAAAGTAGAAATCGTTTGTACTATTTCTGCTTGTTGATTTATTTGATCTCAACATATTATAAATTCTCAGAGTGTATCTATGTTTTAGAAAATGGTAAGAAGTAACTACACAAATCATACCAGTGTGATACATCTATTGACTTCATTGAAGAAAGGCTTTTGGTTTTGTTGCGCAAAACATTGAACAAAGGCAACCTACACTGTGATAGGCAATCTTGATTCTAAAATTCTGCATTTTCTGCATGTTCTTGATAAAGATTTACTTTGTTAATTAATGACAAATGGCAGAAAGATCTGAACCATGGGGCTGTGGCTCATCTGTTTACTATTTTTTTAGAGGGGGTAGGGGGAGCAGCATAGTTACAGTTTGTGTACATCAAGAAAAAAAAGGTGTTATAAAGACATGGATGGGAAGGAATATTTTCAAGATAAATGCTTCCTAAATAATCTGTTACATACTAAAATGAGCCTACAAATTACAAATTCGGAACTTCTATTCCTGAAAAAATACAAGATTCTAATTTAGTAGCAGAACTAATCAACAGCTGAGTTGGTTAGGCAGTCTTACCAATGCCGTCATATTCCTTTTGATTATATTGAAGTGTTCAGCTGAAGAGTGGAGCCACCTATCCATTATCCACTTGAAAAGCACTCCCAGATGAACCTGTGTGCTCCCATTCAGCAGTGCATAGGGATGTTACAGAGGGTCCTATTAAATTGTAAAATGGAGGAAAGACACAAGGATTTGTTTCCATACCACAACTTCTGCTATTCCAAGCTGCAATAAGACAGTGAGAATGGGGATAGTAAGGAAGATAAAAGGATTATGTGTTGCAGATTGGAACCACAGCCACACTCCGTTATATCCTCCTGCTCAATTCCAGGTCATTATGCGTTAACAGCAGAGATAGAAAAGGGAATCCTTCTAGAGTCTGTATGACTGACAGAGATTGAAAAGAAATTTCAAGAGTCAGTGAGTCAGTAGTGTGATAATGCAATTATTAATTTTCTTTTTATAGTCTTGTTTCAAAAGTACAACATTTCCACATTTAGCTTTATTCTTGCTGGAATGAATAAGACTTGGCGTTTGAATTTTATCTTTGTTTGAACTCCATGCCAAGCTGACTGGATACAACTAGGGCAGTCCATGTGCTACACTGTGGGACCTTGGGACATGTGCCAGCTCTCTGGTGCAATTGTACATATTTACCTCAAGCCATATGCAGGCCCTGTGCCAAGATGTGACTTGAGCAGAAGCTGCATCTCCTCTCACTGTTCTCTTCAGGAAAAAATAAAGGAGATCTGTGGGTAGAAAGGATTTATTGTGCGCTTCTGCCACATCCTGATCTGAATATCTGAAAATGACAACTTGGGTTTGCTACAAAGCATGTGTTCCTAGAGGTCTGAGTATGGTCTGGTATCCTGGGTGCACCAGCATTAAAGTAAACTGCAGTTTAGCACAATTGGGAATATACACCCTATTGTAAGGGCCTTTTTCAGGGGTTAGTGATGACACATCCACTTCTGCTGGACAATAACTAGTCCTCTAGGTACGGAGCTGCAGAAAAGGAGTAAAGATATGATTTAACTTTGAAAACTCATTGTTTCTT
>JAOWBP010000001.1:149421761-149437625 GCA_028571105.1 Tragopan temminckii | reverse complement strand
AAATCTCCCCTCCCTCAACTTAAAACCATTTCCCCTTGTCCTGTTGTTATCAACCCTTTCGAAGAGTTGATTCCCCTGTTTGTAGGCTCCCTTTAAATATTGAAAGGCTGCAATGAGGTCACCCCGCAGCCTTCTTTCCTCCAGGCTGAACAAGCCCAGCTCCCTCAGCCGGTCTTTGTAAGGGAGGTGCTCCAGTCCCCTGATCATCTTGGTGGCCCTCCTCTGGACCCTCTCCAACAGCTCCCTGTCTTTTTTTGTACTGGGGGCTCCACACTTGGACTCAGTATTCCAGATGGTATCAGTCATCAGTGTTTCTTATACTTCTTGTATTTCCCTTCCTCCACCATTATATTTTGTCCTTAGGTTTAACAGACACTTAAAAGTTTTACAGCATCTGTGATGCAAAGCCTTAATCATATTGCTTTTGCATCCACAGGCTTTTCATGAGATCTTAAAATAACTTTATGCAAGAAAACTAAAACATTACGTAGTGTATACTATGTTAAAAGGGAAGATAAACACTTGACATTTTGTTATGGACTCATAATGGAGGGGTGAGTAGAGGCGACAATGTGGTGAAATAGAGAATACACTTTATTTCTGTATAAGAATATAAGCTTAAAAAGAAAGGATGGGAATGTTATGTTGTCTTGTGGACTAATATGTTACTGAAGAAAGCATAATGTGGCACAGTGTAACATATATGTTGTTTTAAGGCAACAGATCAGTCAAATGCCTAATTGCAGATAGGGGTTGTTCTGCCAGTGCTGCTTACACTACTAGTGTTGCAGGAAAAAAAGTGCAATAGACCCTTAGTAAATAGAGGTTAGTTATATTTTAAAGTTATTTGGATTTTATTAATGAATAAAACAGTAACAGATGCTTTCTCTTGCCAAAACAAAATTACTACAATAGTTCTTCACCTTCTTCATTGTATTATGTGTACAAGCTTGAAGCAAACCTATGCGGGCCTGAGTCTTGAAAGCATTTGTCCTTTTTCTTTTTCTTTTCTTCATTTTTCCAAATGTGATCAGAGGAGTATCCTGCAAATTCTAATGGAAAGTCTGATGGTTTTGGAGGTAGATGTTCACAAGATAAAGCCTGTGACAATAGGATAAGTTTGTGAAGACAAGCACCTCCTCCCCTGACAGGTGTTTGAGAAGTTTCTGCCTACGTGGTGGGCTTTTGTGTCGTTGCACAGGGGTGTCATTTGCCTTCACCAATGGAGACCCACTGCAGAGCTGAGTCCAGCAGAGCTCACTGCAGATGCAGGGTCAGGTGCTCTTTCTGCAGACTCACTATACGGGGCAGAAAATGGTATTGCAAGTGAAAAATCCATGCTTCTGTGCAGGTAAAATATAAAGACAGTACTGAGAAATTGCTGCTCGGTTGGGTGATTTACTGTATCATTTGCACAGGAACAGGCAACAAACCATCATGCACCGAAGTTTCAGACAAACAAATCACAGTAAATTGTTCTTTATAAGGATGGGACTAATATTCCCTGTGTGTTTGATTTATGCACCAGTAACTAGAACTTTTATTCAAGGAAATAAGGATGAAAAAGGAGAAGATAGAATTAATCCTTGTGTCAGCCAAAGCATTCATAATACAGTCCTCTGTGAGGTATGGAATGGCTTTGCAGAGGGATAATGTAAAGGTTCATGCTTTGAAAAGCCTTTCCTGGTCCCAGCCATTTGTACTGGGTGCTGCAAAGCAAATCTATGACAAAATTCCTGCTTCTTCCTTGCTCTACTTTCACCCTTTGTGGCCCATTGCTGGAGAAGCCTGGGCAGCCCCTGTCATTCCTGGAGCTCATTGGTTTTGTGCAGATTCTCACAAGGTGTATCTCTGCATGCCTCCTCCTCCTGGACTCCCTGCCTGCAGGCAGTTCCTCTGCACAGTAAATGCTATTGAAGGAATCCTCCAGCCAGTCAGCTTCAGCAGCTGCATTTGGGTCCCAGTGGCAGACCTTCAAATATATGGATCCTTTCCTATTTTTGTTTGTACTGATAATTTTGGTTTTGGTCAATTGGAAACATATTGTGCACAATATGGAGAAAATAATTTACTGTTAGCATATTTTAAATAATCAAAATTCTGCAAACATATTTTTAGTCCATGGTGATATACGTACTCATTGTCTATGATGATACAGAAAAAACCCTCAGGCCTATACTTCTACTGATTCACAGATCTTGTTGTAACAGTCATTAATGCAAAAGATCATAATCATCTTCTGGCAAAAATAATGGATGGTGCCTCTTGATGGATGTTCACTCTCACACTGTAGCCATATGTTGTGCACTGCGCAGAACCGATGTGCAAACTTAGGCTGCATTGGTAATACTTTTACCTGGAAGTCAAAAAATAGGACCAAGGCTTCCAGAGATGTTTTGTGTCTGATAGAAATTTGTCAAATACATTACAAACAGATACCATTGAAGTTCCTTGCAGGAAATTCAGTATTCCAGTAAGAAACATAAACCGCTTAAAATCAGGGCTTAGCTAGATCTGTCTCATATGAATACGGAATGCAGCGCAGGGACTTTGCTTGTGACTACTGGAAGTGAAGGTGGCTTTGCAGAGCACGCTTGACTTCAGACCTGTGATCTAATGCTCAGCCAATGAGTCCAGGTCTTTGCACGCACGTGGAAAACAGAGAACAAATTACACTGGACATCTATTCCTAGTGACCTTTGACTGCAGTCACACCTGTGTATAAAAATATAATGATTGTATTATGTTTCGATCCAACTACATCCTGAATAATATGAAATGGCCACAGACAAGAGGTTTTAGTTTTGCTTTACTACATAAGTGCTTTAACTTGACAGCTGAGGATTTATTACAGTTTGAGGTAATGATCCGTCTGTTATGGATCATAGTCAATCATTATAATTCTGAAATGAAAAATGAAGTGCAATTCAAAAGATTTGTTTTTTCTTCCAACTCATTTGTACCTCTCCTATTCAGATTATAGAATTTCAATAGCAAGCTGGAAAATATGTTCCTGCAGATACAGTGTCACATTGAAATAGTGTCCTCATGACAAGGTTTATTTCCTCACTACTAAGTGGATTTTTTTTTTCCTTTTTGTTATTTTTTTCCCCCAAATCAAAAGGGGAACAGTGAGTTTCTTTGGTTATATCATGGATAGGGAGTGCCATGTAAGATAAGGTCTTAGGGATGATGAACATCACTCAGCACAGAAGAAGCAGTCAAGGAGGTTTCTAGAGTGTATGAGAAATAACTTCCTGACACAGCTGATAAGGGAGCCTACCAGGGGAAGTGCCCTGCTAGACCTGCTGCTCACAGACAGAGAAGGAACGGTGAGACATGATGAGGTCAGGAACTGTCCTTGATACAGTGACCATGAAATGGCAGATTTCTTTATTCTTGGTGAAGTTTGGGGGGGAGGGGGGGAGGGAGGCAGCAAAACTGATACCTTGGAATTCTGGAGGGTAGACTTTGAACTGTTCAGGATGTTGGAACAGAGAGTCCCTTGGGATACAGTTCTGAAGGGTAAAGGAGTCCAGGAAGGCTGGTCACTCCTCAAGAAGTCTTAAAGGCACAGAAGCAGGCTATCCCCTTGTGCTGCATGTTGAGCTGACAGGGAAGTCTGGCTTGGATATGGACCGGAAACTTTTTCTGAGACTCCAGGAGAAAAAGGGAATCTACTTCCTCTGGAAGAAGGAGCATGTCACTACAAGAAAGACATTGAGGCCTTGGAGTGTGTTCAGAAAAGGGCAACGAAACAGTGAGGAGTCTGAAGCACAAGTCTTATGAGGAGTGGCTGGAGGGAACTGGGCTTATTTAGTCTGGAGGAGGCCCAGGGTAGACTTTATCGTTCCCTACAACTGCCTGAAAGGAGGCTGTGGTGAGGTGGGAGTCGGCCTCCTCTCCCGCATAAATAATGACAGGATTAGTGGGATTGGCTTTAAGTTGTATCAGGGAAAATTTCTTCCCCAAAAGAGTGGTTAGGCACTGAAATGTGATAGCCAGGGAGGTGGAGGAGTTGCTGTCCCTGAAACTGTTCAAGAACCATTTAGGTATTGAAATACTGGTAGTAGGTAGATGGCTGGATTGAGTGATCTTGGAGGTCTTCTCCAACTTTGGTGATACTGTGGTACTATGAGAGTGGTGAGGTGCTGGAACAGGCTGCCCAGAGAGGTTGTGGATGCCCGTCCCTAGAGGTGTTCAAGGTCAGGTCGGATGGGGCCCTGGGCAGCCTAGTCTAGTATTAAATGGAGAGGTTGGTGGCCCTGCATGTGGCAGGGGAGTTGGAGATTCATGATCCTTGAGGCCAATTCCAACCTGGGCCATTCTATGATTCTGAGATTCTGTGACTGTGATACGATTCATATCATAACCTTGCTGTGGGAAGCACTGACACATGAAAACCTGCAGAAGGTGCAAAGCTTTTGCAAATAACTACATGATGGTTTAAAAGTGGAGGGTGGAGAAGAATTAGGGAAGGAAATGGATTTCTTTTTCTTTCTGTGGAAGACCAAAGGGTGGTATCCTAATGAAGTTTCTGTACTACTTGCCAGGTACAATCAACATTTTTTTTACAGAATTCTGTGGCAGTTACACACCTCGCTAAACTTCACAGTGTTGTTCTCTCACTCTCCCTCCTCAAAAAGACAGAGGGACAAAATTACAATTAAAAAAAATTCCTGGGTTGAGGTAGGAACAAGGAGATCACCCATGAAGTACTATGATGAGCAAAACAGACTATACACAGGGAGATTAGTGTCATTTATTGCCTATTGTTAACTGTCTAGGATAGTGAACTAAAAGCAAACCAGAAACATCTTCCCCGTTCCCATTCTCTCAAGCCTCCTCCTCCTCAGAGGTGCTGGACAATGGGGACTGTGGTCATTCATAACATCTTATCTTTGCTGCTCCTCCATGGTCACTCCCCTGCTGCATGTGGCTCCCTCCCACGGGATGCCATCCTTCCCAAACTGCTCCTACATGGGCTTCCCATAGGCCACAGCACTCTCAGCACTGCTCCAACACAGCTCCCTTCCACGGGGACCACCCTTCAGGCACTGCTGCAGCACAGCCCTACAGGCCGCAGCTCCCCTATCCCTTCTGCCCCACTGCAGGCTCCTCTCCATGGGCTGCAGCTCTGGCCCGGGCTGTTCTTGTGAAGGTATTCCATGGGCTGTGCCTCCTTCAGGCCTCATCCTCTGCTGCACAGTGGGCTCCTTCATGGCTGCATGTGGAGATCAGATGACATTTTGCCTGCTTCCTCTGCCAATTATCATTCTTATTTCACATTCCTTATGTCCCACCTTGGGTACCAAAAGTCATTGTGGTGGTGTCACACTGACAGACATCATGGCCCCACCTTGCTTTTGTCTCAACCCCTCTCCTCAAAACAACAGGAAGAAAAAATTTTGATGAAAAAAGCTCATTGGTTGAGATAAGGAGTAATTTAATTAAAGGAAAAGAAAATCAAAGAACCTGCAGAAGCAAAAGGAGAAAACAATTATTCTCTGTTTCCCTTCAGAATGCAATGCTCAGCCATAATTTGCGAAATGGGGCCTCAGTATGCATAGCAGTTACTTTCTTAACAAGAGTTCCCCCTCTTTTTCTTTCTCTTTCCTCAGCTTTTATCACCGAGTGTGATGCCATACACTATGGAATATCCCTTTGGTCCCTGCTGCTCTGGTGACGTCCTCTCCCCACCTTTTGTGCACCTGCAGCCTATTGGTTTGGGGACAGCACTGGTGCTGTGCTGGCGCTGCTCAGCAATAATCAATACACTGCTGTGATAACTGAGTGTTCTGGCTGCAGGTGCAGAGCACAGCACTGTAGGGGCTGCTGTGGGGGAAGTTAACTCCATCTCAGCCACACTCAGTACACATTTCCTCCTCTGATCATGGAGAATCAGTTGGAATTTGTTTCTGTATTAAGGCATTTCCATTTTTTATGTGATTTCAGTTCTTTCAGTGACTTTATGTGATTTCTGCAGTGCCTTGGACATCTCTATATGGCTAATGGATGAGACACAGGTCCTATGGTCCAATGTCTACATTGAGAGTGAGCTGGAGACTGCGGGTGATGCCCCATGGTCTCCAGGAGGGGTGAAAGCAGAAAATGGTGCCCTGTGGGGGCAGCTGCCTCCATCCTGCATTGTCCACGATGCGCACTGCAGTGGCATGGGTGGACAGGAATTCTCCAGAAATGAACCTTCAATGGACCAGAGGTGATGGCTAAAGAGAAATACAGCTATTGTGCTGGCATGGCTCTTCTGCATCTTCTCCAGACTGCATTCCACATGTGCCTCTTTGACTTGTCAAAAAGCAAGCAAATATTAAAGGTATGTTATTGTACTGAAAATATAGGTTTTAATGTAAGAGAATTTTAATAAACACCATTTATTAATGGGTAGGTCAGACTCTGAAAGAATGATCAATATATATCCATTGATTTTAGTGGATTAAGAATAGCTATTGTATGTTGGAAATGATTTACAAACTTCCTTGTTAAAAACAAATATTTTCTTATTTTGTTTTGTTCCTTTCTTTATAAGAGTCTTCTCAGTAGAGAAGAAATTGATTTAAAAAATGACTACACACAAAGTGCTGTCAAATGCACAATGTAACAACCTGCAAGAAATAGAGGACATTTTTCTTTCACCTATAGTAATTTTAGGAGTTGCTTGTAACTATAAAAGGCACTAGATTTTCAGGGAGAAATGCAATTTTCATTTTCATGGTGCCTCTTCAATATCTAGAGCTAAGTTTTTAATATTTTTTTCCCAGCATATGTTTAATATATAGAACATTTAATGAGAGTTTGAGAAATTATATCTGCTTTTATATGATTTATTTGTGAATTCTTTGATAGGTTGCACAAAAAAGACAGTGTATACTTTTATTACCTGCATTAAGTATGCTCAGAGTGTACTAAGCAAATCATAAAATACACAATATATCTTATATGAATGCAGTAATTCACAAAGCCATTGTGAGTCTCCCAGAACTGTGAGCGCGTTGGGAAAACCAAATTGTCTTGAGCAAACTCAATAAACGGGATGTTCAAACTGATGAGTTTATAGAAGAGGTAGATTTAAATTCAGAGAGAAAATATGATGGAGTGTTTTGACAGCTTGTTAAGCATGGTTTTAAAGCACCTTTCACCTCACTTTCTTATTTTTGGTATTTTTTTATATGTATGGTTTCAGCTAGCTCTAATACATGCCCTCTAGTGTTATTGGTGGAGTTGATCTGACAGAGAGTGAAGAAGAGCTGAATCCAGCTACTTTATGAGTAGGGTCCATTTTGAAGGATAAAATATTCTCGTTTAAAATGCCCTTGTGCTCTTTGTCTGACAAAACCTCTAAAACTGTGAACTGTACTCTTGAACTCCAACTCTTTACTCTCTGACTGGGCATTTTCAGTTGGTACTAGCTTCCGTGGGATCTACTGATCTCCAACATTTCAAACAGCTGTTTTTCATCCTTCAGCATATTTCCTGAATCTAGCTGTCAACACGGTTGCTTTAACTTCAGTACATCCTGGTTTGTTTTTCTTCCTTCCTTCCTTTCTTCCTTCCTTCCTTCCTTCCCTCCTTTCTTTCTTTCTTAAGTTCATTAGATCTTATGGCTTCCCCAATCAACTGATTATCATTAGGATAGAGAAAATAATCTAGACAACAATCTCCTGTAGACTGTTAGAGCTAAAACTTAATCCCAGTATTCACGCTGTTTAAGCAATGTTTTCTCATCCATTATGATAGGAAAAGAAGTATTTTCCCATGAAAACCTGAGTCATAGCTGCACAGATATGATTGCTGCTGCAGAAATTGCACCACGGCAGAGGTGCTCACAGCTCCTTTTCTCTCAACCCTCAGCCCTATCTGAAAGCTGATTCCATGCTTAAGTGTATTTCACTGTCTTTTGTGATTGGCATGCACCAAGGAGTTAAATTGGCTTCGTTACAATAGTCACAGATGTGAGAGGTTTCCATAATGAGCAGCCAACAACCAACAAGCTACAGATCCTGCATCTTCCACCTGAAAGGCTTAATTCTTAGCACTGATATTCTGATAAACAGTCTTCTTTAAGAGCTAGGTAAAATTAACAGGAAATAGATTAAGTGAATTGGAGACGAGCATTTCTTCTCTCACCATGTTTGCTCTAACAGCATGTCAAATGACAGTATACACCAGGGCCCTGTGGAGAAACAGCAGATAGATGGCAGAACACTGGGTAATTTGAAGAATATAAATGTTTCTGTCGTTCTTGTCTTTTGTGCGCAGAACTGCCCACAACCTTGAACTAATGGTTACGGTTGGTATATCCATCACGACTTAGAGCATCCAAAATATCAAGGTCAAGACAACAAGAAAGTATCACATTTCAGCAAGCCTCACAGTTGATAGATTGCTTAATTATCTCAGTCCTGGGATGAATAAAAGCCAGGACCATTCTGAGAGGATACTTCGTAGAAGCCAGGCTGACAATGTTTAGTCAAGTACAAAAAACTAGCAATGATCTGATAAAGATCAGTGTGTTAGGGAAAAAAATACAAACAACAAACCAGTGACAAAACCCTAATGACTACAAAGCCTTGCTGCTATGTCCTTAGATACACTGTGCATTTGGCAGATACTTAGCAAGCAAACAAGATAGAAGTCTTTATGAACTGGCACCAATGGTAACTCATCAAATATGAAGAAAAATGGCTGGTGCCTCTGACAGTTGTTTCTTGTATGTATCCAGCAGCTGGTCTGGACTGATTACATTCATGCCTTAAACATAAAAAATGAAATGCTGGAATGAAATTTTTTTAATGGACAACAAAGATTATAGTGAATTGATGCCATCCAGGGAAGAGGTTTCTCAATTAATCTCACAGAACATAAAAAGAGGGAAAAAAAATAATCCAATGCTGACTAACTTTCAGAATAGAAAGTTATATTAAGCATGCAGCTGCTGGAGTCACTTCATTAAGGAGGAGAACATTTCTTCAGAATCCCAACTCAGGTTGTGTGCACTGAGCCTGGAAGTAATGTTTGGAGACAGGTTATTCTTTTTAATTTGCTCCTTTGCAGATAGTGATAAAAATGAGGGTGATAAGAAATAATTTCTCCCAACACTCTGTCAAAGGTGTTTTCCTTTGGGACCACAATATCCTCTTAAAACCACAGTTAAACTCCTCAAATTCATACCAGGGTTTGGACAGCTGAATTTTGAAGCCTTGGAAATGTTGATAGCTTTAGGAGGGATTTTTGTCACCTACCATTTTATGCTGAGAGGAGAGAGGATGGAAATCCTGCCCAGAGCTTCTTGATAGTACTGCTCTGGTTTAAATGGTAGTGAACCATGAACTGGATCTACAGAACCTATAGATCAAGCATATCCCTAAACTACTTCTCCCAAGAAAAAGGGAAGATGCAGTGTCTTGAGCAACCTCAGAAATTACCGACAGTTTCTAGAAATAGAATTCATTTTGTAATTAATTTTGTGTAATTCTTTGTATCTTCTTCCTAGCTGTCTAGAAGAAGAAGCCGTCATGGGATTTTACACTCACTTAGAACAAGAAGAGTTTGGAAAAGGGCCTCTGGAGAAGTTTTGAGAGAGAATTTCAGGGCTCTGCAAAAGATGGAAAAATAATCGTAGGATGATGTAAGGAGGTTTTGGGTGATAAAATGAGTGTGATGGTTTCATGAGGAATTCTGCAATAAGGAAGAGTTCTCCCCTGCAGGAGGAGGGGGAAGGTCTGCATCTGAAGGAAAAAAAAAAAAAAAAAAAAAAAAAAAAAAAAAAAAAAAAAAAAAAAAAAAGGAGAGAGATTATTATTACCATAGTGACATCAGAGAGGATGCAGATACTAATGGCTCGAGTCCTGTGCAGGATTGCTTTAGCATCATGGGGGAAGGCCTATAAAATCATCAACGGAAGGCCACAGTCTGCTGAAACAAATTATATTCTGTTTTATTAGGATTCATTCAGAGCTAATATTATTTTCTGTATTTTGGAGATGTAGTGGCAGAGTTGAGTTTAAACTTTATCCTTGTATTGCCTTGGTCCCTTTATGGTCGATTGAGCTGTATGCATGTCCCTGATCATTTAGGGAAAACAATACAAAACAAAAAACAAAAAAGCATTCTAAGGAGTTTTGCCATTTTCACATACTTGTATTGGACTGGTGCCAGGAACTGCCCCAAACTTTGTAGCCTCATGTGCAGCTAACCTTATCTTTGACCTTTCTTTGTCTAGGAGAGAGCTCTTTGCTGATGCCTGAAGCATTAAAATCATAGCTGTCTCTCCAGTGTAGGACCTCTAAAGAAAGGTGAAGCAGGGGTAAAGGGTCACAATTACTCAGGGTATCTTGCCAGAAGGGAAATGTCTTATTTCAAATGTCATCTGTCACAGTATAGAAAAACTTGTAGGATGGGTTGGTGGTGAATATCATACCCAAAACTCTCCCTGTTACTCTTTTCCCTTTTCCCATATTTGTATTTATGCAGATTGGTCACAAGTTTTCTATGCAGACTGGCATTTATTGGTCTAATTTTAACATGCATTGTTTGCTATATAGCTTACAGCAAAGTCCTCAGCAACTCATCAGATAAGAGAGAAGTCAGGGGAGGAAGCACTGCTGAACACATGTTCAGGCTCTATGCATTGCATAAGGCGATGCCTAGTCTATAATACTCCTAAGTCTCCCCTTTCCTTCCTCAGTGAATCACTGCGTGTACCAACTTATGTTAATTCAGGCCTAAACTATGGAGCTCTACAAATAAATCTAATTAAATCTAATTGCTTCTCATTTCTCTACTCAAAACTGCTGAAGCTGTCAAGGTTTTCAGTCAGGGAAGTTCTGATAACAGAGAACTTTCTTTTGTTGGTACCTCGTGGGCATTCTTGGTTTGTGGGAGAGTTGAGTCTCTGAAGGTTTGTGCCACTAGAGAAAAACTGAGCCAGATGAATATTTGTCCGTGTACCTATTAACACTTTTTCAATTTTTTTTTTTTTTTTTTTTTTTTCCCTCTCTCTCTTTGGAATCAGACAGAAAACCACAGATGAATGTGGTATGTTTGAACTAAGATTTAGTTTACATGGAAGCGTTACTGTGAATCTATGTGGCAAGATAGCATGCAGTCTCAGCACTGAAAATGAGTAAGGTGCATTCCCATTTGCCAGCTGGAAGTAAATCATGCTTTTAGAGGCCTGTCTTTCACAGTACGGACAGTTCATTACTACTGAGATACCATAGGAGATACCATGGGAGATTTGTTCCGTGCCTTGCTCGTTTGTCAGTAGTCATGAGTTGACTATGCTTCCAGTGGAGTTAAAGCAGGGCTACTAAGAAAGGTGACCTACTAAAACACACAAGTGATGGCTTACACACACAGTCTATACTGAATGAGTGAAATAAAAAAGACTTACTTTTAGAGATAGCAGTGTCATCTTGTAGATCATGCTGCACTTGACAAAAAGGGTTTTCTGGAAGAAATGCGGTGCTGGGATTTTTAGTCAGATACACAGCCAGCAAATCACTTTTTTTTTTTTTTTTTTTTTTGTTTTGTTTTTTGTTTTTTGTTTTTTCCTGGAAGTGCTTTCTGCTTTGTGGGGTTCCTACAGTCTTGAGCTGTACCCTCAGCAAACTACTGATAATCTTGTATCAGAGTCTAGAGTCTCAGTTTAAGGTTTGGAAATCCATCCCTATCATTCAAGGCTGATCCAGTGTACCTAATGTGCTCCCAGTAGAGTTTTGTCTACGTTGGTTTTAACATCTAGTGGATTATGTTTTGTAGTCTCTCTGGTGGCCTCACTTGTTCACTGTGTTCATGAAGCCTTAAGCGGTAGCTTACATTCTTGAACAGGTCTGAGAAGTATCTGGAAACGGTGCCATTCTTACCCAGCTTAGTTACATTTCTACAGAGACTCTGAAGACAGGAATTGAAAACACAAAGAGGCAAATCACTATATAATTGATAAATAGGAAACAGATTAAAAACAAACAAACAAACACATTTTAAATATGGAAAGTTGGAATAATCCTCAGTCTGGTATTAATCAATGTTACGAGTTGGTATCTATCGTGCAAATCAGTTTCCTGCTTTCTCTACTCTCTGGTGCGTAAAGACAGGCCTGGAAATGTTTTACCTCAGGAATATTGGGAAGGACAAACTTGGATTTGTGAGATCTCTCTAGAGCTTCTGAATAGAGTAATCATCACAGGTGTTCAAGGTTTTTATATGAAAAAAGAAAACCAACACATTTCTTTCTGTAATGTTCTTTTTAAAAAAAGTTTGAACAAATCAATGTTTTAAATAGAGAGGTCAAAAAGTATTTCCATCTCTGTCAATCATGTGTCAGTGCTTTGGAGCCTCAGGCTTTTTTCCTAATCCAGAATCCTGTAGTTTTTAAAGGAAACAGATTTTTCTGAAAGGCATATCAACAAATGTGTGTACACATACATGTAAGTACACACTTATGCAAATTGCTGCCAATAGCCATTCTTTACAAGGAAATATGATGATAGCTTAGTTCCCCTCAATAGTGAAAAGGAACAGCTAACTTTACCTTAGCTCAGCTGTTTTCAGCAGCTACAACTAAGCTTTCAGTATTTCGTGGTATGCATTTTAGATTTATACTGAGGGTGAATGTAGCAAACAAATGAGACTATAATGGATTAAGCATCAGAGAAGATTGGTAAATACAAATAAAGATGCATATTTTATGTGATGGTTTTCCCCTCTGTGTAGCTATTTCCACGTTGAAGCCATCTGTTTTGTAACACTGACTTGTCTCTGGAACTTTAACAACTTTTAAAATAAATAGTTGAATAAATTTTTTGAATTTGGCCTGTCTTAAGACTATTTAAACTTTTCAGAATAAATCTTTAAATAAGCAGAATTTCCAGATGACACAGAATAACCTGCAATACTTTTTTGGGAGAGGGAAAATATTATGATCCAACTTCGCAATTTTCTAAATGTTTTATGACAGACAATAACAGTAGCTATCACTGAATGACTCATGCACTAGGTACATTTAATATATACCAGGGTGTGCATTCACCAGTCAACAGTTTTAAACATACAGGAACTGCAGATATTTTTTCCTGCATTTCCTTGGTAGGATCTTCAATTGCTCTGCAGTCCATAGCGTGCTTCAGAACTAGAGAAAAACAATATTCTTTCATGTTGACAAAGAACAAGAATAAAAAAGATTTTCTTAATCCTTTCTTTATTCCTTATGATGAATGAAGATGTCTAAAAATTATACTTCAAATTCTTTTTGTTTTGATTTTTGGCATTGGAAATGTATTTGAAATTTGCGTTTGGTATTGCTTTTCTTAAAGGCTGTTGGAATGATTGAAAACCATACATAAAATATATGTAGGTGATTAGCATCTGTTTGACTGGAACAGTTGGTAGAAAAGCTTTCTTTGTCAAAATGTTCACAATCTATTCTTTTTTCACTGTGGCTAAGAAAAATTATATCCTGTATTTAACATTTGAAGCATGTAAAAGTTAGAAGAAATAGAATTAAAAATATATCTAAGTGCCACTGAAGGCACAAAAAGTAGCCAAAATGTCACTTGGTTTTTCAAGGAAAAAATTATGAGAGAAATACTTCAAGCTTTGTTTCAGTTGTCTTTATTCAGAAACAAGTTGGAACCCAAATGTGTTATTTATTTATTTTTTTCTGTTTTCAAGTTCTATTTTGAAATTGTTTTCAAAACAGACAATCATTTGAACTTTTTCAAATAATGAACAAATAAGGATTTAAGACAATATGCTAGTATGCAGTAAGTTTTATAGCTAGGAATTAATACGTTATCTTGCAAATGTGTTGATTAAACAAATATTTAACAGGCAATGTTTCTTTATTAAAAATAATAACTTTCTGTTATAATTAGTGCTATTCATGCTGGTTAAAAACAAAGTTAGGAGTCAAATCCAGTATATCCAGGGAGCTTATAAGCAGGAGGGAAACCAACTTTTTACATGGGTAGATAGTGATACGACAAGGAAGAACAGCTTTAAACTAAAAGAAGGGAAATTTAGGTTAGGTGTCAAGGGGAAATTTTTCACTGAGAAGGTGGTGAGGCCCTGGCACAGGCTGCCCTGGGAGCTTTGGTGCCCCATCCCTGGAGGTGCTCAAGGACAGGTTGGATGGGCCCTGAGCAGGCTGAGCTGGTGGGGGCAACCAGCCCACGGCAGGGGGTAGAACTAGGTGATGTTTGAGATGCCTTCCAACCCAAGCTATTCTGTGATTCCATTTCTATCATTTTGTTTTGATCTTGATTGAGTTGTATTACTCAGACTCCCTGATAGAATCTCCTTGCTACACGATGGCCCAGGATTTCATTCTGCTTCAGACAAATTTCTGCTGAAATGCTGTGACACACAACAGGCTATCAAAATAATGCTGATGTTTCCTATGTGGTCAGTGAGGAGTTTCATTCAAGACACTCTTTATGACAAGCAGAGGGACAATATGCATAGTCTTTTTTTTTTCTTGCATCCTCGTGGGATTTTTTTTTTTTTTCTGATTATTATGAAGTTCTTTCTGCAGAAAGGTTCTCCTGTGAAAGGATTGTCAGTCTTTGCTTAGGCAGTGGCAGTAACTTACTGATGTAACTACACAGCCAGGAGGAGGTACGCTGAGAGGATTTTGTCTCCACTTACAATGCCTGCTTTGATGCCTGCTATAATGATCCTTACTCTCTCATGCAGCTGGAAGGTGGTGCAGCCTCTGCCTCCTCCTTCCCTCCAGTTCCAACTGGGATTTTTTTCTTCTCTGATTTTATGAACTTCATTCACTGGGCAGAGCACCTATTGTTTTTCACTCACATTTTTATTTTATTTTAGGACACCATCACATAATGGAATCGCTATCTAACTGGTGCACACTTCTGCAACATTCCCTTTGAACATTGTTCCTAAATTATGAAGACTGCTGCATTAACAGTGTTGGTCACAAGAGTTTCCATTGCATTTTGATGTTTCTTTTCATTAAGGGAATCTAAACAAAGAAATAATTAATAGGACTTTTGTTAACGCTGTGTCTATGAGAGTGGTGTCAGCATTGCTGGCCACTGCACAAGAGTACCTTCACTCTCTTGCAGCCTCCCAAGAATCCTTTCTCTCTGGCCCTCTAAGGTATGCCATGTGACTCAGATGTATTTTTACATCTGCCTTTATCTCTCTCCACTGTACTGTCCTTTACCATTTCCTATAGCATCAAATCCTGGAAGGAAAGGAGTTTTTCTGCCCTCCTTTCCTTTTTCCCATTGTCTGTCCCTGAACTGATGCAGAAGAATAAACTGTCATAACCTAGCGTAAAGTAATGTTAGTGACCATCCTTCTTTGAAATAAGTGTTTATTTAGCTCAGTAGCCTGCCTTCAAGGGATACGTGGGGAAGAACAAGAACCAGGCAAGCATCCTTCCCCTTATTTCATAGAATCATTAAGGTTGGAAAAGTCCTTTAAGATCATCTAGCCCAACCATCAACCCATTCCCATCACACTCATCAACCACATCCTTCAGTGCCACATCTAAGTGCCACATCTTTTATTGCTCCCTTCCAATATCTGAAAGGTGCTTACAGCGAGAGCGGGACTGGTCTCTTCTCACTGGTGACAGGTGACAGAACGAGAGGAAATGGCCTCAAGTTGTGCCAGGGTAAGTTTAGGTTGGATATCAGGAGAAACTTCTTTACAGAAGGGGTTGAGAAGCAGTGGAATATGCTCCCCAGGGAGGTGGTTGAGTCACCATCCCTGGATGTGTTTAAAAACTGTTTGGATATGGTGCTCAGGGACATGATTTAGCAGAGGGTTGTTAGAGTTAGGGTAGTATGGTTAGGTTGTGGTTGGACTTGATGA
>JAOWBP010000001.1:149377158-149418546 GCA_028571105.1 Tragopan temminckii | reverse complement strand
GTCTGGATGAATAGTCTACTTACCTGGAGTATAGGAGAGATGATAATAGTGATTTGTTAATGTTTAGGTCCTTGAACGTGGATTTTTGCAAAAAATGACGCAGCTGACCTGACTGCTGACCATTATATAACTATTAAGAAAAGGTGGTAGAAAGCAAGTTTTCAATTGATGCCGTAGACCTCTGTTTTGAGCAGAACCATATATGATCATTGCCCACAGGATTTCCCTGTCAGAAATAATTGTTTTAAGGGCAGAATTTTTTTTTTATTATTTTTTATTTATTTTTTATTTCTTTAGGGATTAAGGGAAACTAAAGGGAGATTTACAAAAAGCACATAAACAGTAAGCACATGCAAACTTGGAAAGAAAAACAGTTTACCCTCGTGTAATTTTCCTGCTTACTCCTCTGTCATGCTTCTTTCTCCAGACTAAACACACTGCTCAAACACAGATCTGCAGTATTAGGCAGTACTGTGACTTGAAGTATTCACAGTGCAGAAGCAAAAAGTAAACTGCCAAGGAAAATACTATCTTCCAAAACTGGAGGCAGCCTTTCAGTGTAAGATTTGTATATGACTAACTGTGAGTGATTTGCACTCAAAAGCCATACAAAGATCTTAAACAAACAGATAAATAGCTTGGTCAAGGAAAAAGTAGAGTTATATAATGTATTGTCCATTACAATGAGCTCATTTCAAAGCTGAGCTCCACTGGTAGTGCCTAACACAGCAAAAAACCTCTTTACTGCTGCCTCTCAGCCTGCTGATTGGAGGGTAGAATCTGCAGAAATAGCTACTTAGTTAAAAAACAAACAAATAAATAAATAATTTTGAAATAATTAATTTTTCAAAGGTAGGAATTGACAGAAACAAGATAATAGAGCATAGATTTGTCCTTCAGAGATCATTTGAGTTGGAAGAGGCATTTCAAGGTCAGCTCGTCCAACACCCCTGCCGTGGGCTGGGACATAGTTCTCTACATCAGGTTGCCCAAAGTCCTGTCCAACCTGACCTTGAACATTTCCAGGGATGGGACATCCACAGCTTTATATGTTTCTTTTCATAATGTTAGCAAGAATTTCTAAAATTATGTTGAAAGTTTCCCTGATGTTGTGGTTTAACCCAGCATGCTGCCATGCTGCTCAGCACCAACTAATTGTTCACTCCCCTCATCCTAGTGGGATGGAAGAGAGAATTGAAAAGTAAAGTAAAACCTGTGGAATGAAGTAAAGACAGTTTAACAAGAGGCCATAAAAGAAAAGGGGGGGAGGGGGGAGAATTAAAATAGAATATAAGAATCAAGTGGTGCACAATACAATTGCTCACCACCCACTGAACAATGCCCAGCAGTCCATGACTGGTGGGAGACCCCATCCCTGGCCAACTTCCTAAGTTTTATAATTTCACATAGAGGGATATTCCATGTGGCATGGGATATTTTTTGGTCAACATGGGTCCAGGTTCTATCCTCTCTCAACTCCTTGTGCACTACCGGCTACTCACTGACAAGACAGCTTGAGAAACTGAAATGTCCTTGGTTCTGTACAGTACTGCTCAGCAACTAAAATATCAGTGTGTTATCAACATTGTTTTTCTCCTAAATCCAAAACGTGGTGCCATCGAGCCATTATGATGAAAATTAACTCTGTCCCAGATGAAACTGGAACAGACACTTGACTATTTTTTTAAAAACTAATGTCAAAAGAATAAATAATTAAAAAGAAAAAAGAATTTTACAAAATGTATAGCTGATTTTTGTCTAACTTTGGTTACAGATGCAAGAGGCATACTGCTTCTTTTCAGTAAGGTAAGCATATATAGAAATACTGCAAAATCAAGATGAGTCTGCATTTTAGATGTCTTCTTGACAATAGTCATTAACAAGCAATAAGGAAATACCTCATTAAGCAAATAACATATAAATTATGAGGTAATTTAAAAATGCTTCCAACTCATTACAATAGACTGATTAAAAAGCAGGTTTATTCCATAATATCCTCTATTTATCCACAGTGACATTGAACCTGACTTTCATTCTTCTTCCCTGAAGTCCGAAATGTGGCAACTTTACACAGGGTTTTCTCCAGGCATCCAAGCCACTGATATGAGCTGTTAAAGAACATAAACCCTTACTGTGACAGACAGACACACTGAGCTGGAAGTGGACTTACTTGCAGTTTGTGTTGATGGGCTTCAGTACCTGCATGAAGCTGTAGGACAGTTTCTTATCCTCTCTAGATGTCATTTCATAGAAAAGACCCTTAATAGTAGGATAAGGACAAGGGACTGCCCCATGTCATGATATTGAGAATCTGCAAGGTTTATTTAGCTTTCAGTTTGGATTCAGATCTTTAAATTATCAGAGGGGCTTCTCAGTTTTGTGCTTTGAGTAGTGAAGAGCTGCTGGACTGAGGAGATCATAACTCTCATAAGACAGGCACAGAACAGCCATCTGAAGGCAGCAATTCCCAGATAATTTTTTTGACCTGTTCTAAAGATTGTAGCTCAGACTGCATTCTTCTGTTTGTCATGCTGGCTAATATTTTCTTATTTTTCTGCTCTACCAACCTGGTACTTTCTATCTGATGATCTGATGTTTCTTGTGCAATACATACACTGCCAAGTGTTTGGGGCAGAAACTGTATTTTCTTCTGAGATAATACTTTCCCTGACAAAACGTCCTGTTGGGTGACTTGTTTAAAGGTGTGCTGCGGTAAGACTTACAATCTGACTGATTTTTTATTTAGATTCCCTAACTTGATTATGCTAAAATTTGTTTGATAATGTTAGGAATGTTACTGATATGAAACTAACATGACTTTAACAAAGCAAAACAGTGCACTTATGATGAGACTGAAAGAATGCTGATGAAGTCAGGAGGTCCAGAAGAGTGCAACACTTGGTTAAAGGAAAAATATTTCCTATACAAGCATCCAAAACTAAAACAGAAGTGAAAAAGTCTTGAAGTGAATTATAAAATGCTTCACCAGCACCATACTAAGCATCTAGGCCTTTATCCAACAAAGCACATACCCATCTGCTTGGCTTTAGTCAGCTATTATAGCATGGAAAGCTGTGCACATCAACCCATGGAGTTAAGCATGTGCTTAGCTGTTTTACTTGCAAGGTTATAGGGACTTTTTCAAATAGGGAAGGGAAGGACATCACACAGGTCCTGCAGAATGTAAACAAAAGTCACTGACTTCTGCTGGATTCTAAGTCAGGTTTATTCATTTAGTTACAGTGTGGTTGTCTTGCCAACATTCAGGTGTGTATTTAATGTAAATCTAGATGTAGCTGCAATTGCTTAGCTGAAGACGTGCCTCTCCCTTTCAGAGCTCAGTTCTTGAGCTTTTTCTCCATGGATGGCCATGAAGTACATTTAGTAATGTAATCATTCCAAGTAGTTTTCAAACTGCTGATCTTTGCAAGTCAGATTATACCTGATTTGAAAAAGTAAAAAGCCCATTGTTTTGCCTCAGGCCATTAGTGTTCTAATTGACCATTACCTAACTGGAAACATATACCCATTATTGCTGTTATAAGTCTTTTTTCCCCTCTATTTTTCTTTTTAACTGAGCTATATGGAAAGGAGAAAATATCAATCTAGATCATGCCTACTTTGGGGTTTTTAGGTTTTGCATTTCTAAATGGCTTGGTGCCTGTTTTAATGCTGAGTTTTCCTTGTGTACTTAGAACACTACTTAGTTTTAGATCTGAATTGTTTGCATCAGGACTGTTGAGTTATCTGCACTAAGAAGGGTTTTGAAGTAGGTGTTCAATTTTCTGTACGTTGTTGTGAGCAGTCAGTCATTAAAGATGGTGCGATAGCCAAACCCAAAATGTAGAACCTGGAAACATTTGGATTTTATCATCTTGTCTACGAAGGAGGGTGTATGAAAGAGAAATTGATGCCAACAAAAACAGTGAATCTCTGGCAAGAGAGCTATTTGAAAAATAGTTTCCTTGGAAACTGCTTTATACTTCATACATGCTATCTTTGAGATAACAGTCTTTTCTTATCAAAACACCCACATAGCAGGATGTACCTGTTTGTACTTTCCCCCTCTGTTTCAGGAGGAAAGAAAGGTTAGAAAAAATTGATCAGTTCTGAATATTTTCCCTTTCTTCTGACATGTTCCTTCTTAGTACAACTCTCCTTCCCAAAAGGAAAGGCTTGAAAGTTTGAGCATGTCGATTATCCTGCTTAACTCATGGCACTGATGAGAGTTAACATTTAAAGACTCAGAAGTGATTTACTGCCCCTGAAAGACTGTTTTGTGATTGGGAAATGCCACATAACTTGTTTCCAGTACCTGATAAGAGTTTTCTGCATTTAAAACAAAGGTTGATGTGATAATTATGTCTCAAAAGCTAATACAATTTTTATTTTCTGATGGTGACGCTGATGGCAAGTTTACCTAAAGCTTGCTCATATGAAGATACATCTTTTAGCCCCAGGAATTACACAGATGCAGCTCAATGAATTGTGAAGCCTCCAAAACAAATAAATCTTTCTAGAGAAAATGGAGATGGAAACATCTATAAATTTTTCATTTAAAATATAGTTACTTCACTGTGCTATTATTTCTATGTTAGTCTTGAATGTATACTTGCTTTATCAGTTTGGCTTAAAAAGATACTATTATGACTTCAGTTTTTAAAAGTAAGCGCTACTTTAAGTCTGACGTCCAGTATTGGGAGTACCTCACATTCTGTCACCTGTACGAGTCCAAAGGACTCATTAGAAATATGATGAAGTCTGAATTCAAGAAGGGAACTCCAAACGAGTCTACTACAGATTCCTAATCTAGAAGTCATCTCTGCATTTGGACTGCAATCGTCATCAGTTTCCAGCATGTTGGGACAGTCATAGGCTGTGTATTTATATACTGTAATACCTGACTATCTTCATCATACTTATTCCCACAGCACTCTGATCCATAACACAAACTCGTCAGTTTATAAGCTTGTGGTGGGATACATCATACCTAGCTTTAGTTATCTAAATGCAAAATATTTTGTCTGTGAAGTCTATACTCTTTCCACAGTAAGCAGTGTGAGATAAACATCTCCAGAGGTTAGTTCCTGACGCACCACAACATCTGTGTAGAGTAGTCTTGATAAACACCTCTCAGAAATGCCTCTTTCCATTGAGTACAGTGGAAGGCTTGTTGATTATGTTGGACTGGATGCATCTTTAGGTTTGAAATATATATGTTGCACAGAATGTGGTCTACGGGACAAGACAATGACCTTGATCTCTCACACTGCTCTGCACTCAGAAAAATAAATCAGTCCAAAAGAAAACAAACAAGCAACAACAACAGAAGCAAAAAGCAAAAAATAAGAATGTTAGAAAGTCGTTTTTGTCCTGAAATGCAAAACCTTCACTGTTAAAATATGAAACTTTGTAAAAGAGAGACTGTTTTAGTTTATTGATAATGTATGGTCCCCAGATTTTTAAGCTATTTGTTTCCCCTTTCCTACTTAAAATAATTTATGATAATGTAGTTACTGAAATTATTTTGGGTATCTACAAAAAGAAGGCTTCCAATCCAAACCATTCTGAGATCCTACAGTTCTGTAAGGAAAATTAAGCCAGTCAGTGCATGTAAACCAAATGATCATTTACTGAGTGTGAAGCAGGTGTTTTTTTACTACTAGTGTTTTGCTTAGTGAGCCACTGGATGATGAGTAGAAAACAATTCGACCAATTAAGATTATGGTAGTACAGCTGTACTATAGTATTTTTTGGGAGTAAAAAAATATCTACGAACATTTGTGTTAACAGGAAAACATCTGTAATCTTCGTGAGAAATAGAAACGACAGTAATTTGGCTTAATCATCCTTTATCAGTGATTTCTGTTTACAAAATTTCAGATGGTAACTTTTATATGTTTAAATTTTTCTTACCGTCGCCTCCTATCAGAAACCGAGGGAAAAAAACAACAATACAAAACAGGTGAAATTGTGAGTCATGTAAACAGAAGAGACATCCTGGTAGCCTACTTACTATTGTTGAATCTTTCCAGTTATTGAGAATCTTGATAGTAACGGAAAAAATGATTATGCAAATACAAGTGACTCACGCTGACCCATCATTTCTTTGGTTTTAAAGCTTTACTGCTGCTTGCTTTTGCTTTAGTAATCAATTACTTCAGTCTGGTTTATAGGATTTTTATACAAGCAGTTTCATTAGATATAGTGTCTGTTGACTTAACTATCAACTTTGTAGAGATTGTATGGAAAGTTGTGCAGAACTGGGTTTGCTAGAGAGAGTCAAAAATACAAAGTTTTTGGAAACAGAACTCATTTTCTTGTTTTTCTAAACTTCAGTAGTTTGTGGTGATACAAATTAGTATTAATTTCCTCTGTATGCTTTGTTGATCTTGATATTGCTCATTAGAAGCATGATATTGTATCTACTGTGGAAGTCAGTGGGAGATTCTTCTATTTAGGTTCTCAGGAAAAAATGAAGTCTTAACTAAAATATTCTGGTCTTTCCACTCAATTTTTGGAATTACTTAGGGGAAAATATACATCTATGTTTAATTTTTTTTAATGCTAATCTGTTTTTTGGAAGTGGTGTTAAGTTTAGGCTTATTCTTCTTGGGTCTGGGTGCCTCCTAGAAGTGCCTGCATTAGACTGCAGTCTAGCCAGGGAGCCTCAGCACCCCTTACAGACATCTTCACTGGGTAGTTCAGCCGTAGGCTCAAAGGTCTTCTTGTTTGTGTCTTCAATGACCATAAGTTGACATACACTCCTAAATGTGTGGGGTTGGATCTTAGATGCATTATTGAATATTGCTGTAGTCACAGTGTATCTGTCAAGTATAGTACAAATCTTTGTCTCCATTTAGAGAAAGCCTTTTAAGACTTTACTGCTGCAACCTTCATAAGCCATAGAAATCTCAGCCTCTGTTATTTGGTAACTTAAATTTCCTTGACTTCAGTAATAATAAGTGGAAGTATCAGGTAATTCTCTTTTCTTTTATTGTCAGAAACATTCCAGATTTAATATCTCTTAAGTAATAATTTAGTAAAGCATTTGTGTGCAGGTCTATATTCCTTTAGTTCAGCATGTCAGAAGTCCAAATTGGGTTTTAAGTATTTAAATATGTTCCTGACTGTGATGCATTTAGTCCTGCATTTATACCTGTAGATATAGTCAAAAATAAAGAAAAAAAAAAAAGAAAAAATATATTAGACACAGTCAAAAATTAAAAAGTCTTGTGAAATACATGAGAGTTTTAATTGTTATTTTAATTCTAGAATGAGAATAAAACCTTAACACATAGTCTGAATAAAGGAAGGAAACTAACTCCAGCACTTAGATCCTGGTGAGTGTTTCTGCACTGCCTAATTTCCTTCCACCCTTTCTGTTAGTTACTGCACTGTTTATGCTAATTAGGTGTGATCCAGCCAGGAAACATGAGAAGAGCCGGCTTTATATTTTGGAGATTAAAGCATTCAGATGAGCTGTGGGTAATCCTCTTTCAGGCTCTTGTTGGCAGCAAGAATACTCTACATTCCCTCCTCATTTTGACCGTTAATTTCATCTTCACAGGGGATTCTTTTTTTTTTTTTTTTTTTTTTTTTTTTTTTTAATTAAAAAGAATAGCTCAGTTAATTTTCATTTTGTATTAAAAAAAATCCAAGCCTGTTCCCAAATACAGGTACAAGTAGTCAAAGGAAGCAACCGATACTACTTGATAATTTGGAAAATTTGATTTTCCCTTAGTACAGCATTGCATGTATTTTGACAAGAGCTATCATTTCACTGTGTAGCTGGAGCATTAAATCCTCATAGCCTTTAGCACACAAGCTAAAGCAAAACAAAAGCATAGTAACAATTGGCAAATGTCTAGCACAGCTACATTATTGCCTATAAAATTTGGAGTGTAACAAACTCATACCCAGGGTAAATGAGATAAATAAACTCATGTAGTGCGGCCTCCAAAATGATTGTAACTCATCATCAATAATGAGAAAAGTGTCTAAATAGCTTAAAAGACACTAGGAAGTTATGTTGTTTTACACTTAAAAAAAAAAAAAAATTTCCAAAGTAGAATGCAAATAACAGGTCTTGAGGTTACCCAAAATGCACAGCAATCTGCAATATAATTCTTAGCCAAGACTTTGTTTTGAAAGGAAAAACTTCAAACAGAATGCCAATTTAAGGAAAGCAACAATTTCATTTTAGCATATAAACAAAACCAACAACCAGGGAGAAATATCAGGAGGAGAGGGAAATTGCATTGTGTTAGAATCTTTAAACTTCTGCTCTGTCAGCTCCTGATAATAGTTCAAGATTCAGATAGCAAGTAAATGTTCTTTGCTGCCTGCAGTGACTGGGAACTTTACTGTATGCTATATTTGCATAGGCTATAACAATTCGATTTGAACTTTTTCTCCAAGGATCTGTTTCTTTGTCACTCCACTAGTATTTTATTTGATACCTCTTTTGAACCTTAGTATTTTACCTATTGGCTTCATCCTGCAAATGTTATGGCTTCTATCCAAGAAAACACTTTTTAACATGCTTAAATGTTAAATGAATTGAACTTTGGAATAAAGCTCTAAATCATACCTAATTTTGCTTGTACTTTTCTTGTGCTTCTTTCTTAACAAATCTTCTACTCTCAATTTCAGCCTTCTCTCTTGTGCATTTTGTTTCTGGGCATGTGGCAGCACAAGCTTAGCAGTGATCTCTATGCAGGATGGTCAACCTATCTCAGACATACCGGACTGTCAAAGTGAACAGATCTGGTTATCTTTTGACATGTGTAATGGATGTCTGACTTGAAGGTTCTAAGCAGTCAAAAGAGAGCTTTTAATTTTTGTTCCCAGAGATGTTCTTATTAATCTCCTGTTCTGACATCTCAGTACTACATCAGTACTACACTGCCGATCACTCAAGTGTATTACTTGGGCATTAACATCAATTTGAATGTCTGTTTCAGTCAGGACATGGTAACATATTTCAGATTATTTCCCTCATGACATTCAAGGGCATGACTGAATATGTCTACCAGGCACTTGTGCATTAATTACAGTGGGATGCTTTTGCTGGCTGGGAGATATGACCTGGCCTTACCCTCGTTGATTTCAAATTCTGCTTCCATAAATATTCTTATTCTAGTCAGTATCTTGAACCATCCCCTATTCCCCCTCTTTTGGTTTCCCTGATTTCCCTGATTTTGAAGAACAATCACTCTTTATCTTCTAGAGTTTTATGGCCTATGTTTTGTTATTTGCTGTTATATTTTTGACTCCTGCCTCTGGTTGATGATGCCTACTGAGACGGACCCATTCTCTGATCACACAGTCAAACAAGCCCCATGTTATTCTTTGTAGATGGAAGAAAATACATGTGAACAAATAAAAACCATTTTGTTACTCTGCTTCATTGAATGCATTTTTTTTTCTCTATTTCATACCCCTCCACATAAATCTTTCCTGTGCTTTCACTTCCATTTTTTTTTCTAATGTTTATTCCCATCATGCTTACAGTATACTCTCATAATTTCTGTGTATTTTTGTTTATCTTTAGCTATCTGTTTTCCACTGTCTTTTACATGGATTGTAACATCTTTACATAGCACCCATCTTTCACCTGAGATCGTACAAATTCTAGGCTGCAGTTACACAGATAATGTATTTGTAAGTCAGTCATTTTTAAAAACAAACACAGTGTAGAGCATAAGCTGCTATAAGCAGGCTAAAATGTTCCTTGAATCTGTGGTATGAAAAGTAGCTAGTTTCTAAAGCTATGCTAGCTACTCTTCTGTATAATGATTTCATGCTAAACTTGCTTTCTGAGCAAGATGAGCTCTAAGGTAACTTTTCTTGCTTAAGAGCATCCAATTCAAAATACTGATACTTAGGAGCTCATATATACCCCATTTATTTTGTGATTTTACTTCAAATGAAGAAAGGCTGCATTTTCTGGTGCTGGAAAACAGACTTTCATTAAAACAATTTCCAAACTACGTCTTTCTTAGCACATTCTTTCTAAGAGATTGGTATAGGAGGTATGCGTTAGACTCTGGATCCATCTTCCCTTTGATAATACTATTTTCCTTAAATGATACTGAATAAAAATCAGCAATTCACACAGCAGCAGACTTCAGGAGATTCTAATCATTGACTAATTTCCCAGTGCTGAAGTGCCCTTCATTTACTTCCTGTACTGCTTCCAGAATTGACTTCTTAATACACTAATTCTCATGATCAGACTAAATGGCAGCTATGAACAATGATGACAGGAAATGTTGCCAGTGCTTACGGTTAGAGCTGACATACAAATATTTCCTTTCTTTTTTTTTTTTTTTTTTTTTTACTTCTTTTTAATTTGAATTAATCAGTATACAAGGATAGCAGTATCAGTTTAACTGGTGCATTTGTGAATTTACAATGCAGAGATCTGAACTAATATCTAGACTTCCATCAGTTTTACTTAAATCATACTATATATGTTTTCTTATTTTTTGAGCACTAACGTAGATGAACCTATAAAAAATATATTGCAGGACAAAGCACCTCACAATCTAAGGGGATGTTCTGCTGCATGCCATTGTCTACTGGCAGCCTTTCATTTGACATATTTTAGTAGCAGACTTGTCTTCTATGGCTATGTCCCCATGTAATTTTCATCTATATCAAAGCTTTGACCCTCAACTTGTATTCAAGCCACTCACCAATTTTGTCTCCTGTCATCTCCAGATAATGTGAATCCACTGCCTATTACTATAGTGAATTTTCTCTTTTTCACATTAATCGTAAATTTTCTTAATGCAACTGAGTAATTCTTGCTGACACTTCTAAAGACCAAAAGACATAGTCCAATTTCATGGCCTGTGACCTATCAAATGCCTTAAAACTCCCAATCATTATTACAGTCTTGATTTCATTGATTTTCTTGATGACATTTTGTTTTGTCAGCTTTTGGAACTCCATCACCTCCTAAGTCTCCTATTATTGCTTGAAATGACCATTGAAGTAACCTCCAACACTATAATGTCAACCCCTTCAAGTTCATAGGGAATGTTAATGTGAGGTCTCTGATAACACGTGGGACCTGAACTTCTTGGAAAATGGCACAAACACCTTTAATAAGCAACTACAATTTGAAAATAAACAAACAAAACAAACAAACAAACAAAAAATCAAAATAACCCACCATCATTTTCAAATATTTTAATGAAGTATTTTTCAGTATATTCTTGACATTCTTAGATTTGTTAAATCTGAATGAGAAGAAGGCAAGCATTCCTTTTAAAGTGTCTGTCCCTTCAGTCTCAGAATTTAAAAAGGATGATGAAGCAGGAAAATTTCATTGAATTCAACTCAGAATTCTCTTTATTTTAAAATTTAACGGTGTCATAAGGCATAAAAAATATTCCTACAAGAGAGAATATTTCTAGCCCTTCATTAAACACCAGCACTACAAGACAAACTGAGCAACTAGAGTGGCAGCTGCTACCAGTACCTAAGACAGTTGGGCCATGAGTGGAACAGGGACACAATTTTGGACACAAATTCATTATACTTTTGGAGGAATAATGTTTGCTTTTCTTATCTCCTTTTAAACATCCTGTCCAGATCTTCCATTTTCATTTTCTCCTCACAGCCTCTCCTCCTTGCTGTATTTTTGTCTGAAGTTAACACACGGCATATTGAGCAAGAACCTATAACTTGCCTTCTGTCCTATCTGAACTGGAAAGACAGTTGCTGTGTTTGATATCTTTAAAGAAAATCTACCAACCTAGGAAGGACCAGGAAGCTTTTTTTTAAAAAAGAAACAACGAAGCATCTTTTCAAACATTACTGAACATTTACCTTGCCAGTGACCAGTTTTTCAGATGAGAGATGAAGATGGATTCTGCTGCTGTATCCTTTTTGAAGTACGAAATTATAATTAAACTGCATTTCTGAAAATCAGTGTAAAAAAGCTGTTTTACACCACCACTGGACTTAATGGAGTATCTCTTGCAAAACACAGTCACTTATTTTGATTATGGAAAAAGAAAAATGCAGAAAGGGATACTCAGATTTTCAGCTGTGCCCAGCCAGATATTTTTAAAATCTTTTTGTTTCTTTGTGTGTGCATCAGTTTATATATTTTACACACCTTTCAGAGGTTCAGACTAGGGGACTGCTCAGTTTAAGGGAAGTTACGCTAATCTCTGCAAGTCAGATGGCTTTGCCAATATTCGGAAATTGGTGGCTGCTTAAGAAAATCTACAGTACTGTCACCAGAAGCCCAGGGTGGTGTTGTTTCTATAATCCAAGTCTAACACTCCCATTTCTGCTCTTCTTCACAGCAGCCTGGCTTTTTCTTTCATCACTTTTCAAGTCAGGAAATATGTTAATAAAATGTGATGTCTGTTATTGCTGTTTTCTGTGTATGCAAAGTTACTACCCTGACCCCCTTGAAGGGAAGACTCCAGAAAAGCTTTATACAAACCCATGCGTATTCAATACAATACACACTCCTGAAGGAAAATAGATAAAGTAATGCTTCAGAAAGCCGAGGCATTGAGCGCATAAATGCATTCTGTTTATATCCTCCACGCTGACCTCTGGTGAATGAATATGTAACAGCACCTTTCTCAGAAGTGTACCTGTCATGAGACAGGGACAAATGCTTTCATGTCTGCCAGTTACAGCAGCACTTTATGGGGCTTTGTTGGTGATTCAGAATGGAGAGGGACAGGTGCTGGTGCCGTGTCTGTCTTCGTCAACCCATGAACAGAGTTACTGACGTGAAGCAGAAATTCAGCCTGTGAAAAAAAAAAAGTACTGTGGACCATGTGAAGTTGTTCAGAACTAATGCTGATTGCTGGGTAATTCAGAAATGATGATGAAAAGCTCATGACATGCTTGAAAGATAAATGAATGAGAGATAAGAGCGGGAAGAGCCCTGCTATGTCTACTTGTCTGTGGCTTGCTGCCAGGGGAAGCAACAAACACGGCAAAATCAAACTTGAAAGCTCCTAGCCTGGGTAAACAGTGGTTGGGGTTGTGGATGGCCTCTCCCTGGAAGCATTCAAGGCCAGGCTGGATGGGGCTGTGAGCAACCTGATCTAGTGGGAGGTGTTCCAACTATAGCGAGGGGGTTGGAAGTAGATGATCTTAAACGTCCCTTCCAACCCAAACCATTTATGATTCTATGACTTTTTGTATTAAGAAAGGTGCTGAGCAAACTGAGGGGCTTGTGAAATGTATAGCTCAGTGTAGAATTAGCCTCACCTCCACCAATAAAATTTGGTCCCATTCTGTACATTTTAATCAGTCTTATTCAAGAAAATATATATTTTTTCTTAACTTTTCTTAAGTTCTTCAGCTTTTAAGTGCCTATTTTGATGGTTTCATATAGGGATTTTTAAAAACAGAAATGTTACTACAATTTCACTCAGGAATTCCCAAGCAGAATATAGGTAGTATTATAGTATTGATTGCGCAGATAAAGAACTTTTACATTCAGTTTTTAATATCCAGTGCTGTGTAAGTCATGATGGTGATGGGCTGACTGGGGAAAGCTGTAATTTGTTCTTGGAAAGAAATAAGAAAACCTACTTTAAATGTTATTACTGGGCAATAATTTCACAAAGCAATTAGCCTCTCTCCTTATTCATAAAACTAGAACATATTGTCCAGAGAAGTGTTCAAAACCATGTTGAATGGGGCTTTAAGCATCCTGATCCAACCCCCCACAGCAGGGGGTTGGAACTAGATGGTGCTCAAGATCCCTTCCAGTCCAAACCAGACTATGATTCTAAAAATATTTACAAAGTTATGTTTCTGTCTTCAGCTTTCTAGTAGCATGTATGGAGACAATCAGCCTGGCACCTCTCCACCTGTTTCCTCCCACAGTCTCTTCTCTCCAGCAAAAGCTTATGTAAATTGTTACAATCAATCAGCTAAAATAAAGCATCTCATCAGGTTTTCTTTCATCTGTAATTACATGGATGTAATAAAATTATTTCAGAGGATTACAAAAGTAAAGTTTTCCCTTTCAACACTGATGGAATCTTTTTTTTTTTTTTTTAGTGTAGCTCTTCTGTATTTCTCTTCACTTTGCTAAGATGAGAAATTAGGTGTCAATCTAAGAATCTGTCATATTCTTGCTGTCACAGGGAATATGAACTTGCTGTTATTAGAGGGAAGTTAGAAAAAGCATTTCCTGCACGTGAGTAATTCTCAAATGGATCAAATCTAATGTAAGTCCATTCAGAATGTGGATCCAACAGAATCTTAGTTACGTTGGACTTGAAGTATGTGAGCAATTAAGTCTTTGTTGGATAATGAATGAACTGGGTTTCATTTTTGTGTGTTTTATTTGCATACCCACTATTTTATTTAACTCTGAGACATCAGAAAGAAAACAATTATTCATAATAGATTTTAAAATTTGGGCAAATTTCAGTTAGGAATAATTAGGAAATCATGTCAGATAGATGGAATAAAGGAAAAACAGCTATGCCAAATATTTATGAAAATGCAGTAGCTTTCTCTCTATACACACAGTGAAAAACATGATCCAATGAAACAAAATTTTGATATATATTTTTTACCAAACAATACCATATTAATAAAAGATTTTCTCTGATCTACTTTTCTTTTCTTTTTTTTTTTTTTTTCCCTAGCTTAAAATCCAACATATTGTAACCATTCCTATTTCTGTCAGTGTGACTGATGAAGCAGTAGGTTGTTGCCTTTGCTTCATTCATTTTTGAGCACTCTTCCTTTGAAAAAAGGCCGACAAATTGAAGGCAGTTCAGAGAAGAGCAGAAGTGATTGAAGGAGTCAGTAAGTTGTTGACTTATGAAGAAAGATCTAAGTAGCCAAAGGAGTTTGGCTTGGCAGAGGGATAGGATAACAAACCACAACACTGACATGAGGCAGGTGACAGAAATGATGTAGCACAGCAGATGGCATAACTAGGAGTAATGGGATGGAAGATGAAGGGGAATTTTTTTTGGTGGGGGATATCTGTGTAAATTTCCTGACAGTGAGACGCATTAGATTGCGGAGCAGTGTCCCAAGGGATGTAGCTAAAACCTTGTCACTTGAGACATTTGATGCTAGAGATGATAAAATACAAGAAAGCAAGAAAAATAACTACCTTTTTTCACTCACTTGTATTGCCAACATTTGTATTTCGGTAATTTGCAATTATGAATTCACTGCAGAGGAAGCTCTATCAGCAGAAGTGTGACAAATATCTTTGTCAGTACCAAAGAACATTGGAATATAATGGCTAAATGTTTCTTGTTTTCACAAGTGTTCTAATTTCCAAGTTTTACTGTACAAAATTATTTTCTTGAAATGTCTACATTCATGCACATAAGTGTGATTGATAGCTGTGACAAGACACTGATTTCAGATGCACAGGGGAGGAAATTTAGTCATTCTAAGATAAAAATAAAAAGTAAAGAGAGAAAGAATTCTATCTCATGGGGAAAAGAAGACAGAACATGGCTGTTTGTAAACTCAAACCGTCAGCTCAAATGGCTAAACCTACTGCCATTTGCACAAGCTCATGTTCTGGCCAAGAAAAAAAGCGTACAATAATAAGTTTTCTCCCAGACTGCTGTACGGTCTTTCATGCATTCCCTGTTTGATAATTCACAGAACTGTACTATTTGTTCTCTTTTCTCTTTGCAGATTAAGTGTGTTATTTACTGTTGTGATCTGTGTGCATTGCATTTTGTAGGAGGACAAGGTCAGTTAATACGCATGTGAGCATTTATTTTGTCCAGTGGCTATGCAACACATCACATACTTGTCTGCTTCACCTCCATTCTGCTCTCTGATCTTTGTTGTTCAGGACTTATGTTTTTCATTCATTCTGAGCAGTTATGTATGCATAGAAGCTGGTATTAAAAACCCCATGTCAGTGGCTGGTTTCTTGACAGCCTTTCTGAATCAGGTTTTTATTTAGGCACCTGAATTGAAGTCCTTAAATATATTTGGATCCTTGTCTTCTACATTTGTGGATATGAGACTACAACATATCTTTGAAAATCTGGCTCTGGCAACGTGTACAATTTTTCTACGCTAGTTTCTTAAGTCTGTGAACTCTACTGCTCAGGAGAAAAAGTTCAAATCAAGACCTTGGTTTTCTAAGGCTGACAGACTCTGGATTCTTTTCCAGATATTGCAGCAATTATCTGTGAAATTTGGATTGATAATCTACAGAAGGCTGTCTCAGTATAACCTCTCTCTTTTTTGATTGTAAGTGGTTAACTATCTCTAATGATAAGTCAGCTTTCTTTACTGCCTTGGTCATAATTCTGGTGGGGCTGAAGCAGACATACGAATACAGGTCAAAGAAACTTATTTTGGATATATTTCCCCATCTGAATCTCAGTGGGTATGTGCCTATTCGAAGGCTTTTGAGATCTAAAAGCACTCTTAAGGTGCTTTGCTTCTTGCTTCTACAGTGTTCAAAGATGACTTCATGCAGAATGCAGAATGCAGAAAGTTAGCATTGCAATGAAGTTATTTGTTGAACTATTAACTTCATATGAGTTTGTTCAATTTTGATTTACTCTTTAAATTAGAGGAGATTTAATTCTGCTTAAGTACATATTTTATGGCATGATGAAGCCTCTTCTCAGAGAAGATGTAGGCCAAGGTACTAAAATTACAGGTTTTTGAAATATAAAGTAGAAAGTTACTTTTTGATGAACAAAAGTCAGTAAGAGAACAAAGAGAGGGGAAAGAAAAAGAGGATAATTCTAGCGTATTCAGGAACTGATCTGATGTTGAAAAGCTGTTAGTGAAAAATGAAAGGGCTTTGTGGAAACCAATTTAGGATGCTGTTGTTTACAAAGGCCCCAAATTATTTTTAACTCCAAATTACCCCCAAGTAGGTACATATTTCTTCCTCTCCTATATGAGTCTGCCAAAACTCAGCATTCTAGCCTGCCCCTAACCTTCCCCATGAGGCTCATTCCAATCCTCCTTGGAAGTATAAAGAGAGACTGGACTGCTGAAATGCTTGACACTTTCATGAAGATGATTGAATAAGAAACCAGTACAATAAAAAGAGAGAAATGTTGTGGAGGAACAGTTATGAGTTTTTTTCATTCTTTTCCAGAAAATGTGGTGAGCTTGAAGTCCAGTGCTCAAGTTTAGCTGCATTATCTTTAAGAGAACAGCTTTGTGCAACACAGAACAGCATGCCTCTGAAGGTACATGATACATGCTTATTTTGTCCCTTTAATTCTAAAATTAGATGGTGTAGTCTGACCCTGGACAAATTAAGAAAACCTCATAAAAAGAGAGATGAGGAGTTATGCCTATTAGTGTAAATGGAAAGTGGTAGGAAAGGAAATAAATTTAGAGAAAATATATTAATGGGTTCAAAAGACATAATCTTGAAAATTAAACCTTGCTATATGACTATACTCAGGTATCGTACGTAATAGTGAGTCATGTCTTGCATGACAAAACAATGTGAAATTGCCAGAATACAGGTGAAAAACTGAGTTTCTGTGTTTTGTTCTGTACGTCTGGTGGTTCAAATTTTTAAGAGGGAATATGACAGAGTGTGGAGACATTGGGGTCACTACTGTGGAGGTAATAGATCCTTGGGCTTAGGTTGCAGGCCAAAGAATGTTTCATCATTTACATAAAATATAGGAGTACCATCAGAAATGCTGGTGATCCTTATTCTGCAGTTCTGATGTCAGAAAGTTTCCCCTCTCACTGCCTGAGAATTAGCTGAACCTAGAATATAAGCTGAAAATACTCCGAGAAGCCTATTAATTGTGTGGATACATTTTCATAGATGAATCCACAGTTTTTCTTTTAAATTCACAATGAAGCTTCATTTCAGTCAGGCAGAAACAACCAGTTGTTGTATTCCCTGAAAACATCTAGAATATAGCCCTTCTTAACCTTACAGAGACTGTTCTCTGACCTGACCTATATATTCTAGCTGAAGAGATTATTGAGATAAAGGTTTCTTTCTCTTTGTCGTATAGGCTTACATCGAAGACCAACAACAATTCACCAGTTCTCTTGGCTTTAAAAATACGTGAACCTTGTGCACAAAAATGTCCAAGAAATGTTAACTCATTCTGAAATAAACTTCTGCATCTCCTTTGGCATTTTTTAGTTCATATCAATTTTCTTCCTTGCTTTAATAAGCTGATCTGGGAGCAATAGAATGAGACCTCTGCTTGTGGTCTACTATGTAGTGTTTCCCCGAGGGATAACTATGAACTTTTTGGCAGTACATCTTTTCTGGCAGTGGGAAAACTACTTATTCTCTCCCCTTCACCTGCATGTTCACTTTTATGAAGCATTAGTAAGTTTATCTATCTGATAGTTCAGCTCTGCTGACAAATCTGACTGGCAACTTTTTCCTGAAGTTGCTCAGGAGAAGGAGGTTGGAGAACATAGAGGAGGGTGCATACAGAGGCAATGATGCCTAAACATCTTTTCCTTAGGAAAACAGATGAAAAAAATTGCCCCTAGCCTTTTTCAGGCACTGCTCCAGATGTAAATTCCCCTCTGACTGCTTGGATTTTATTCCCACCTCTCCTTTGATACTGTAGGCAAAATCCTTGCCTGTGTAATACCTGCTGCCTGGAGCACTCATTTTACCTCTCCCTGCATCTTCTCAGTTGTCTAACTGGAGGGTATGGAGACAGCAGAGTCTGGGATACCTACGTGAACCCAATACCTGTATTGGGGACTATGAAATAAGGACATGAAAAGTCTGACTCTTTGTTTGTTTGTTTGTTTATTTTTTGTTTCTGTTTTTGTTTTTTGCTGGTTTGGCTACACCATTTCTGGACAACAACAAAAAGTTGTGCTGAACATAGCAAACTCACTGCCCTGACTACTGGCACTGAATTTATTGGCTCTTCAAGCTGATGAATTCCTGCACTGCACTCCTCTATATGGAGCAGAAAAAGCCTTATTTCACTTCATTACCTTTCTCATTTTCCAAAATATTTATAACCAGCTCAATACTGAAATTCTTGCTCTCTTTTATTTAGCAATGGGGAGTTCAGGAGATCGTTCCCTTGCTGATTAGATTGACTCCCTCTTAAAGAAGGTGATTAATTCGTATGGCACATTTTCTCCAGGAATTTATATGTGGGCCATAGCCACAACAAGCAAAGTCAGAGGAGTTACAACACCATATGACACCTGAAGCCTTCAGTCCATCTGAGATCAGGTCCTAATCCATGAGTCTCTGATAAGTGGCCATGAAAAGAGTAGGATAATTCTACTAAAAGAAGTAGTAGTTTATAGTGACTTTTCTGGGCTTGATGTTGTGTGACATGCTCAAGTAATGCTGTTCTATTACCTTCTAGAAGTTTTATTCTGCTAATTTCTTTGTAAATTAACCAAGAATCATTTAAAATGAAACTTTTCCTCCCTTCAAGCTGTTAAAAAGTGATATGGGAATACAACAATGTTAGAATTTTCACACTGCTATGGACTCTTTGAGTTTTCATTAAAAAGTTGATGTTCTCAGTGCCTCCAGCCAAAATTCTAAACAACATTAAAGCAGCACCATTCATGCTACTATAGGAAAGGCTGCTTCTGTATTTCCTTTTCCTACCCTATTTCCAAGAGTCACTGTAAATATTCATTTTGAGTTGAAACTTGACATAGAGTGCATTGTGTTACGCTTTGAATTATGATTTTTTTGCACTGCAATAACAGGTTACTTTAGAAAGAAAATACTTTTCCAGTGTGGGACACTGCTCACAAAAGCCTTGCCTGCTTCTGCACACATTACTCCCTAAAAACATAGATAGCACAAGGTTGTGTAAAAACTGCCTTACTCTCCAAGAAGAAAAGGAAACTTTCCTCTATTAAATTATTGTAGAGACTTGCTTGGAGCAGAATTCTTATCATGTTTTGGTTGTTTAAAAATTGAGCATGTAGCTGAATTTCAGTCAATAGAGTCAGTCACTCTCTCTGAAGACACCTAGTCATTTATTGTCAATTTTTTTTTTCTAGAGCTTGCTTTGCTCTACTCCAACCTTCTACTCTGATGCAGGCTAATGCTACAGATTGCAACTGGGCCTTCATCACTAAAGAAGGCAGGTAAAAGGTACTTCCCACACAGATGAGCACTTTTCTGCAGAACTGTGTGTATGAAGTGGATTTAATTTTTTTTTAACGGAACGTTTTCTGCTACTTTTCAACAGCGAGAACAGGTAGGTTTTGCAGTTAAAAATAACTGGGGTTACATCATCAACAAAAGAAGACTAGAAAATGGCTTGTTTATTTTACACTGGTTGAACAAAAAAGGTATGAATTGAGTTTTATTTTCCTTCTTGTCATTATTGAAACAATAATGAAATTAATTACTGCTCTTCTAAAAAGAAGAGCATTAATGTTGGATGTATGAATCCAATTTCCTTCTTCGGCAGAAAATTATGATTTGATTAATTTGATTTTTTTGGTGCACCTAGATGTATAACCTTCTCAGTAAGTTCTAATACAAAAAACCTTTCAGAGTCAAGAATACAATAATAAAAAAATGATAGCTCACAATTCCGAAGTATTGGAATTGTCTGTCAATATAGTATTAAAGTAGAGGCAAACTCTATATTGCAACTTCCTGGTACAGTTTTCCTCAAAACTCACAGCAAAATAATTCTGGTGTTCATTTAGTGCTGAGTCTCATTTAATCTCATTTTCTTTTCTGAAAGTTCAACATGCAGCCTGATCTATTCATTTGTGATACCTCTTTAGTGTAGACAAACTAAATTCACAGATTGCAGTTTGACACATCCTAACATGGATAAGAAAAATTCAAGCTGAATCATAGCTCTTGGTGCTATGGCTAGGTTATGGTTGTATTTAGTTTGTCAGTCACGGTATTATATCCTTAAACTGTGGCCCCTTTTCTGTGTATTCATAAACCTATGGGCTAAACACAGAGTCAGTGTAGCAATGTCCTGTCTCAGATCTGAGTACCCTGCAAATATGCTGAGGTGGAGAAACCTAAAATAGGCTGATTTGAGGAAGTTTTTTTGGAGGTCACCACAGGATTTTCTCCAATTTCTTTTTGCTGCCAAGGGATTTCTTGCCTTCATAAAGATGGTGCTACCACTCCACAAAGTGTTGGAGATCTGCCCAATCAGGGGAGATAGTACACACACACACACACACGTGTGCACACTACAATTTCAGATAGCTGATTGTTAGTAGCAGATGAAAACTTGCCTACTTGCGGCAAAGTGGAAGGCAGTGAAATTCAGAACTGTTGAAGAATATTGGTAACAATAAACTGAGAATTGTCCATATAAACTACTTTTATTCCCTATGATGTTAGCAAGTTCTCCCTTCTACCAACTGCATGATATATATCTATGTTATTAAATATAATCACTGACCTGAGTTTCTAAGTTTAGTCAGTAGTCTGTTAGCTGAAACACAAACAACAACAGATATGTAGAGAGAAAACAGTGGGTTTCTTTTGTGTAAAAGTTTATATCTCCAGTCTGGGATAATTACCTCAGAATCTTTTTGTAGACAGTAAAGACAAATTGCCCATTCTATTGTTCAATTCATCTAGCTCCGAAGGAGCCATTAAAAAACAAACAAACAACAACAAAAAAACCCCACCAACAACGAAACCATTATATGAATTTCATTCTGAGTGTAATTGTCTCTCTGATGACTACAAAGATAGCTTAAGGCAATGAGCTCAGAGGTAGATGTCTACACTGAATTTGACTATTTTCCACCAGATATAAACATTTTTTAAATTTGCAAGCAAATTTGGCAAGTCAGAGTGAAAGACTCCTGTATAGAAGAGCTACACAAGAAGCCTGGGTGATTACAATCATATCATAGCATTATATCATAGAATAGCTTGGGTTGTAAGGAACCCCACGGATCATCCAGTTTCAACTCCCCCTGCCTCAGGCAGGGTTGCCAACCACTAAATCAAGCAATAGATCTGGTCGCCCAGTGCCCCATCCAACCTGACCTTGGACACACATAGGCATTCAAGGTTAGGAATTAGTTTCAGGTTGTGGTTATATGCTGTGAAGAACTACTGTAGCTGTATGACACTAGCTTCACCTGTTCATACCACTTCAAAATCCCATAGCTCAACTAAGCTTTATCACTCAAAGGACCATGCTGTGACCTAAACAGCAAATCTTCTGGTTTAATAAAGAAACATGAATATTTTTTTAAGCTGTATGGATTTGACTACACAACCCCTTGAACGCCTGTGACAGGAGAGCTAGAGGGGGAGTGTTCTGTGATAGGGAGGAGACAAAAGAAAGATAATAAAACTGTTAAAATTGTTGTTACCTCAAAGCTTTTTAATGTTGAAGCTGCAGTTTAGAGACAGCTCTTAGGAGATCCAACCTCTCTTTCTTTAGCTGCTTAATGCTACATTTTTCCTTAGCATTGCATGTTTTCCGGATGATCTTTAAGATTACATCTGTATCAGACTGTTGTTTTCCACAGTTTGTGTTTGTTTTTAAGCTATGTGCTCGAAAAGGCTCAATTTTTAAAGAAGCAAGTGTCAGTTTGATGGAAATGCGTGCATTTGCCATCTACTGAAAGGTGATGCCTACTGTGACTGTAAAGCTAAACTTCATTGCCTTGACAAATGTTCATCTCTTGGCTGCCCAGCAAAAGGATGCTCTAGAGCCCTTAAAATAATAAGCTGTGGGCTAAACACTTTAGCAAGTGGTCATTTGTCTTTTGATTTAAATTTCTGTGTGAAATTATATATGCATTTTAAAGGAAAATAAAATAAGCATGCCTGTCTAACTAACCATCTCTCATGGCCCAGGAAAGAAACTGAATGTTCTATTTGAGCTGCGTCACTATTGTTCTGATACGCTTTGTAGGTATTAGTTTGTGTAATCCAGGAGAAACAGGTCATCATGGAACATGCACTCTGCCAGGGCTGATATCAATAAGTAGGCTGTGTTATATTTTATTGGACTCTCCATAAATCTAGCTGATGTCTTTTTTTTTAATTCAGAAGCACAACACAATATTTAAATTAGAAACAATGCAGTGTGTCTGCATCTCTAATTTATCATAAAAGGTTATCAGTGCAGGTACGGAATTTTTTTTCTGTCTTCAAAAGTCCATTGTTTCATTAAATAATAACTCTACATCCCAAAGAAGAATATATAACATACAGGCAAAAAATAGGTAAAAATACGTATCATGTGCCCCATAAGTGCTACATAGCCTGAGGATTAAATTCTCACCTGGAATAAACCAAGGCAGCCCTTTAAAATAAAAGCACTTACTCGGTATGCACTGATGGGTTGGCTCTAGGATGGATGTGCATAACATGTATGAATGCAAGGCTGTCAGCAAGACATAGGCCATAGGAAGCAATAGAAGTATAGAGGCTAAGTGTCTCTGAAGAAACTTCCTGGATGGTGTCTTTTTACTAATAGTACTTTCTACCCTGAAGAAGCTATCCAGGACGCAAGTCAAGATGAGCTTTTTCTGTGGCGAACGCTGAACAAAGGCTTTCCATGCGCTGAGGCTCTATCAGTCGTTGCTTGCCAAAGGCTGAGGAGTGCCCTCTGAAGCTCTGAGCCCTTAATTCAGGTGTCACTGGCTCTTTGTTGTGGACGAATGGGAAGCCTCACCTCCAGATTTTCTTGATTTTCTGTCCAAGGACTTTTCTAAGGACAGAAATTTCAAATTTTCACTTTTGCTAATATATTACTGAGGACAAAGTTAGGCAATCTTAACCTGAGCCAAGTGAACAGGTGAAGGATCAAAAGCAACCATGACCTTACTACCTAATCTATCAAAACTAAATTTTTTTGTTTCTCTCTCTTTTCTCCTCTCTTTTTCTTCCTTTCTGTGTTTCTTCATTCTATGCTAGAACGAAATTTGGAGATTCATTGTAGCATACGTGTTTCAATTACCCCCTTGTTCTTGCACAATGCTGACAGAATTACAGGATCATGAACCAATTAAGTAATATTTAGTGGAAATTTTTAAGTCTATTCTTTTCATCTGCATAAAAGTAGGAAATACTGAATACCAGTGAAGTACTCAGTAGCAGTAATACTGTGGATGCACTGTAACTTTCTCACTTTTAGTGAAATCCAAAGCATGCCAGCTAACAGTTAGAATGTCATAAAGGTGACGGATTAGATTCATGTGGCAGATGTAGAGGTGCATGTTGCAAATGTCTAAATCTGAGCCAGGTACTATGATCTCCCCAGCTGGAGACAGAAAGATGCTTCTAAGGTACCACACTGGAAAGTTTTAGAACATGTTGGGTGAATCACTATTGAGGGAAGTCTGTTTTCCTCTGTTGACCATAAAGAGAGCTCTGAATGACTTTTTGAGTTGTAGACAATATAGATGTCCAGAACTGATGAGGCAGTTTGGTCCCTGGTCTCTTATCTGTTAGCTGTGTAACCCATGCAGCTCCTTTGTGAGCAACTTCACAAGATGCTGCGTCTGAGTTAAACCTTTTAGAAACATCTGTACCCTTCTCTCGCCTTCACTCTGCAAGCAGTAATTTACTGAGAAAACCCCTCAAGCTGCAATGATCTGATGGGATCACAAAATTTCTGTTTTTGGCTGCTTACCTACCTCCCAGCCACCTTCCTGACAGAACTGCAGTGATCTGTGCTTAACCGCAAGCGTCAAATCCTATGTGCATTATGATCAGGACCTGTGAGTGAAGAGGAAGGAGTTCAGCTGTTTAAGGTTCAATGTCATGCGTGCTGCCAAGTCCCCTGTGACTGTCCTTTTCTGGCTCCGTACCAGTATGAGTGCAATGTAGTTAGCAGCATTCAGACAGCAATCTTCAGTGCAGTGACATGCATCAACAGAGAATGTCTGGCACAGGAGGTCGATTCAGAGGACTCTCTTGGTCCCAGGCCCCCTAATAGGGAGGAAGGAAAGCAGGTGCTTTCAAAGAGTGTGTCAGTCTCTTTCTGGCAGCTACTACTTTTCACTGCCTTCAGAGCAGCTTAGCTGTGCCTCACTGTACTCAATGACTAAAAAATACTAGATTCATCTCCAAGCTTCAATGGATGCACAGTGGGTCTTTTTTAACCTTCTGACCCGTTTAACCTTTTATCAGTGAAGTGTAATGCAACAGACTTTATTAATCTTGAAGACAGGAAACTTCACTTAAAGGAATGCGACTGCTGGTGGTCTGACATTCAAATGTAAGCAGGTTTTGTGACCAGAGAGAAATAATTCTGAGGGGAGTAGAAGGAAGGGGATTATTTGTGTGTGTTTGTGTGTGTATGTGTGAATTAAAAATAAAGACCTAGTCCTAGTTGTAATGACTTCAGTTGCAAAAAGAGAGCATCTATGGAAAGAATGGTTGAAATTTTATCAGATCTGTTTTGCAATCTGCTGTTGCACGCCTTGCTAATTTCAATGTATTAAACATAACAATATGCCACATCTAATCGAAAATCATAAAAAGAGACGTCTATGTTGTGTCCGCCTGTAACTGGTGGGCTTGCCTGTCTTGCAAGAAATTGGCTAACATCATGATCCTGAATTTGTCGTGATAAAAACAGATTTTGCGAAGACTGTAGAGGATGATTTTGCTTAAAAATCAGCTACTGAAACAAACATCTAAGCAGTCATTTATTTCTTGTATGGCAGCATTAAAATAACTGGCAGCACTGCTGTGAGTGTAACAGTAAAATGTATTTGTGCTTCATGCTGCAACAAAATGATTTTAGTAGGGGCTAGCAGAACCTGAATGCCAATAAGGTACTGAGAGTTGTGAAACATAACCACCACACCATATAGAGGTTTAGGATTTACTCAACTTACTACAAAATCAATAATGGGATCGTTTGTAACAAAATCTATTTGCTGAGAAGGAATGTCAGTGCAGGTATTCATCACAGGAACTGGATGGAGACACTGCAGTGCCAATGCCAAGGATACAAATGAAGGTCTTATACAGTACACTGTCTAATAGCTGACAGTTTCAGAAATTTTGGGGACTAGAAGGATCTTAATGAAAGTGGGTGGATGGGAAGATATTATGGAGTGAAAATATCCACAAAACTCTTGAATTATTTTGAACTCATGTTTCCCAAGATTACATTGAATCAGAGTCTCCTGTCTTCTGAATATTTATTTTTTTCTCTTGTGAAAAATACTTGCTGACTAAATGAATCTTTTGGTAGCAAAAACCCTCATTTTTGCTCCTCAGATCTGTTCTGAACCCTGATGGAAGTGGAATTTTCCTCCATTTTTATGGTTCATTAATTTTTTCATTCGTATTTCTCCTCTGCCTTAATTATACCTTGGCTCATGGTCTTTTCAAATTAGAACGTAAGGCCAAAATGATCAAAGTTCAAAACACAGCTGTGGTTTCCAAGGCAAGAGTAATGCAGGTATGTTGCCCAAATGACTGCACCTGAAAGAACTAGAAGTGCTATTTTTTCAAGCTGGGTATACAAAATGGAAGTACCTCAGATACGCAAAACCCTTTTTCTTCAATCATCAGAAGAGGATTCTTTAGATAAATTGGGAAGAAGAGACAGGAAAATGAGTGTGTACCATCTGATAAATGAAAAGGGAGAGCTGGCCTCAGAAATGAAGAAGGCTGAGGTGCCTAATGAGTTTTTTGTCTTGGTCTTTATGGTCAGAAATGTTTCTCACAACTCTTGTGTACCCAAACTTGTAAGTCGGAGTTGGGGGTGCAAAAACCCTCACAGTGTAAGAGTGGAGCAAGTCTGAGACCACCTGGTAAGTGTGTACAAGTGTGGGGACCAGATTACATGCATCCCAGAGTTCTGAAGAAGCTGACTAATGTGGTTACCAAGATACTCTTTGTCATATTTGAAGAATTGTGGCTGTCAGATGAAGTCCCCAGTGACTGGGAAAAAGGGAATATCACCTGCATATTCAAGAAAGGGAGAAAGGAAGACTTGGGGAACTGCAGACTAGTGACCTTCTCATCTGTGCCAGGGAAGATCATGGAGCTGATCTTCCTGGAATAGATGTTAAGGTGTATGTCAGATGTGGAGCTGGTCTGAGACAGCCAGCATGACTTCACCAAGGGCAGATAGCGCTTGACCAAAGTAATGGTCTTTTATGATAGATTGATGGCATCAGTGGACAAAAGAAGGGCAAATGATGTAATCTACTTGGACTTTGACAAGGTCATGCAGCACATTCCTATCTCTAAGTTGGAGAGATATGGTTTTGAAGGCTGGACTATTTGGACGATAAAAAATTGACTGGATGGTTGTAAACAGAGTGTTGTTGTCAACTGCTCTATGCCTAGGTGGATGCCGGTTATAAGTGGTGTCCCTCAGGGGTCAGTCTTGGGACTAGTGCTCTTCAACATCATTATCAATGACATAGATATTGGGATTGAGTTCACCCTCAGAAAGTTTGCTGATGACAACAAGATGAATGGTGCAGTTGACACAGTAGAAGGGAAGGACATCCAGAGGGACCTAGATATGCTTGAAAAGTGGGAACATGAGAATCTAATGAGATTTAACAAATCCAAGTGCAAGGTGTTGCAATTAGGTCAAAGCAATCTCAAGTACAAATACAGTCTGTGAGAAGAACTCATTGAGAGCAGCCCTGTGGAGAAGGAATTGGGGATGCTGGTATATGAAAAGCTGAACTTGAGCCAGCAGTGTGCCCTTGCAGCCTGGAAGGCCAGCAGTATCCTGGGTTGCAACAACAGGGAGGTGGCCAGCAGGAAGAGAGAGGGGATTGCCCCCCTCGACTGCCCTCATGAGGCCTCATCTGCAGTACTGTGTCCAAGCCTGGGGCTCCCAGTACAGGAAGGATGTGAAGTTGTTGGAGTGGGTTCACATAAGGGCCACAAAGATGATCAGAAGTCTGGAGCACCTCTCCTGTGAAGAAAGACTGAGGTAGCTGGGCTTGTTAATCTTGGAGAAGGGAAGCATCAAAGGAGACCTCATTGCTGCCTTCCAGTACTTGAAGGGAGCTTACAAGGAGAAGGAGGACCAACTGATAGTGGCAGGGCAAGGGGGAAAGGCTTTAAACTAAAAGAGGGTAGATTTAGGTTGGATGTTAGGAAGAAACTTTTTACTCAGAGCATGGTGAGGCACTGGAATAAGTTGTCCAGAGAAGTTGTGGGTGCTCCATCTCTGGAAGCTTCAAGGCCAAGTTGGATGGGATCCTGGACAGTCTGATTTAGTGGTTGGCAACCCTGACCATTACAGGAGTGCTGGAACTATGTGGTCTTTTAGATCCCATCTAACCTAAGCCATTCTTTGATCTTCTGTTAGGGATAGATTTCTTTTGAAGCATTTAGGTATTTACCTTGTAGCAAGACTTACCTAAAATTAAATTAGTTAGTTTCATTGAGCTAGATTATTTTTTGTTCCCTTTGAGTGTACATTCTATTTCTAGATGTGTTCACTTAAAGCATGTATCTAGAGGTGGGTACACGAGTGGGCTATCAAAAAATTCTTCCTGCTATCTGAAAACTTCTTTGTTCTTGTAAGAAACAGCCTTTTTTGAGTCTTGTGATTTAGGTTTTGTATGCGCAAACAATTCAGACAGTTTGGGTCAAGCAACGTCACTCATTGCATCAAACTAAGGACAAGACTGCTCTCCTCTAGCACCAGTTTGTGGCCTTGTGCATGTGAAACAAGGAAGCAGACTGCTACCTTGCTATGGTTCCCTGCTGAATGGATGGATTGTGCTAACAGAATGCCATCATCTCCACCAGAAGAAATGTCATCTTCCATGCTCTTAGTCTTGCTTTTGACTAGATGTCTCCTAATTTATGTGTATGTAATTCAAAACATCTCTGTTCATCCTCCATACTTTGACTCTGGCTGCATAGAAAGTGGGAATTGGTAAACACAACCAAAATCTGGCAGTTCTATAGGGTAAGAACTGGACTGCTCATAGCAACATTGAATTTTAACACCATTGTGGTTACTGTGAATGATGATATAACCTCTCATCAGAACCTAGAAAAAAGAGAGAATAGGTGAGAAATCTAATATCCTTTAAAAATTTGCAAATGCTAGTCTTGGCTCAGGATCAATATTAACACTCAGGACCTGCAATGCAATATTGGAATTACACAGAAGAAAATAATTCAGTGTATAACAGATTAACAGAAATTGCTGAAGATTCTGAATCATCTGGAAACACAGCAGGAAAAGTGTTGGAGATAAGTTGCTTTGCTTTCTTAGGGAAAATTGAAGTGGATGGTTTGATTTGTGTGGTTGACAAAACAGTTTTTGGAGGATGCTGCTGGAGGTGCAATAGCAGAGCAGTAAAAGAGCAGGATGCTGATGGGTTAAGTACCCAATTAAACTTAATCACGTATCTTTAAACAACCGCCACAACTGCAGCATCTGGTATCTGGCCATTATCATTACAGATAATTGGCACAAAAGGACAAAAACCTTTGTAACGAATACCTACTACTATGGATGATAGTACAGTCAAACTGTTCTTTAGCAAGGAAAACTCAATGGTGTTTTCATACAACAGATAAGGATGAAGTCTCTAACAATTCTTTCATAAAACACAGCCCACTTCTGTCTGACAAGTGGCTCAAACAGAAGTAAAATTACTACTAAGAAATTCTTAAATGTTTAAGGTGTAAGCAGAAATAACAGAGACAAAAATACAAAGATGTGGGAAAAAGCCTCACTTAATACCTGAGTAACAGCAAATGTGTCAGCACAAATGAAAGCAAGTTTGTTTTTTATTTTTTATTATAAAAAAGCATCAGAGGTTTCTACAACTTTTTCTGTTTCTTTGCAGCATCTGATATCAACTAAATGAATCCATGTGTAATGATCCAAATCTGCCACAAATTTTAGTGAGTTACTCCAATATGGTGGCAGATGGTATAAATCTGTGCAAAAATTTGGCATTAGGTGTTAATTGAAATCTGTGTTGTTTTCAGGGACTTGTATGCTTGCAATCCATGAGTTCCATCCGAAATCACAATTATTTTCATCTGCTTGGATGAAAGCTTGAGCTTCATTTAGCCTCACAGATTATTCCTTGCCTTGAGGTTGTCACTAGTCTTCATCCTGAGTTAGAAATAAGTGTACGCTAGGAAGACAGAGGATGGAAACTAGTGACAGGCAGTCGTTAAAAGACAAGTTTGGTAATTCAAAGAAAGATTTCCTTGGACCAAAATCTAAAAAGTGCTGCATAGTAAGACAGTTCTTTCAGACCTTCATTCTAAGAATGACTGGAGAGGAGGACTTGGCAAAATGCACCCAATCAGCTTGGACAAACTTGACCTGACTGTTTGACACGTGTTGGAGGAATGAAGGCCAGGAAACAGGAGTCTGATTAAGTACAGGTGAATTCTACTCATCAGTGAGGAGACATAAGTCAACAGCATAAGACACTTTTTTTTTTTATTTTTAATTTTTTTAATAATAATAATAAAAAATATTCTGTCTTTAGGAAACAAATATCTGTTTTTGCTAAGCATCTTGTGATTTTTTGTACTTATTTTTAAAAACTTGTTATGACTTGCCATAGCAATTATTTCCTACAATTACTGAACTCCCCTTTTTCATTGCTCTTTCACCTTCATTTTAGTATGTTTTAGTATGGTCAGGAACAGGGCAAAACTGTATATTCCCAATAGAGCTCAAGTACGTTGCAGGTGTACCCAGGCACTCTCCTTCTTGAATGTAATAAGACTCTTCATTGCTAGCACAGTCTGTAACCATTATCCTGTGTTCTCTCCATTTGTGGTGATTTATCTAGGGCACCTTGTAGCTACCAGATACCAACATAATTCCTTTGTTTCAAGCACAGATTCTGAAATTCATCGTGGCTCATGAAAGAATAGAGATAATTACTGAAATATTTCTCCTCTTATCTGTTCCTTACTATGCATTAAAGAAAGAAACTACATGCCCTTGAATGACTGGTGTACTGAGATGAGGACCTTCTTTTTCACAAGATCATTAGAAGAACAGTGCCCAGGATTGTGACAAGAAAAGTTATTGATGGAGAGAGAAAAGAAAATAGCTCAAACTTATTTCTCTTAACGTTACATATATAAATAAGGTGAAAATATTGATATCTCAAACACTCTACATATAGTCTTTAGCCATGAAGGGGAGAGAGACACATCCAGAAAATAGTGCATAGAGAAACAGAAAACATCCCAAGGTGTCATCTAATATATTCTCTTGCTTGAAGGCAATACCAACCTTATCTTTATTATTCCTAACAGATGTTAGATGTTCCTAACTTGTTCTTAAGGGCCTGTATGATCTCTCCAGACAATCTAATATAGCTCTTTATTATTTTTATTACTAGATTAATTTCTTCTTTTTCATAATAACTACCATGATCTTTCTTGATACTGTTTAAGTCCATTACTTTCTGTCACATCTGTAATGAATATGATGAAGACTCTCCTCTTCCCTTTTCCACCTGACGAGTGTTTTTTAACTCTGACTTCATTGTTCTCCCTTCATGGATCAGTTGCTTTTAACTGCACACAATTCCTCCTGCTCGTGATTGGAGTGTCTCCAGTGAGTAAATTCCCTTCTTGAAATTTAGTCCTTCAGATGGGACACCACAAATTAGTTCTCAACATGCTGTATAAAATGTCTGTGGATTATATTTCTGCTTCTATGACCCATTACAATATTCACTCTTTTCACAAAAGCATGACATTTTAGATTTGTGCTTAGCTAATGATCCATATGAACTCCTAGGAAGCCTGAATGGTTGTCTCAATCTACCTAAAATATTTTATGTAACATTTTGTCTTATTTCTCAAGTTAATATTTCCAAGTTTTAAAGAAAATTGTCCTACAAGATATTAGCAGCTATTTATTACCCCTGCCCTGATGTTCAGAAGTCATGACCCTCATACACCCTGTCATACACCCTGTGCTCCACCACTGAGGTTATGGATCTGTGGAATGATGAGGAGCACTTTAATCAGAGCAGGAAATTTCAGGACATTGGATCTTTCTTAATAGTCTTTTCACAGTAACAGAGAATGACAGACAAAGTACAGGGACCTATGGCTAGTTTTAAACCTATCTCATACACATCTTAGAGGGACTGAAGTATCATCCTGTATGGCCTTTGCTGTTGAATATATAAAGAGCTAGCTAAATTCCTAAGGTTACAGTTAAGACTTAAAGATTTAGTGGGGAAAATACCTTCTGTTGTAACCATGGGACAATCATGTACTCCTATGTGAGCCTCAACATTTGTATGACTTGGGATTTTCCTATTTTCTTCCACATAATCCAATCTATTTATTTTTTTGAACTGAAAAAACTTCCACTTGGTGTCATGGAAAAAAATCATGTCTTTTGGAAGTGCTTTGCTCTTCCAACTTGATTCTTTAGACTGAACAAATCTGAAACAGGATCAGAGACATATACTCTCTCCTGCAATCTGCATAGAAGTTAACACGTTAAAGAGAAACAACACTTTTACATTGCTTAAAACACAAAGCAATAATGTTTCCAGTATCTAGGCATCTGAATCAAATATCCACATCAATATAATTATCACAGAAGGCCTCTTGAAAAATCAAGTATTCTTTCAAGTATTCCTAGTCAACAATTCTAGGAATAACTCAATCAAAATGTGGATTTTTTAATTTAAATTAGTAATTTGTGACCATGGCAAGCACTGGATGAGAAATAAATAAATAAATCTGTAGATCACGTTAACACAGGAAAAACGATTTTTTTTTTTTTTTTTCTGGACTCATGTAATTAATTTTAATGTTAAAATATTTAGAAAGTAAGTTTGAATTCAGTTGTCGAAAACAAAAATTCTCATAGTTTGAATTAAAAAAAGAAAAAGAAAACAAATTACCTTGTACTATGAATATATTTGAAGGATAAAAACATACATAATGTACAATGATGACTGAATGATAAAGAAACTATGAGGGCAAAAATGGAGATTGATTGCATAACAAACAGAATTTCCAGAATTTGTTTGAGTTGGGCCATGTTTCAGTCAGGATGAAAAAGCACATAGGCAGCTCATGTATTTAATCAACTGGCTACATATATTCCCCTGCCTGAGTGAACTGGGAAATGTTTTGTATCTCTTCTTTTATTGTCAATAAAATTTCATTTGCACAAGTTCATTTTGTAAAAAACAGTTACCTTGAAAATGAATTGTAGTGAAAGATTACCGGATGTAGACTCCAGCCAAACTAATTTAATGCCTACTACTTGACTGTTTGGGCATAAATATATTAAGACAGGAAAGATGTTGAGAAGATCCAGTGGTTTTATGGAGAACTAGGTAACTTGAATTTTTTTTGCCATTAAAGTCTAGATTTTATATTGCCCATTTAATAAGTAAAGTTTTGCTGTTTATTAACACCACCAACTAATTTCTTGTTTGATGCTCTCTCTGTGTTCAGATCCTAGCTGTATATTGGCTGTAATTCTCTAAATGGAGAGTTGAGGATTCTCTTTCTGCTGTGAAGTCTAAGGCTACTGAAGAACAATGTTAACTCTCTGCTGCAGTCTTCCTTGATGATGCAGTGGAGAAGCCCTACTGGAAGTGTGCTAGGGACAAAAGCGTCGCAGGATGTCAGCAGTCCTGCCTGTGCAGCTGTGGTTATTACTAAATGACAGAAATTTCAGGAGCTGCTCTAAATTCTGCTGAGTTGAACTGTCCGTACTAACTCTATGCAGAAGAGAAGGGGATATAGCCTTGAGTTCTTTTTACAGTCTGAGCCTGATGTTTATGTTGTAATACACCATTGCTTCTAGAAAGAATTGGCTGCCTTTGCTGAACTGGTCTAATATTTGCAGACCTTTTCCAGTTGCTGTACCTTGCAATTTGATTTAGAAAGAGTGGGGGTGAAAAACAGAGAAACTGTTTAATTAAGGAAAGTTTAATGTCAAATCAGAATCAGAAAAAAGGGTAAGTCTTCAAAGTCAGCATCAAGTTGAATAGAAGGAATTTCTTTTTCTGTTCTTTTTAAGTGGGAAAAAGAGACAGACAGGACCATAATACATGTACACATTGCACCTTCTGTGTTTGACTGCCTTTATTTATGGAGATCATTCCTCATGTCCAGTTCTCTTGGAAATCTTACCTATCCTATCTATCATGAGAGATGTTTCTTCTTGACAAATATGCTTTAGGGGATAAATCAAACATTATTGAGCTGTCACTGCTCACAGGTAGTTTGAGAGATCTCCACTCCCAGATTAGTTCTTCCCTTGCCTTTGGATATTTTAATATATTCTTGTATTAGAATAGAGTTAGTATTTACAAAAACTGCAAATTGGAACTCTCTTTTTTTTTCCTCAGCAAATTGGTCAGTTTTGCCAGTTGTCTTCCACTTGGCAACTTTCAAGATATATTTAATAATTAAACTGTGAAGAAAAAAAGAATTCCCCAACAGTAGCAAATTCAGTCATGTGCAGACATTGTGGAGAAAATAAAAGCTGGGGAAGCAAGGTGAGAATTTTCTCTAGTGGTATTGCATCAGACATTTAATTCCAAAGCTGTATGTTTGTATTTTTTATTTTATTTTATTTTATTTTTTTGTGAAGGACAGGTGGACATTGACACTTCTAGGTCTAGGGATTTGGCCCTAGTCTGATGTGGAATATGCTTAGCAGGACCTTTGTGGACAGCAAGTTCTCATCACTGCCTTTTGCCTTGCTCACCTCTGGATGATATCTGTCAATAAATTCAGGCTTTCAGCAATTAAATCAAATTCTTCTTTGGAAAAGCAAAACTTTTCTCTTTGGAAAGTTTTTCTTGCTAGATAAGGTCACTTGAATCCTAAAAAGCAGAGTCTTAACACTCCGCCAACTTTGAGTAGGAGGTAAATTATACCCTGCTAGTGTTGATAAGAGGAGCCATGACAAGATCAAAGTGCCAATTAAAATATTAATCAACAGCCATATTTTTGTAAATAAGTTTCTGACCATATATGGGACCTGTCTTATATAATGTGCATTTTTGTCTGGATACAACCACCAAAGACCCCTTACTAGAACCCCAAATTAACACAGTGCATGTGCAGTACTAGATTTTAATGTGGAGATATTCAAAGCCAGGGTGGATGGGGCCCTGGGTAGCCTGGTCTAGTATTAGCTATGCAGTTGGTGGAGTTGGCAGCCGTGCCTGTGGCAGGGGGGTTGGAGATTGATGATCAAATATCCACATCAATATATGATATTTACCTTGAGGTCCCTTCCAACGCAAGCCATTCTATGATTCTATCAATAGTTAGGTACTTTGTGGAAATTATATGAGTACCCCTGTTAAAATGCAGAAAAATCTGTGTGTTTTCAGATTGTGTGAGTGCATGCTGGGAAGGAGTAATCCCCTGTGCACCCAGTGCTGCAGTAAAGTAATATCCCAGCTAGGACACAAACTGAACCTGAGAAAATTTGTTTATCCACCCTTTTGTAATTTTGAGGACAGCAACTGCCTGAAATGTTTACAGCTGTGAAAAAGACAGCAAGGTACTGCTAGGAGTCACAAAACCTTCTTTTGGACAAGGAAATAGAGAGGTAAGTCATCTTTTTTAGCTTTCTAAATCTGTTTCCTGAACTGACTCACTTTCATGAAGGACCATACCTTTTGCTTTGGGATATCAGTCCATAATGGTGTTGTAGCCAAACCATTGGAAACACCAGGATTTATTCCTTCTGACCTTGTTCACTAGATTTCTGTACAATTCTTGAACACAGCAGAATGTGAAATTATTAATGTCAAGAACACCTTCTAAACAGAGCTTCATAAACACCTCTAAGTGTCTCATTATATGAAAAAGAAAAGTCCAACACTTCTGCTATAGGTATCTCTGTAATATTTAAAGTAGCTGGGGAGCCAGTGGGTCTTAAGAAGGTAATATAACTTGTGCATTAAAGCTGTGGTACTTTGGCAGTGGTTGGAACTACTCATAGCCTCAGCTAAGAGTTATGTTTATGATGCACAAATGAGTTTTGTGTTACCATGGCATGTTCTCATTCCTATAGAGTCTTAATGGTTAGTGATTAGAGAAATACAATTTATTTGTGCTGCTCTGTAAAATTAAAGCTCTGTCTTTGCATATTCTGCTGTCCATAGCATCAAGTAATGGTTCCAATCAGAAAGCCTAGCAAGTGGTATGACTCCTTGCAGCACCTGGCCTTTTTGGCAGTGCACAAAGTAATGCCATTTGGCTTTTCTCTGACAGGTTTAACCTCTTTACTTGTGTGCTGCCTCTGGCACCAGATTTACACCTTTTTGTCCATAATCGCTGTGCTCTGTGTGAAAAATATTTTGATATAGTATACATGATGTAGTAGTGTTTTCTTGAGTATTTTTATAAAAGTACTTGGCCTGTTCTTAAACAAAATATCTCTAAAACTTCTGGCCTGCTACCTCAGTTTTTTTAAGGAAGAGTTGCAAACCTTGAGATTTGGAATAAGTATGAGGAAATTGTTTTTTTCCTGCTGAACTTGTTGCTCTTTTAACATGAAGCTGAAAAAACTGTTGGTGCTCTCCCAGTGCAGTTACACAAGCAGTATGAACTAGGCAACAGCACAGACTTTGAAAGGTCATTGTAGAATCAGAAATGACACATCTTTGGATTTAACATGTTGGTCTGATTCCAAGACAGCCCATTTCCCCTTGATTATTAAACAAGAAAAGAGAATGTGCTTGGATCAACCTTTTGTTTCGAGTTCATGCAGCATGTAACACAACAGAATCCTGGTCCTTCAAACAGTAATGATTGATCATAGCTCCATCTCCATGCCTGTAATAGGTTTAAGCAGTAATTGTTGTATCAATGCCAAATGATTGACAAAGGTCAAAATAAAAAGAGAGAGAAGACCCCTTGTCCCTGACACCAGGAAAGTAATTGTTATCAGTAGCTCCACTAATGACAAAAGTGCTGAGCTTGCTTTTTTGGCCCCGCCTCAAAAACTTGATTATGTTTCACTAGTGTCAATGCCTCACTGGCTGCATGCTGATGACAGTAATTTTTCTTCCTACTTGATGTTGACCATTACAGCTGTCCTTGTAGGAAAAAAAATCGACACAATCTCATTATAGTTTCAGCAACATTCTTGTGGAACAACAAAACAAACTTAAAGGGAGATACCCAGCAGAGGTGGGTAGTGAAGAGTGGTGCAAGAAGGAAGATACTAGTCTTGTTTGGACCACTCTGCCTCCCCAGAAGACAGAGAAACCATGGCCATTTGGAGAGAACAGTGCCTGAAGACATTTTGCAGGCATTAAAATAGTTTTTGGAGGTGCTGGCAGTGTCACTGCTATTGTCATCATCAGCTCAGATTTGGATTCTGAGGCAGATGCTCTGGTCATCACTGGCTGATCAGCAATGAAATGTTCTTGATGCAGGAAGTAGGTTAGGGGTTGATAGTGGTAAGAAAAATATTCGTATTGCTTCCTCGCTTTTGTCACTCTTTTATGTTGGTGGATAGCAAGAGACTACTCTTGCCCTGTTTTGTATGCTAGGGACCACTTCCTTTCTCACTCTCACTGACTTTGGCATATGTAGGAAGGAGATCTTAAAATGCATCTGGAATGGGTCTGATCCTCCTCCTTATTTCCACTGATGTCAATGCAGTTATAGCTTACTTTGCTTACTGGAAGCCACTCTTGCCTTCTGTCAGTGAGGATGTAGAATTAAGCCAATTTTTTCAACTCCATCCTAACTTAAAAGTTTTGGTCGTTAAAATTTCCAGTTCTTAGTTATGAAGCGTACACAAGGTACAAATGAATTCATGTATGAACAGTGAGTTCTGCCAAGACTGCTTCTTGTCTAACTGGGTAACCTTTCTCCTAAAAGAAATTGCTAGTATTTTCGTTTGTGCAAGATTTCAGGAGACTGCAGAAGCAGAAAGTTGAACCACAGGTGATTTGAGGGCACTGTATGATCAGGCAGAGGGCAGCTGTGGGCTTTAGAGAAGGCAGACAAATGGAATTTTTCCTCATAGGAAAAAAAATCAGAAAGCTCATGTCCTCTGCTGATTAAATAAAATTGAAATCATTCCCTGGCTCACTTAAAGTTCAATCTCCTTTTCAGATTTCTTCCTAAATGCCGATGAAATTACAGATTGGAGGCTGCTCACTAAGATACAGTGCTGTTTTCATCCCCTGTGTTCATCTGAGCACACTTCTAACTCACTGTGTTTATTAGACAAGTTGTCCTGGTGCAACTAAAGCAATTGAGCTGCATAGCACTAAACCTTGGACACACTCAAACCAGTTTGTATCGACTGACTTCAAAGGCCCATTTTCAGCTCACAAGATGAAAGTAAAGCTTTGACTGGTGTGTCTCTCTATTAGATGTTTGCATTCTTATTACCAGGTAAAAACTGTAAAAGATTACATTGACTTAGTTATTCTGCTGCAGATTTTCATGTGTAAGAAAGACTGCATAATTCTGCATCACCACTAAGATCTGAAAGCTTTGGATCAGACCAGACAGTGCCCTACTATGTGGTTAAAGCTGAATGTCAACAGAATATATTTCCATGCATAATGTTTATTCTCCAAATTACTAGTACTTCTAGTCATGTAAGGTCAAAAGATGTGACTCTCCTACTATATTTACCATTGGTGTTGCCTCATTTCAAATAATGTGTGTGGTTAAAAAGAATGAGAAGTATACAGAGATCCTTGAAAATGCCCACAGGAGGACAACACAGATGTTAACAGGGCATGTCCTGTAAGGAGAGGCTGAGTACACTTGGGTTTTTCAGCCCAGAGAAAAGCAGGCCATGAGGTCACCTCACTGCTCCCTGCATCTCCCTGAGGAGGAGAAGCAGAGGGAGGTGCCGGGTTCTCCTCCTGAAGCTGATGGAAGGAAAGGAACAGCACAGAACTGTGCCAGAGGATGGTCAGACAGTAGGAAATGCTTCTTTACCATGAGGGTGGAAAAACATTGGAACATGCTTCATAGAGAGGTTGATGTCCCATGTCTGTCAGTGTTTAGGAGGCACTTGGACAATGCCATCAGTAACCTGCTTTAACTTCTGATCAACCCTGGTTAGATGATATTTCTGTTCTAGTCTAGTCTAGTCTAGTCTAGTCTAGTCTACTCTATTCGCCCTCAATCCACCACTGTTTTACTTATTCAGATTGTGATTTCAGAACTTATGCAGTCTCATGAATTTTCTGAAGTGGCACCAGAAGATATCAAAATAGTTAAAGAAGCCAAAGTCAACTACCAAGACTTTACTTCGGTTTAAAAATCAAGTTTTGTTTGGAATTGACTTCATATTTAGCTGGATAGAGTTTGCAAAAGAACAGATTTTCTATTCACCTCCTAGTTATTCCACAGTGTAGCCAGAGCAGAGTATCATTTCAAATAAATTGATAGAGAAGGCATCATCTTTGTGTAATCATTTATCAGAACAAGTATACACTTTAGGTCTTGTACTTAATAACTGCTGAGTTCTGCTCTACTTGTCCATGCAATGTTTTATAATATCAGAGTATTCTTGCTTGCCATTCTGCATTGATTTCATCCTTTATTTCCTCTTTCTATTGAGCTCTTGAATTGCCTGCTTTATTTTTTAAATTTTATTTTCCATTATTTGAGTTTTCTTTCAAAGCTCTAAAACACATCTTTTGTCACTGAAACACATCTTACCTTCTCTACATATCTTTCCTCTTCAACCAATGAATAAAAAGGGAGATAAATCCAACAGTGTCTAGAAGCTGTTCTACATGCATCTGCTCTACTAGAAGTTCCTAATTTCAGATTTTCACAAAGTAGGGAGAAAAACCAAGACAAACCAGTACAATCTTTGTGTAATATATACACTTTTCTTTTGTCTTTGTTTTTGTTTCAGTTGCAGACATTGTACAGCGGTAAATGAACCTTCATATTAGCTCCATATATATATTCCTTTTTTCTCTAATAGGTAATTTATTTCATTTGTTTCAAGTTATTTTATTTTTTGTTTGTTTGTTTGTTTTAAATGAGTACTATCAACAAACTCACTTCTATTTTATCTAATTTTTAAAATCTTTATTTTTCCCTGGGTTATTGTAAAGTATAGGAAAAACCACCTCACTGAAGTAAATGTCTCAATGTGTTTAGTTTGTTTCAAAAATGTTGTAATTATTGTGTGGTAGTACTATTATTATCATAGTGATTATTTTAAGGATCTGGATCTTTCTGTACTGTTTGCATACCTTCATATAGAATCAAAAAGCTATTTTTCTAATTTTAAGAAGAAATTTAGTTAATCTGGTATTATGCATAAGCCAATGAATAAGATTTAATGGATGGCAAATAACACCTATTATCAAGTTATGCTATTTCATAATGCGTCTTTAATTGGTGATGTGCTTGAAACAGCTAGAAATTGTCCTTCACAATAGTGAACTACAACTGCAAAGAGATCCCAGCAACATAGTTAATATAAACAGTGTAAGAAAACTTCATTTCTGGGTTAATGCCCAGTTTTTTGACAGCTATATTCATCAAGCAAAGGTTGAGAGGTAGGAAACAGCTTTAAGAAGTAATGAGAAACTTGAAATAAGATATTAATCTTATCACAGTTTAGTTAGAGGTAACTGGGTGTAAGCCAGGATTTGAAATTGGAGATGCAGAAATTAATGACAGAGGGTAATACGAGTTGTAAATCACATGCATTTATGTGCTGTCAGTCTTGTCATACAGGAGGATTGTACCATGACTGACAAGTGAGAAAGTATTAATTTGTAAAGATCAAGATGTTGGAGTTAATAGAATTTGATCATCTGACTCACCAAAGGTGTGGAATTAAAATATTTAAATGACATAAGAGCAAAGCATAATCAGACAGAAAATGAATTTGAAGAAACCTAGGAACCCCGACTTTTTCTTCTCTTTGTCCACTGTAAATACTTATTATTCTTGTGAATGTCCTTGCCCTGTTCCTTAGACAATTTAATCTACCTCCTGGACAGAGCTATTGTCTTTATGTCTTTTCCCCATCAATTACACATCTTAGCCTGAATGTTTGAAACACTAGAAGTTCTGTTACATTCTGATATCCCTGGATACCACAAAAAGAATCTCCTCCAGCTGTGATTGCTCTTATCCTGTACTTGAAAGTGGATTTGGGACAGAGGCTGAGGCGCTCTAAAGGATTAGCTGAAAGCAGGGGTTTACAAGACCTTTTCCTCCCTATCCCTTTTATTCCTACATTGGGAGCAGTGATCCACAGAACTGGATGTGGTCCCTGGCAGGGAACTGGCAGTAAACTCCAGGACATTATTTGCCATTTGTCTTCAAATAAGATGAACCAATGCTGTGATCAGCAACTGAGGAACCTTCATTCACTCTCTCTATATATGAATTGTCTTCTTTCTCCATATTCATTTAATGAGATGCTCTCTGATAATGGGGAGCAGCGTAACAGTAACAGAAAGTGAGCACTTACTGAAGGTAAG
>JAOWBP010000001.1:149343605-149373222 GCA_028571105.1 Tragopan temminckii | reverse complement strand
AGGAAAAGGAAAAGGAAAAGGAAAAGGAAAAGGAAAAGGAAAAGGAAAAGGAAAAGGAAAAGGAAAAGGAAAAGAGAGGAGAAAAAAGTAATATGTTAGTATCACCATCATCCAGGTAAAGCACAAGACACATTTAGTTGACACGAAATTGCCTGTACTTAACTCAGGGTAATACTGAATACAGTGTTACTTTCCAACAGTGTTATACTTCGAATACTGCGTCACCTAGGAAGGGAGAGAGAAAGCCAACAGTGGATAGGCATCAGTCACTTTGCTCAATACACATACTACAGATGTAAGTGTGAGAATCTGCACAGGACAGGTGTTCACAGCCACTCTTTGTCCTCTACAATTTAAGTGGGAGAAGGATTATCTACAGAACAGGAACCGAGGAATGCTTGAGATTGCACTACGGATATAGCTATTTTTCAAGTGAATATTGTTAAACATTCACTAATAAACAAAAATATTTATGCACAAAATGTTCTGAAGGATACCATTTAAAAGCTTTGCATCTTTTCTCATAGTAAAACAACACATGCTGCTCATCATTTTTATGTTACAAAATGCAATAAGCTAAATGCAAAAGCTCATGCCATATAAAAGTTCAAGTTGAAAAAAATTCATAACATTTGATCCAGATCTAGCTGTAAATACTCTCATTAAAGACTAGAGATTGTAAAAAACTGATGCTAAACAATACAGTGAGAAAAAGGCATGCAAGTCCACTATCACCTAGTCCTATTCTCGCCCCAGGACTATGTTTTCTCAAGCCTGACTACAGAATACAAAAACTACTTTTCAGCAAGAGGGCACTACTTAGAATAAGTGTAATGGAAAACAGCAAGCCTTGTAGAGATTTAGGACATAGAGCATTTATCTCAGAAACTTATATACTGCATATGTGACTTACAGGATTGAAGGAGAGGCTACAAATTGTAAAAAGGAAGAATCAAATTAACCTCAAAGCTCAGAGGTGGACTAAAGGCCAGATAAATGTTTTGGACCTTTGGTTCTCCATGTATGTTTTCTTGGTATGAAGTCATTTTGTACTTACATTATAAAGGCTTGGAGGAAACTGCACACTTGTCTCCAGCTGCTGGGTAGTAGGAAGGGTTGTAGAGAGATGAAAATTGATCTACACCTGGGATTTATTTCATGTGGGTCTAAATCACATTGAAGATATGACAGAAATTGTCTCAAGGATCCAAGTAAGTGCATAGGATTCAGGACTCTGATAAGACTGGAAAGCCCACATCAAAATCCATACTACTGTTTGCTTCTGCTCCTTGAGTTGCTTGTGCTTTAATTTTACCACTGAGCATAGTGCAAAGGCATCCAGTCTTTTCCTCATCTTTCCAGGATTGTACTTTATTCACTTTTACCATCTAATCCATTCACCACTCGTGAATTAGCTAAGGTGGCAGGATCATTTCTTAAGATTCTAGAAAAGGGGAAAGTGCAATTGAGCAGGTGTGACATATAGAATCATAGAATTATAGGATTCTTCGAGTTGGAAGGGACCTTTAAAAGTCATCTAGTCCAAATCCCCTGCAGTGAACAGGGACATCCACAGCTAGATTAGGTGCTCAGTGCCCCATCTAGCCTGACCTTGGATTTCTCCAGGGATGGAGCATACACCACATCACTAGGAAACCTGTTCCAGTGCCTCACCACCCTCACTGTGAATGATTTCTTTCTTTATATCCAATCTAAACCTCCCCTCTTTTAGCTTGAAACCATTTCCCCTTGTCTTATCACAACAGACTCTGCTAAAGAGTTTGTCCCATTCTTTCTTACAGCTCCCCTATAGATACCTAAAGACTGCTCTCAGATCTCTGTGCAGCCTTCTCTTCTCCATGCTGAACAGCCCCGGCTCTCTCAGCCTGACAATGGAGGAGAGCAGTTTCACCCCTTGGAGCATTTTTGTGGCCCTCCTCTGGAGGCGTTCCAACAGCTCCATGTCTCTGCTTTACTGAGGATGGATGGATGCAGTACTGCGAGTGAGGCCTCACCATCACAGAGCAGAGAGGCAGGATTATGTCCCTTGCCTTGATGACCTTGCTTTGGCTGCAGCCCAAGATACAGTTGGATTTCTTGGCTGCAAGCTCTTGCTTCCTTCATGTGTATTTGTATGGAAAAATAGTATTCCCTGTTTGTTTCTCACACCCTTATGGGAGTTCCTATTCTCTACTTCCCCATGTACAGCATTATGATCTGCATAGCTGCGCCAGGCTCCCCAGGGTGGTGGTTGGGCCACCATTCCTAAATGTGTTTAAAAACCATTTGGATGTGGTGCTCAGGGACATGATTTAGTGGAGGTTTGTTAGAGTTAGACTGGTATAGTTAGATTGTGGTTGGACTTGAGGGTCTTTTCCAAACTGATCCATTCTATGATTCTATGATCCTATGTCCTGTACCATCAGAATATGTTTGACATGAGGCATTTACCTATATGACTGCCTTGTTCCAGAGATTTCTGCCAGCCTGAAGAGGAAGTTGTGGCATAAACTACTTTTCTCCTGTTCTAAAGACTCATTTCAAACTCCACTGGAACTCACAAAATGACCTCTATTGATTCTAAACGTTCTTAGATGATGTCCCAAAGACATAAGGTAAGAGTAATGGTGCATTGTGTTTAAGGCTTTAGGATAAGTTTCAAAAAAAAAAAAACCTGACAAAAACAAATAAAAACAATAAAAACAACAACAAAAAAATGCAACCCTAGACATAGTTTCTTTATGGTTTTGGACAAATACCTCATCTCTGCTGTCTGTAAACTGAGGGTAAAATTGCCGTAACTCATGTCAAAATCCTTACAAGGATAAATCCATAAAGTCTCAGATGCACTGACATATTGCCAGAGGGACTATATTGATAGATAAAAGCTACTACACTGTCAACAGATGTCTTACTGGTACATATAAAAATTGATGAGATTTCTTACACTGTTGGGTGTCCTGAAAAAGAGGACATCTGATCATATAGGTAAATACCCCATCTCTGTCCATTATTTTAACTGAGGGATGAATTTTCCAAGTGTAAAAGATGTATCCTAGCATACTCATCTCAGCGTTAAAAATAGAGAAGGATCTGCTTTACCAATTGCACTAAGCAGACCTTTGCTTTGTTTAACAAGTTTGAACTGCTAATTCACTGGAATCAGACCTGGAAACAATAGTTATGATGGTTTGTGAGCTGCAGATTATTACTTATGAGGAATTCCAGACACGTCCCATGAACTAGTACTCCATGAGTTCTGAAACTGAAGTAGCTGTTTTGTCTTTTGAAGTCCAACAGAGTGTTTTGTATTGTTTCAGGTAATGGCTGGAAATACGTTCTACAAAAAGATATTATATTCAATGTGGGTAGTGATGTCTTTTTTCTTCTGTTTGAAACAAAGCTGTCAGCCAAGACATCAACCCTCTAATCTGTCAGAAAAGGTATCACGTTTTATCACAATGTCTATCAAAGGAATTGCCACAATATTTTATAAAAGTGAGGTAAACTGGCAGGTTTAGTATGTTCCAACATTGCTTTATTGAAAAATATTACGTTAGAACAAACTACTAATGAAGGGTCAGAAAAACTACCAATTGATTTGAATTTACTAAACTGTATAAAAAAATCCTATATGCTACACAGGATGTGTTGTCAAAAATTGCTATGCATTTTGTGTTTAAAACTTTGAAAACTGTTAAATAATATACCTCCAGATGCAGGAGGATCAGAGTCTGCCATAAATTCTGTTTGTGGGCAGGGGATAGAATGGATAGCCTCTTGAAATGCTCTTCAGCGTTATTTCCCACAACAGTGTTGCAGGAATCAATCTGGACAAAGTTGATCGATCTGACTACTAGCAGATCTGAGTGCAGAACAGACTGACTTAACCAAGATATTCTACTGTGCTGTGCATGTGTTTACTGCTGCCTGATGAGCTTACTACAGCTGGGCATTCAGAAGCTGATATACAGAACTGAGCCTGTGGTCCCTCAGTACTTGCTTGCTGGATTTGAGCAGAATCTTATTTTTGTCTTTAGAGACATAGCCACATACTTAAACTCCTTGCTTGAACACTTATTTGCAAATGATGAAACTTCCCATCCCTAGCTACTCCCTGTGAAAAGCCATACCCGTCCTCAGATAAAACAAATGTTGAAGTCAGTCTGTTAAAAAAAGGGACTGCAAAACAGCTTCATGCAGGGAGAGTCTAGCCAAAGTCTATGCTCAGCATGTTCCTAGCCTGGTGGTCTTTGAGTTATTGCATTTTCAACTACAGTTAAATAGATACCTAAATGAAAAATCTTGAACAAAATCTCTGTCTTCACTGCTGTCACATTTCTGAGACTCCTGCTGAATTTGATAATGCTGTTCAGGATCATAAGATACATTTCTTCAGCTCAGCCTTCTTTCTGTGTTTGCTCTGTTACGCTGTTGCAGCCCACAAAGCTGTTTGAAGATATTCTTACCCAAACTATTTATTCTTTGCTTACTTCTACTCCATGTGTTTACTCTGTTCTATTTGTACTTCTTGTTTTATGTCATTATAAGGGATAGAGAGATACTGTGTAAACTAGATCACCCTTCCTGATCTGCTTTGGCTGAAATAAAAAGGAGATATTTATGTTGTTAATGGTGCTTGATTGTTATCCAGTGCTTTCCTTTCACAACTCTTGAATTATGAATTTAAAGGAGAAGCTGAATGACCACAGGGGAGGCACAGAAAATTTTCATGACCGGAAATGAGTTTGTGATTTGGTACATGTAGGTAAAGTGGGATTAATCTCCTCAAATTTAGATGTCTGCTGTGTAAAGAGCTACATCTGAGCATTTTGTCTACAGTCTCTTTGTAGTAAATGGAGAAAAATTGCACTCTCAACTAAGCTGTGGCTTCCACTTGCTGTGACTGAACATCAGTGACTTACTTACAAGCAGTCAGCTGCAATGAAACCCAGTTACGGTATATACCTAATTGGCACCTATGATTTACTGAGTTGCTGCCCCAGATCTATGGAGTTACAGACTTGGGAGTGCCTGTGTTTGTTTGCAGGGGAAAGGAAATCTGGTCCTCCACAGGATCCCCATCATCCAAAGGCTTGGATCCTGCAGATAAACAGAAACATGTGGATCTGGTCTCATTACCTTGGTCTTTCCTTGGAACTGCTCTGTATTTCACTTCACAGTACTCTTCTAACGTTTGCTTTGTATGAGGATTTCTTCTGAATACCTGATTTCAGGAAGTCCAGATGAACTTGTGACATAGGTGATGTGATAATGCTGTGGTCGATAAAGAGCATTAGTGCAGAGAGAAGAGCTGAGACTGTCCTCAGTATCCTGCCAGGAAATATATTCCTGGATTATACTGTATATCATTCTAAAGCTGTCTTGTCCATGGGCAATAGCTTGTTTACTTACAGTAAATATTTGTTGGCATATTATTTGGACCATAGCTTACTTTACATATGGGAAAAATAAACCACAGCACAATTATTGCAGGAATGGCCAAATCTGAATTGCTATTAGGAATGTCAGATAACAATCTGTACTCATCATGGCCCAAATCTCCAGCTGAAATATGGTTTTAGTTAGTGTTGTTTACTTTCTTTTTATTTCAGATACAGTCACAAACATATGAATTTGTATTTACAAGAGTGATAAGGCACTTCTGTGTCCATCCTACACACTGTGACCTATATAAAATACCATCATTTTTCTCTGTCTCTGACAGAGTCCTAACCCAAACCTCCATGGCCTGTCTATTCTTTAAACAATTGCCTGTTTTTCTTCAAGAAGGGTTTGTAGTACATTATCAATTTCAGCAGTGCACAGAGACCAGATAGGACAAGAGAAAATATGAAATATCACGTAGCAGTCATATTACAAGCAGAACATAGGAAAAGAAACACCATGACACAGACTAAACGGCCTACAACTTCACAGCGGTGTAGCTGGTTAGCAACCCCAGAGATCATCCCTCTGATAATAACCCCTCGTGTTTGCTCTGTACAGCTCATGCCCTTCCAAATCCTTATCACAGGGCCATTTCTGGTGATACTGAAGGGAAAACACTGTCTGAAGCTTGTTGGACTTTGTTGACTTCATGGTCATGGAGATATTGTTGCAGCTAACAGTTTAGTGCTGTTAGGGGAAGCTTATATTATTAACCCTTAAAAGAAAAAAATAGGCTTGAAAAGGACAGATTTTTCTTCCTCAGGGTGCTCCCTGCAAGCTGTTCACCAGATAAAACAAGCCAATCACCTCAAATATGGTCTTTAAATGCACCTAGATGTTTCTTGCTCCACTGGGACACGGTAATGAGCTCTGTCTGGCAGGTCTTCTCACCACACCTGCTATTAAAGCAGTCGGCTGTGTGGGGACCCCCATCCTCACACCAGAGGCTGTATGCAGTGTGCTGCTGCCAGCTCTGCAGGGTGCAACCCTGCCCAGCCTTGTTCTGCCCATCTGCCATCCTCTGCATTCCACGTGGGATGCTACAAGCCTGCACACCAGCAGGATACTTCACTGACATTGACCGGCATAAATCAAGTCTTCAAACAATACAGGGCAGTATTTTTCTCTTCTGGGAGCAACTTCTGTGGTCTGTGCCTGTGATCCGGGTCTCACCTCTTTTCTCACTTGTCTAGCAGCCTCATTTCATGTATATTTGATAGTCCTTCTCCAGCTCTTTTTACAGTTTGTCTCCTTTTCAATCTCTCTGTTGCTAAAGTTGCCTTTTCCCCCAACTATTCGACTACGTCAAAGTTGTAAAAGTGCTGTTGGTGTTCCTTCTTTTTTTTTTCTTTTATTTTATCTTACCTTCCTCCATCCCATAAGTGACAGATCTCTTTTTTTGTTCATTGTTTAGATCTTTAGTTTTGCTTTTTCAAGTTTTAAATATCAACAGCTCTTTAATTATTGTTTTACGTTTACCATCTGTGGGGTTGTTCTTTTCATTTTTTTTCTATTTCTTTCTCACTTTCATCCTGTTTGAAATTTTCAGTGAACTGTGGCTTCAAACTGTGTAAGAATCACTGAGTTCCTTGGTTAATATCATTCAAAGAGGCAAAAATAATTTGAAAAATCAAGTTCTCATTTCAAGAGCTCCTGATTTTGCTGGTAAATGTTGAAGATCAAAGATCAAAGTGATAAAAGTAGGATTTGCAGGACTAACATTACACACTGGGTCTGAGATATCTGAGCAAAGACATTTCCTTTACATCCTGATCAGACTCTCTACTGTGCTTGTCTAAAAAACCAGCCCTCTTCCCAGCTAATGTCTCTCACACTATCATCTATCACTTTTCTCAGTCTTTCAGGTAGAACATGTGGAAGCCTTTCAGAGTTCTTTTTCTTAACAAAAAGTGATGTTCAAATGTAGACTCCTAGGTGAGCAAAAGCAGCCATGGATGCTTGCTGCCTGCACAAGTCTCTGATCTTTGGCATCACAAGCAAACAAGCAATAAAGCACATCTATGTAAAATACCTGTCAAAAATACCATCTAAAAATGACAGCATTTCACACTTAATTTCACTTACTGCTCACAACCTTGCCTCCTCGATGCAGTTGCCCTTTTCCATCTGTACACACCTCCAAAGTTGAAGAGAGCTTTTTACCCTTCCTTTGGTGGATAAGAGTGTGCTGCATGTCTCTGATAGTGGCTGCACCAGGAAACTGGTGAACTGAAACTGGCAGTTGCACAACCTAAATTCACAACGCAGCCAGACACGAATTTCCTCTCTTCATTTTCTCTGTTTAGCATTTACTGAATCAGGCAGTGTTTGAGAATGCGTCACCAGTGTCAGCCTGGGGTATTGGCAATTTATGAAGCTAATCTATGTATAAAATTACATGAGAAAAACATGACATCAGATAATGCTGAATGGATTGGTATACTGTGTATTCTGAAAATGGTGAACTTGGATATTTGGTAGCTTGTTGCCAAGCCAATTAAGTTACACTATCTCATTTACCAGATAAGACAGTATACTACTCTGAAGCATAAAGAAGGCAGTGGCATGAAGGTACTGGTCAGCTGAAAAGCTGCTGTAATATTTCAAAATTAAATACTGTTCACTAAATTCAAAGATTCTTTGTTCAGCCTCAACATAGCATGAAATCTCATGGATGTTAACAATACCCCGAATTTGTTATTTTTCATCACTTTAGCTGTATATTATGTGCCCTGTAAACTCAATTACTCTACCAAACGTGTACTTAGTCATGGAAAGAAATATTTAAGGCAATTATATCAAATTCCCCTCTCCAGAAGAGTAGCTGTAGAAATAACTCATAGCAGTACATGAATAGCATGAATAGAAGTTTAAGTTGAAGGAAAATAAGAGAGGTTTATGCAAATAACATAAACACTCCAAAGAATGTGACATTTTAATTGAAAAATAATTAGAAGCCTTTCCACTATTTGAAAACTGAATTATTAAATGTTATCAAACATTTTTAGAAAGGTGAGCAATGTGGAAAATTTTTAACCATCTACCCTTCAGTTTAAGGAATACAAAATGTGCTCAGAGTATGAAAGTAAAGTACTGAGAGGGTGGGCTGTTAAAGTTAGATTTAAAATTGGATTGATTTCTATTTAGTGCTTTTTGACAAAACAATCTTGTTATTGAGGCAGTCACCTCCCTGTAGAAGATACAAGTTCAAGTCCCAGATCTGTCCTAGGCCTCCTGTTTGACCTCTCTGCAACTTCTTTCCTCTGTAGGAAGAGGTTACCCATTTTGAGGTTGTTGTTTTTCTTTCTTTTTTTTCCTACATTGATTTTCAGTTCACAGTAGATACTGCATCTAGTAAAGGTAATTCTGATCTCCATCTAGCTGTCCATACGTTAAGGGAATATAGATTGTATGCTGCAAACAACTGCAACTAAAACTTGGTGAACAACACACTAACACACTTTGGAATTTGAGGATTTTTTTGGTGTTCGTTCCAGAAACCAAATATTTTTACTTTGTCACCTCCATTTTTGTCTTCTTTCTAAAAATCCTGAGCAATTTTTTTTTTTTTTTTTAATGTGGGTACAAATAAAAATTATTAATTTGATCATTCCAGTTTCCACAGACTGTTTCTTAGCGCTTCTGTGCTATGCTGAAACAACTTTACATGTGGTTAGTGAAAGGGGTGTTGCTTTCACATTGGTTTCTCTTCAATCCTCCCATAGTCCTTGACAAAGAGAGATACATAACATATGTTAAGGATATATGCCAGTAAGTTACGAAACTTCAAGGGAGAAGGAAGAGTTGTGTGGACAGAGGAGATGCAGTCATCCGAAGGGCACACTTGTAAGAAGGTCATGTACTTAGGAACAAAGGTTGGAATAAAAGGAGACTTTTCACTGATGCTAAGAGATAAAGTACCACCATGCTTAAGAACTTTTCTTAGCCTTCTGAAAAAATAAGATTTAATCATGAATAGAGGATTTCTAAAGGAGATCTGGGTACTGAGAAAACCAAGACAACTTCTCATGACCTTGGAATTAAATCTCTGATGAAATTTCTGTATAATTGGCAAGTACTATTGATTATGCTTTTATTTGCTTAACTTTCTCCAAATGCATAAGAAATGATCCATTTCACAGAGCTGTCTGAACATTCACCTTGCTGCATGTCACACTGCTCCTGAGATCTGGGGTTTACTGATGTCCTTGATCTCTCTTATTAAGGTTTTTAAAATACATATTGGGTGATATGTTTTTAGAGCATTTGTTCTATTTCCATGTATTGGAAGCAGTATCAGGTAGGTGTTTCCAGGTCTAGTATGTTTTACAGGGACTATAATACCTCTCCCTAGAGGTATCTCCATACCCATGGAGAAAATGATGGCCACTCTAAATGACACAGAACTGTGTTCTTCCCCTGGGGAAACACAGTGCTCCCTACTGACTTTCACCTGTGCTGTCCCCAGTGAGATTTTCCACTTCTGTAAAGGGAGAAAATAAAGGCCTTTCTGTTACTCTCATTTGAGCAGATAGATTTAAATAGGCCATTGAAGGATGTTTCATAAATACGGTATCTACTCACAGACTGGTGCAAAGAAACAACTTTTCGCTGACAATTCATTTAATTGTACAACACAGGACAATAAATTGTTTAGCAAGAATGTGCTGACCCACAGTAAAATATTTCAGGTACTGGCAGACAAGGTTGCCCCTGCTCCCAGCTTTATTATCAGTGTGGGTGTTTATTTCCCACCCTTTGCTTTCCAGGTCAGTAAATTCTGATGGAGGACCATTTACACTTCCTATGATCTGTGTTATTCAGTGCTATAAACTTTACAAATGAACGGGGCAAACCTTGACTGCCTACTTTTTCTGGGTCTTACTGTTTCAGTACATCCATCTTATTTACTTGCTAGCTCTCAAGAAGGCAACGGAGCATTGTGACTTCATGAGTGATATTAAAATATTCAGATAAATCACTGTGACTTAGATTGATGCCGTCACAAATGCTGAGATTTGTCGTTCTTATATCTGTTGCAGCTATGCTTTCCCTGTTGCTCTGCATCTGAGGGAGTTATTTACAGCATTGCAAACTTTGTGTAAGTGATTCTTAGATCAAAACTTAGATCAGTGCTGCTTTTGCACCATCATCATTCTGAAAAGTTTTAAGTGATTCAGTGAGATTCAAGTGTAGTAGAGTTGGTGCTCTCATTTATTTACCTTTCTCACTGACAAGATGGGTTTGGGAAACTGTGTAAGTCTTAAGAACAGCTTCTCATCCATCATCACAAACTGTGAATATGAACTGTACTAAATACATGTATTGCCAGTTTGGTTTGTAAATCTGCAAATGAGTTGCATCAATGCTCTCTAGTAACCCAACAAACTGCACAAATAGGAAATTTCTGCTGCAGTCAGAAGCACCATGTTTGAGAATCCTACAGGGAGAGTTGTATGACTCTGACAGAATGAGTGAACCCATGTATATAGCTCTTCTAAATATTTGTAACCAATTATTCAGCTCCACATAACAGATTTTAGAAATAAATTGTTGTGCTCTACTAAGAATAAAAAGGAAGAGACTAACGTGGAAACTGCAGGCTTCTCTTGACTGATTGTTTTCACTCTGGACTTTACATAGGGGTTGGCCTTAGTTATGCAATTTCTCATCTGTTGCGACTCTAACAGCTTTCACAAAAGCTTTTATAGGGAGTTTATATATATAAAAAAATGCTTCATAAACTAAAATGACACATGTATAAATAACAGATAATCATTACAAATAGAAATCAAGTTATTAAACTTCAAAAGTTTCCTCTACTAAGGTACAAAATACTGGCTTAAGAATCTATGCAAACACATGTAAACTAGACAGAGAGGTCAGATTCAACACTTAGTGAATGATGATACTACAGTCTTGCAGTTTTGAACATGAGATGTGTTTCCTTCAAAATGATAAGGCTCTTAATGCCAGTTGTGCAATTCACAATTTGTCTTTTCTTGCTGCGATTTCAGGTTTGCTGTCTGTACTTCTATTCTCAGGCCATGGGGAAGGATTTTCAATAAGGTACTTGAATGTACTTGGAGGTAAGCTTAAATTTAAAGTTTAAGCCTCCTTTTAGAACAGTACTCTTACTCTGTCTTTCATGACTCTGTGAAGTAAGGAGGGGATTTATGTTGCATAATTTTAGCTATCTAGCCAAGTTTCAAGGCTCTCTTTATCGTTCACTGAGACATTTCCAGAGGGCTTCCTTCCTGTCCAAAACTACATGACTGTGATAGATGCATTAATCTCCAGAGGTGTCGTTCTCTCTTCATTTACAATATAAAGCTTGGTGATAACTATCCTAGATTACATGAGTATTAAGTTTTTGATGGATAAAGTTAGGTGAGATAAAACCATCCACAATCATCTGATCTGAAATGCTTTAAAGTCAGTAGGGAGTCAGTCCATGGACTGCACAAGGCATTGGATCATCGCCTTGGAAGAGCTCAGAAACCTGCATTTGAACTCTACCTATTCTTGGATTAGAAATTGCCAGAGTGATTCAGAAGGCTCCAAAAGGAAAGTATTGTTTTGTGGAGCACTGAGAACGAGGTTTGTCCTTGCATCTAACCTTTCCAGTTTCATCTACCATACTTGTTTGACTTACTTTATCAAGTGTTGCATTTTGTGTGCATATTGTTCCTGGTGCTGTTTGTTTGTCTGCTTAGTATCCCCTAAAACTTTTATAAAATCAGGTTGATTCATCTTACAAGGCTGAGAAAATATGTAAAATATGTGACTAGTGTAGGACCATCAGTGTATAAAACAGAGTGGAATTTTATTTATTGGTTTGTTTTTAAAGCATCTACACGTTTTGTTGAGGGTCAGAGGCATATCTAGTTATTAGATGATATGCCATTAGATAATAGCAAGATGCCTTGCCCTTTGGTTTGCTGAGCTGGGATGTACTATTGCTATCCATTGTTACTTACTGTCATATCTTAAGTTGTAAACTGTTCGAGAAGAACTGTCTTTTTGATATTTGACAGTAAAGCATTTGTAGTGCAGTATCCTTGTACATGTTGAGGGCACATAATGTTATTATCTATAAATAAAAATTTTAAATTTGAGGGAACAGTAATGGTATTACAAGATAATTTGTCTACAAATAGGATAGTTTCTTCTAGTGTCTAACTATAACTCTGCAACCATTTTAATGCATTTATCTTTACAACATTCTTTTGACATCCATGTAGCGTGGCTGTTCTCATTTTACAGATAAGAAATGGAGAGTGTAGAGAATAATAAGAACAGCAACAGCATCAACATTCAGATACCTGCCTTAGCTATCTAGTATCCCTAAGTTTTGCCTTTATTCAAAGAAAGGAAGTTGAATTTTTTAAAGGTGATTCAGAGGAATCCTTTTAGATTGTTGCTTGGAGCTGTTGTTTTAGAAAGTCTATCTATACCTAGGTTGCCAAAGGGCTGAAACTTTGACTAACAAAGCCCCGCAGAGAAATCTTGACAAATTGGTGGGATGGGCTATCACCAGTTGTATGTAGTTTAACAGTAGCAAGTGCTGGATTCTGCACCTGGGATGGGACAGCCCTAGTTACATGCAGAGTCTGGGTCTAAGAGGCTGGAGAGCCGTCCTGCAGAAAAGGATATGGGAGTTCAGGCTGGAGGCAAGTTCAACGTGAGTCAGCAGTACGTCCTGGAGCCAAAAGGTCCAGTGGCACCCTGGGAGGCACCAGGCCCAGCAGTGCTACCAGGCAAGGGAAAGGATTGTCCCATCTGTACTGTGTTGTGTGACTTCATCTTGAGCAAGGAGTGCAGTTTGAGTGCCATAGTGTAAGGACATAAAACCACTAGAGGACATCCAAAGGAGGGCTACAAAACTGGGGAAGGGTCTGGACTGAAAGACCCATGAGGGGTGGCTGAGGTCTGTGGTGTGCTCAGCCCTGCGCAGAGCAGGCTGAGGGGAGGCCTGATGGCGGCTGCAGCTCCTCACAGGGAGCGGAGGGCAGCGCTGAGCTCTGCTCTGTGTGACAGCGACAGGGCCCAAGGGAACGGCATGGAGCTGCGACAGGGGAGGGGCAGCTGGGGGTGAGGGAAAGGGTCTGCACCAGAAGGCGGTGGGCATGGAACAGCCTGCCCAGGGCAGTGGGCACGGCCCCGAGCTGCTGGAGCTCAAGGAGCATTGGGACATAGGGTTTGAATTTTGTGATGCTGTGTGGAGCCAGTGGTTGGATCCAGTTATCCCATGGGCCTTTTCCAGCTCAGGATACTCTATGGATCTATGATTCTGTGAATCTCAGCTGATGCTTGTACAGTTTCTTTCTTCCTTATTCACTGGCTCAGTGGGATTTGCTCTGCCCTGATGGGCTGCATCAGTAACCCAATACAGGCTACGGCCAACTTCACAGAGCTTCTTCTTTTCTGTTTCTGCTTCTTCTCCATAAATAATGTTTTTAACCTTCACATTTGCAAGTCTAATGTAACTTCTGCAGAAAGCTGTGTGTGTGCTGTAAAACAAAGCAGATGTTGTTCTTCCTGCCACTTTTGAAATTATCTGTCACTCAGTTTGGTAACTAAACTTAAAGGTAATGTCATATGCTATGATGGCAGGCTGTTTTTCTATACTACACTTCGTCCCTGTATGTGTATTTGAAATCAGGAACATCTATGATTGAGGTTGAATTAAAAAGCTCCTTCTGTTCTGATAGAATGTTTTAAAGAGTATTTGCATAATTGGCCAAAAACTTCTTCATGATGTAAACAGCATGAAGAAACTACCACACTTAGACCCCTTATCCTAATGATGAATTTACATTTCAGTCTTCCATCACCAACATAAATAAAAACAGCAGTCAAACAGTGTATGACAAAGGAGGTATTTACAGTGCTATCAGTTTTTAAAAAGAAATAACAGCAACAAATATAACAAAAGAAAAAATGTTATGAAGAAATGAGAGAAAAAAAATAATATTAAGGAGAGAAACAAGAAAAGGGAAGTCAGCTGAATAATTTTTGGAGTGAGATTCAGTATAAAGTCTGTCTGAAGATTCCTATTCCAATGAGAAAGACAAGTAGTCACCTATATGAATGTGTTGGAGCCAAAGAAAACATAAGGAGGCATACCATCTCAGATGATCATACTAGCAAGTTTCCATTAAGATTTGGAAAATATATTAATTCCACTTTTACAAAGAGTAATATGTTGAGAAACAATATAACAGATACACCTTAGAAAGGGAAGAAGAATTATATCCATATGAATCTTAGACTACTGATGTGACAACATGGCTTCAAGGAAAAATCTAGTCATCATCTTTGCGTGATTGCGATGCCTACCTTTCTGTACTTGGGTTTAAGATGAAATGCAGGGGAGTAATAAACTGGGATACTTCTACAACCACTTGAAAAATCGAGTTTGGATTCACTTCACATGGGAAAATATTGGAAACCCTTCAAACTGGATCATTAACTTTGTGGGACATAAATAAAGGTGGACTCACAAGGTTCTGCAAAACAATTTAAGAAATGATACTTTTAGTTCTTGAAAAAACAAAGATGTAATAGATTAACAGCATTGCAACTACTTAGATTTGAGGAGATGCCTCAAATCAGTTGCTACCTTGTTAAAATTCCTTTGCTATTCTTCAGAACATTTATTGCTTTTTTTTTTTTTTTCTCAGTTAAGACACCACATTTCTAATATGCTGGAGTCAGAGTAGCAGCATATGGAAATACAGTGCTGTGATCAGATTTCACGCTTTCCTTCTAGCATTGTAAATAGAAGCATTTGACATAAATATTTTCTTTCTTCTTTATAGAAACATTTAGGACCAAATTTGGTTGTTAAAAAAAATCATTGAAATACATTCAGTGGAAATTCATTGGTCTGATCAGTGGCAAATTGGCCTTCAGGTGTATCCTGATACATCTCCAAGAAAATGCTGTAAGCATACCCTCAGGATGACCCAAGCATCATAGCTTATCATGATTGATGTAAATTTATGTGACAGGTGTAACATGTACTGTACATAATGGGACATAGTGAATCTTATGTTCATTTTGTGAACAAGTAACTTTCCACTCATAGAAATTTTGGTTCATATACTGAATTAAATCTCTGCAAAATTGACATCAACAGAGGTAGAAGAGGGACTCCAAAAGTTGTCTAAATTTAAAATTTCCCTGAAGTTAAAAAAAAAATAAAATCATATAACTACTTAATTTATCTTCACTTGTATGGAAAAAAGTAGAAAAGAAGAGTTATGATTTTAAATAAAAATTTAGCAGATTGCAGCAGGTGCACCACAAACCATTGTAAAATTAAATGAATTAGAAACCAATGACAGAATGATGTGGTTGTCAGGGCTTCCTGAAACTTTCTGTTTTGTGTCCTCATATTTTTTTTTTTTTTTTCCTCTGCCTTCAGCAGATAACAAAATTGCAAATTAAACCCCTTAGCAGCTGATGTTTACAGACTTTATTATCAGGCTCATGGTAAGGGTCCCATACAAACACTTTGCTGCAATATCAATTTAGAATTACAATCCCTCTTTTACAATGCATTCAAGGAATTAGCAGACTAAAGATCGTCTGAGAAGCCCGCAGTCTTTATGGGAGAATTTTCTGGCATTTATTATGAGACTGCAGTGTCTTGTTTTTAATTCTTTGCTAAATTATTATATTACTTTTTGTTCCATTTTCTGCAACCATGGTTTATTCAGCAACACTACCACCATATTCTTCTTGACTTGAAAATTTACAGTTCTGTTTCCCTGCCTGTAAGGGAATGTAGTCTATTCTATGGTCAACAAATTAATTTCAGGACATTACCAAAGACTCAGTGTCAACAAAAGTTTATCCCAAATCATTTGAGTGACTATGAGAGATTCTGTGGTGAGGCACTGGCACAGGTTTCCCAGAGAGGCTGTGAATGATTCATCTCTGAAGGTGCTCAAGACCAGGTTGGTTGGAGCCCTGGGCAACCAGCCTACAGCAGGGGGTTGAGGCTAGATGATTTTTAAGGTCCCTTCCAACCCAAGACACTCTATTATTCTATGACTCTATGGATACTGGAGAATTGAAGTAGCAGTTTCTGGATCTTCATCTTCTCTGTATTTTGGGCTTAACATGAAAGAGTCAAAGCATCACATAGAGTAATTTCTCAGTCATTTTTTTTTCCATACGGCTGCTGGACTGATGCTGCAGTAGTCATCAGGAGACTGACGTGCAAATTTTTGTCTCGGTGCCAAAAACTGGAATGATGAGAGACACAGCCATTCAGAGCCAGATGGGATGTCCAGTGGTATCTGGGGAGTTTTCCTCGGGGCTGGCAAGTATGAAGCAGGACCTATGGAAGACCTGGAAGTCTTCTTCTCAAGTACTTTTAAGTGACCAGATGGGATACTCTTACGCTTCTGAATAGACATCTGAGTATGGGTAACTGAAACATTTTCTGGTTCTCTATTGTACCAGGAACTCAGAGAACTTGTGAACATGCACACACTTAATGTGTGCCAGAATTCAGGAACACAACTCTGTCTTTCAAGCAGAGGGAGGCATTATTTCAATTGCCTTGAGGCCCAGTTTAGGCCACAGATTTGAGTGACAGATTCTGAGAGAAAAACCGATGAGTCTATATGAGAGATAGACTGCTTTATGCAAACAATTACATATTCCTTAAACCAGTGAGAAGGATGAGAAGTGATGGATTCTGCTATCCACCAGATGTGACATGCCCCTATAGGATGTGGGAAAGTATATTTCAGTCCTTGGCTATAATCAATTCATTAAAAATGACCCAAGTTGGCAGAGTTTATTTTAAATACAAGTAGAAACAGTGTGATGGGAATGCAGAAGTGAACTGGTATTTTTGATGAGCTGAAGGCATATCAAAATACAGGATGACTGAGTACTAAGATAGATCTGTCTATAAAATATTGATTGATAGATTAATTGATATGTTATGAACAGAACCACTGATGTAAGTTCTCTCTTTTGGAACTATTCCTTTTTTTTTCCTTTCTGCCAACGTACTGTCTCATCTAATTATATCTAGTGCAGAGCTGCTGAATGCAATTTATCTACTTTAATGCTCCACATTTCTTTTTATACTTTCTTCCAGATAGATTATAGTGTAATATTTCTGAATTGGGGAATTTGAAAAACCTGATTCTGATCATAGTGCTTGACGGGTAAATTTACAGCATCATCATTTGTATACCTGTTGTTACTCTGGATTTTCTTTCATGAAACCACATTGCTTTTGTTTTGATTTTTTTTTTTTTTAATTATATAAAAGGAAGTCAATTTGTTTATTATTGTATGTTAAATGGCAGTCAATTTTTTTCATAAAAGAAGAAAGCGAAGATTGGTATCTTGTTGTCATACTGCCCCTTCACCTCCATGAAGGTATTACTGTACAGTTCTTTTTTAGAAACTGGCTTGGAATCTTTGTTGCTTGTATTATGCATTATTTCTATGGAGGCACAGCACTGCTGCAGTATCTTGTATAAAAGGGAAAGGGAATATATTGATACATAAGTCAGATTGCATCAGCTTGTATAAAGGAATTCTACACAATGAGATTGACCTCCTTTTGTATCCTTTTTATCTTAGCAGTACCATGGCACCACCTTCTCTGTAAGATAATAAAAGACTCAGTGTGATCCGGATTGTTCTTTAATGAAAAGATTCTCCCTGTGCTTGGTTTTAAGATTTGGCTAATGCAAGAGGAGGCTACAGCCAGCAAGGTCTTTCACATGTAATGTATAATTGATGGAGAATTTGACTGGCAGCAAAGACTCATCTTCTAAAGTTATTTTTATCAGCCCTTCTTCAATGTGGTCTCTCTCATCTGGCTTACAGTTTAATGATGAAGAGTCTTTTGAGCAAAATCCTTATTTTATTAATGAGATCTTGTTTGATTTGACAAAATAATAATTCTTTCTTTAGGAAAAGTAGAAAAAGCTGGCTGCTGCTTTTCATTTGCAGCTGATCTGCCAATGTGTGTATATTTACTTATTAACACTGCAAAACTGGAATTGTTTATTTGCTACTGTGTACAATGTCTAAACAGTAGATGAAGATTTTAACTTGAACTCAGTTGTTCTCCTTTGTCTACGTACTACTGGAACTTTAATGACACTGATATCATTAAGTGAATGGTATTCAGCAACTTGCTAGATTAGTTACCTACTCAGATGTGAGCCTTGAGTAAGGAAACAAGCATTATTTTCCATATCTAATGACCCGAATACATATGTGAAACACTTTTTGATAAAGTATTTATAAAAGCATATACTCTGACATTTGGCAGTAATGTCTGTAATGACGTTGTAATAGGTACTTGTTAAAATTTCACTGAAGCCAGTAAATTAACAGGTAGACTGAGAACAGGGAAAGCAAAGATCAGGAATCAATTACATTCCCATATTTGGAATTGGGGCCACAACTGAAAACAAGAATAAGTGCAAGCTCAACCAAATGGAAACAGTTTGGGGAAATTTGGGCAGTTCAGTTTAGACACGTTACATCTGAATTTACTGTAGATGGTTCATATGTTTTACATATGTTATTCTCAGCCCTTTGTGTTACTCTGTTTTTGTTAGTCTTTGCAGGTGATCTGTCTCAAGTCCTGGGCACTCTGCTGTCATCCCATGCTTGTACTTTCATGCCCTCTGCTATCACATTGTGCATATTGTGCATAATCTCCACTGTGTTTTCTTCAAAAGTCACACACAGACCATTCTGCACTGAATAATCATTTGTTATTTTTGTCTATTATTTACATATATATACATAATACTAATCATTGCATTGCACGGTTACAGGAAGCTACAAGAAAAGACAAAATGGAAATAACCATCATATGATCATTGGACCACTGACTTTACGGGTAGAAAAACACGTAGGAAGCTTCAGGCAGGGAAAGACAACGTCTGGCAAGTCCTGAGATTTGTGTTGTTAAGATAACACAAAGTCTACAGTTTCTTATAAGCAGCAGCAACACTACGCTTACCTTGCTATCTGACTGCACCTTTGCACAGAGCTAATGTCCTCAGGGGCACCTGAGACCCTTCAGCATCTTGTTGTCTCTGCCTGTGATTGGAAGCACAAGGAGCAGAGTGCCTGAGTCTGCTCCTGGTGCTGCCTGCAGTGCACATAGCTCCTGCCTGAATGCTGCAGGCACAGCCTCTCTATGTTTTTCCAGTATACTCAGGAGAAACAAATTTAATTGCCAGTTGTAAGAAGCCTAAGCTAAGCCAAGGAAAATGAATGAAGAAAGCAGGTACAAGCTATTATTTCCTTCATTCCTTTGTCACTTGCACTGGGGGAGGGTGAACCCACAAGCTGGTCTGGTTTTATGTTCCTTTCTCTTTTCTCTCTTCTGATTGCCTGATACCTGATTAGCTCTGAGCAGAAAAAAATAACTGGCAAGAAAGGATAGTTGCTATAGTGCTGACTGCTACAGTTGGTCCTGAGTACAAAGGTTATTTATTTTTAAATTCATGACTAGTGCAGGGACAGAATCATCTCCCATTTTCCTTGGTCACCAGTCTGTTTTTCCTTTTCTTCCTCTTTTCATTCTTTCTGTGAAGTCCTGTCCTATGTTCTTCCTCAACACCTGTTTGGTTAAGTATCCATTTCCCTAAAGATTTGAGACACAAATAGGAACTGACACTGCACTCCCTTGACAAAGGTATTACTAATGCCCGAACAAGTCCTGGCTCTAGAGCTAAAATGGAAAAAAAAAATGTTGTTTTTTCCCCATCTGACACGGATTTCAGTCCCAAAACAGAGAGAGATTACATCAAAATAATTGTTCTGATGGTTTAACTCATCAATTATAAACATACTGATAATAATCAGTATTATTTCATTCAACTTTCAGCAGCCTTTTTTTGCAACATTTTCACTGAAAAGTTGTTTTAAGACCCTGATTCTGCTGTGGTACCATCCAAAAGACTGACATTTGTAATAGCTGGGATTTTTGCTTCTCTCTTTACACTAAACCTTGTTATCTGCTTAGAGAGGGAAGTAATGTCTGTCTGCTAATGCAGAGAGATCTGGGGTGGCTAAAATGTGGATATGAGCAGCTAATGTAGTTTATTAACTGAGACCATTAGCAGTAGGACCTTAGAATCATTGAATCATTTGAATTGGAAGGGACTCTTAAATATCTAGTCCAACTGCAATGAACAGGGACACATGCAGATGGATCAGGTGTTCAGAGCCCGTTCAGCCTGACCTTGAGTGTCTCTAGGGATGGGACATCCACCACCTCTCTGGACAACATATTCTAGTTCCTCACCACCCTTACAGTAAAACACTTTTTCCTTACATCCAGTCTAAATCTCCCCTCTTTTACTTTGAAACCATTTCCCTTCGTCCTATCACCACAGACTCTGCTAAAGAGTCCTTATCCTCTGGTAGTTTTTTACATAGGACTACAGCCTGTAATCAAGTATAGCTCCACTGACATAATATAACCTATACCACTTTGTACCAGGTGAGGAAAAGGAGCAATGGGACTGGAATTACTTCCAGACTGATATGACCAATGGAACCTCAAACTTTTGGTTTCTTCTTTCTTTGGCAAAATTAGGCTAACACACAAGGCAGTGGACACACATCTTTGTACCCCAGCCTTTAACACATGAAGAAGTGTCAGAGTGAGTAAGCACTGGTTGTACAAGAAGTGAATATGTGCCAGCTAAAAGTCTGTAACCTGACTTTACTTTCTTTTTTTTTTTTTTTTAATTATCTGAATTAGCAAACTTCCCCAGGAAATTGACTGTAGGCTTGATTTCTTTCAAGTCTTAATTTCCAAGGTTTCCAGCCATCACAGCTTCCTCTCTTCAAAGCCACCTGTTAAGAAGAGTGGACTGCAAATATACATGAATACCCTTGAAAACATGGAGCAAGTGAATGTCTATCTCTGCTTGCTCTAACAGGGACAATTCACGTGCCCTTCATTCAAAAATGTCAACAAGCTCTTAGGTTTCTGGTTGTAACAGTTATGAAGTGCTACCTTGGGTGCACATTCAGGAGGGAGCTGGCTTTCATATTAGGCAGTTGCTCAGCCTTTTTTTATATGAAGTTGCTCAAGGGTGTAGCAAGCTAAGCCATTCAAAATTTGTATTTTGATTCCAAAAGCTTAAAGTATTAAAATATTTGGTACTTTAAGTGCCTAAATTATCTCTGTTTCCAAACAAGGAAAACTTGGCTATATTCTTCTTTCTTAAGAAGAGTAAGTAAAAGAACAAGATAGGCTGTAAGCAGATTTTCTTTTGTGCTTCCTACAACGTGTAAGTGCTTTCCAGTTAAGCGTCATTGTGGTTACATATATTGCATGTCTCATTCTCTCTTCCTCTGAGGAAGAAAGATGAATATGTCTGAAATGTTTTGTGGATTTTTAAAAATGTATCTAGTGGTTAATTTGATTTCTGCAGTGCTTAGGAGCTCCTGCAAAGTCAGGATTTGTGTGGGCTAAATGTAGCTTCAGTGAGAAAGTAAGAACTTTCCTGATCCCAGAGAAACCACAGTCCACATTAGAGGCAGGTAACTGAAAGCAGGAAAAGGAAAGCAGCACTAAATCACACTGGTGTTTTCTGCTTCCCAACTGCAACTGTGATGCTGATCTCACTCTCAACAATCTGATATTTCATATTTTCTCTTTACTTGATTCCACTTGTAGTGGTTTATATCAGGCTTTTCTTTTACTGCTGTAATCTGTATTGTTTATGCTATCTTCATTTTTTGTCAGCACGGCTTCCTATTCCTACTTTGCTGTATCGTACTGTCATATAAATAACGGAGGAGGCAGCAGCTGTGGCAAAAACTGAGCTGTGCTGGGTTTTAAAATTTCTCTTGTGAAAATTAAAAATCATTTGACTTACATAAATTACTTTGCTGGAGGAAAATCATGAAATGAAAGTGAGTCTTCTTAGCGCCTTGAAGGGAACAGACACATGCACAGAATTTGGAGCTATTGTGCCAGGAATGTATCTTCCATTAATTTCTGGAAGGATAAAGCACATAGTCAAACATCTCATCACAGCTGTACGTTTCTTTATCCTGAAAACAAAAGAACAAAAAAATATAAATCAAAACCAGGCATGATGCTATACAATGCCATCCAAAAATCAACACGAAGCCAAGCTTTTATCACACCATTGTGAAACATATACTCAAATAACTCAATGTAAATTACTGTGAATTAATCACTACTTTAGGAAGATGTATTGCATGATAACTCTCCAGGGCCTGTTTCTGTAACATGCTTTTATAGGAAAGCTCGGTGTTTCTGGGAGATGAGCACTCTGTGTTTCTCATGAGAAATCACTGGAATAGATATCAGTGACTGGCTGAGCTGCTTTTGTTTAGTGTTTTCAGTACCAGGCATTATGATTATAGCAGAGAAGTGCAGTACTTCAGAAGGCAAAGGGGATATTAAATTGTAGAGAAAGTGGAAGAAATGATGGGCCATCTGTTCTGTACACTTGACAGTATATTGTAGAGCTTGGTCAATCATTACAAATGGCAGAGGAGCAAATTTAGAGGAAATAGGTGGCTGGGTCTGAGCTATATACTTGACGAGGAATCATAGCCCCCATGGCCGTGAGCTGTACCTGGGTCTCTCTGAGCTCATAACACCAGGCAGGGCTGCTCACATTCCTCAGCAGACACAGATGAAATGCGTCCTATATTGTGTACACCCACTGCCTTCCAGTTCATCCTGATTCAAGTTTCACTTGCTGCTTTGCCTTAAGCTGGACCACTTTAATTAAGCAGAATGGCCTCCATAGTGAATTTGTTAAGATACTCCCTTGGCTCTCCCCTGGGCACGACACAATTTGCAGCACTTCACCTCTGGTAGAAAGTTTACAATATTACTTTAAACCAAGCCAGGTGCCAATATCACCTGGTGGACGTAAACAGGCAGTGGTGCTGCTAACAAAAAGCATTAACAAGACATGAGGTGTTCAGTGGCAAGGAGGTATAATTGCACAGCTCCCAGAAAGTCCTGTCTTGATTTAATAAGGATGGTTGCAAAGAATTATTGGATATGTCTTGTGCCTCATTAATGTTCTTCAGTTGCTGATCTGATTTTTATCATTCTGAGCTTGCCTTTAGAAAACAAGCAAGTTGGAACATGAAGTGGGAAGAGCTGCACGAAACTCCCCAAATGTCTGAAGACTAAAAAAAGACAAAGAAACCCAGTTTCTGTTGTAGTCCTGCATTTTGTGTCACTTGTGCATTTTGAAACAAATAGTTAGAAGTCCGGTTCATTTAAAACTACTGAGAATTTTTGTTGTGGAGCTCAGCATCTGAATTATTTCTCCAGGTGTTTAAAATAGAAGCTGCAGAGCTCATGCTACTTGTGCCAGGAATGTCATTTTAAAAAAACTTGCTACAAAATATCTTGCAAATCTAGGATATTTGTGTATGCATTATATAATTTTGTGAGACAAATACGAGATAAATGACATAAAAAGTATGAGATAAACAAGTGTAGTGGGCTTTGAGTGAATAAATAAGCAGTCTTTTTCAGCTAATTAATATCCCAGCATTAAAAAGTATGCCTACTTCATAAATTAGAAATCAAAAAGATACATTTGTTGAACCTAAGTTAAAAGATACTTTTTTTTTCTTTTTTTTTCCCTAGGAAATGAGTGAAGAGATGTGATCCATCTTCTTTTACAGAAACATAAGTGAGAGGATTTGATTGGGTCCACAGAGAGATCAAATACGAAAAAGGCAATAAAGGGAGAACAATTGGCTGAAGCTGAATGAGTCACAGAGCAGCACAGAACGATTTCCTTAATCTCCACCATGTGTTTCTGCTAAATAACCCCTTAATAATACTGTGACAGGTCTTAAATTGTCAGACCTCTTTTTAGGTTTTATGATAGTTACAGGAAATGTAGCACGATATACAACAACTGCAATTGCAGATGCTGCAAATTTAATGTCAGCTACCAGTTCTAATCACACCTGCATATGCTTTAGACATGAAACTAATCTTAATAATTTCAAAGATGCTTGCATATATAAAGATAAAAAAAATGTATTCATACTCTGTGGGATGGGCCATTTTTACCAAAAACCTGGAAACAAAATGGGAAGGTTAAAATCTTCCAAGATATTCACTGCCAGCTTTTACTCACATTTTTTTTCCCAGGACTTTAAATCGTGAATTTTAATATTACAGAAAAAATCAGATCTCATATTGTTGAACAAACGCATTTGATATTAATTTTTCTACTGCACCTGCATGTATTAAGCTATCATTCTTGCAATAACAAAAATGTGCATTTTTTTCTGTGATATATGCTAAATAAAAGCATATGTGGAGTTTCAGCTTGCTGCTTAAATGTCAGTGTGAACTGGCCAGAAGGTGGTGCTTTCAACCACATATGAGCAAATCAGAAAGGAAAATGTGAACATGAGCTGTGTGAACAGTTTTCTGCAGTGAATAATAGGAAAGCAGAGAAATTTGTGAATTCCACTAAGCCGAATGAAGCAAAAAACAGGACCACCACAGTAAAAAAACAGAGAACAAAACAAAACAAAACAAAAAAACAACAAAAAAAGGAAATGTAGAAAAGGATTCTTCTTTCCTATTTATCACTTCTGATCAGAACACTACAATGATTTTCTTACTAATTGCGGGACAGTGATAATAAACCTTGGAAAGAAAAGCATTTTGTGCTTGTATGAATGATGGACTTTTGTTTGATTGCAGAATCTTAGGTAGCCATGCTGTTTCCCATGTTTGCTTTAAGAATTACATTAGGGAAGAAGATTTCTTCTCAGGAAGAGTGGTAAGGCATTGGCATAGGATGAACAGGGAGGTGGTGGCATCACTGCCCCTGGAGGTGTTCAAGAACTGTGGAGATATGGCATTGAGGGACATGGTTAGTGGGCTTGGTGGGAGTCCGTTGGGGTTGGACTAGGCGAGCTTAGAGGTTTTTTCCAACTGTAATGATTCTATGATTCTAAGGTGAAAAACTGAAGTTTCCACTTCTCCTTGATACAGCTTGAGTTTTTAAACAGTTTATTTGCTTTCCACTGGTTGTCCTTAAAACACACTGGAAAAAATGTTAGTTGTTATTTTGAAATGTGTGCATTGCAGGAAGCATAGATGGAAATGACAAGTGTGATCCTGCAAAAAACAGTTGCGCTTTCTGTCCACCCAGAAAAAAACATCCTAGAGAAAGTTTCTGATTTAGGATTACATACGATTTAGGATTACATGTGCACAAAAGTATGTGCATCCAACATCCAGCTAGACACCTATGTACTGTTGCTTCCAATACTTGGCAGATCTTAGGGAGTTCCCGGGCTGCTTAAAGCTCAGCTGCTCAACTCCTGCACCTTCACCGCACTTACAACTGTATCATTTCACCTCTGACTGGTTTTATTGCCCTCAACAGGGTTATTTGCATATCTAAAGTTTATTAACATACTTACCTAAATGTTTGCAAATTCAAACCATTAAAATTATCTTCTAAAGGTTTGATTGGAAATTACACTCCTTTGACTAGAACTCTGCTCTTAGCCTTTATTAAATCTCACTGGGTTTGCTCGACCTCTGGATGATCATTTCAATTATCAACTCTCTTTTCATGTTAATTAAAGATTTGATGGGAGATTTGAGATAATGGTAAAATGGAAGAAAAATAAGAAGGGTCATAATAAAATCCAGGTGAATATTTTTAGCGGATATTGACTGTATTAGTAAAAATTAGCAAAAAGTTCTGTACAAATGGGTTTTTCATTTATCTTGATCAAGAAGTGTTTGAGGGGGTGGAGCACAAGCATTTTAATATCAATAGATAGCATTTCTTCAGACTTCAGCAGGATTAAATTTCTGTTCTCACTCTTGAAAATCTCACTGGATGAGGTCTTTAGTTGCTTTTGTAAAGGTTTTTATTGCTGTTGATAGAAGGAAATTAATTATGGACTTTGCTAATTGGGGACAACCAACAAATTCTCCGCCAGGGAGATATCTTTAGAAATGTTTGAAAGTTCTTAATCCTGAGGGTTCCCATTTCATTGTTTTCAGGGGAGGGAATGATTTTTCCCATTTTCGAAGAAAGTAAGCAAAAGTCTCACATAATATTTAAACACTGCTTAAAAAAATGTTTAATGCATTAGTGGTGTATATTTTGCTTAACGTGAATAGTAATCCAATGGTAAAATCACAAAGTCCTTTCTCTGACTTTTTTTTGAGGGAAAGTTTTGCCTTTGTAAGGGTTTCAGACTGAGATGTGTGGTAATAGAAACTTTGGCATTTCCTGTTAGTATGGATAAAGAGATTATTGCTATGAAGAAATAGCGTTAAACAATGTTATCTCATTCTGAAGATTACATAGTTTATTAAATCTATCTAATCCTTATTAATTCCACACCTAGAGGATTTAAATTGATGGGATGCTTTGAAAAATACTTTGGATACAAGATGAAATGGGTTATGTTTGTTCTTCACCCAAAGTAGGCCCTGAAAGCTCTTTGGGGAAGATCCCTTATCTTGCCATTTATATGTGCATGTGCCTACATTATACTTGGGACTGTTAACAAATAAATTTTAAAAATCCACCATAAAATCTGAGTAATAAAAAAGTCAAGTCCCCACATAGATAAAATGGGACTTGTTAAGCCACTATTGTGTAACATGACTTACAGCAGAAATGCCTCACCAACTGTGCCTCAAAGAGCTCAGTTCCCTCTCCTCCTGTTAAAACTGCACCTGTTTGTAAGAGATAGCTCTGCTGCATGGGAGGATTACTCAGCTTTAGTAATTCTTCTTCTTCTTCCTTGTCACTGTCATACTTCAGTCTATAAATGCTGGAAAAACAAAGGCCTCTTCAGTCTGGCATGTAGATATGCATATGTAGAAAAAGCGCTATAACCAGATTTAGCCCTATGCCTGTCTGAGCATGATCACTCTGTCTTCTGCCTTCATTGAAAGGAAGGTGATAGTTTCTTTACAAGGTGACTAAACCTAGCCAAAATGGTCTTATAGAAAGGCCTTTTCCTTTTCACTGCCCATAGTAAACACTGAGGACAAACTTTGATTCCTTGTTAGCAGAGCACTGCTAATCACAAGCCAAGATTTGGTCCACCAGCTCAGAAGCAGGTATTGATAGCATCAGAAAAACATCAGAAGCCAGCAGAACTAATTCAATTTACAGTAGCAGACTGAGCCCAGTATGTCTGGCATGACGTGGTGAATACAGCTGAGGAATGGGGCACTCACTTCAAGGATTTCAGTAGAGTTGCTCTAGGATTTCCAACAGAATATTTTTCATCAGAAAATCACCTTTTGTCACAACTGACCCTTTCTCCAGGAACATTCTCATTTAGATGAAATTCTGGGCTAAGAGAGAAAAAAGATTTCAAAACGAAAAACAAAACATTTAAACTTATTTTTCAGAATGTTTATTTTTCTTTGTGGATGTGTTCTTGTATGTGTTCTGGTATTACAAATGTTATACCTTTAGCATACAATTTCAATCAAAAATCAGGATTTTTTTTGTTCAATATTTTGTTTCAGAATGCAAGCTTTGGTGTATTTAATTAAATTTTTACTTTATTTTATTTTATTTTTTCTTACAAATACTGGATTACCTTTGTTTTGAATTAAGAAAATGAATGGAAGCAGCTTTCACTGTTACAGTCCTTTACATGAAATGGAAATCTTGCACATTACTATTGCTCATTCCGGCAAGTATTCTCTCAGGACTTCTCTGCAAAGATGGGAACAGAGTCAGTCTGATTTTGGTCCATAGACATATTAATGCAGAGCTGCTTTCTTTAAGGCAACCTTCTGAGTCAGGACAATGGGCCAGTTAGCTGTTAAGCATGATCTTGAGAGTTTCCAGCTTGTCTTCTCCACCTACCTAGTTTGGACAAACACTGTATTTTCGGGGTTTCCAAGCAGAGGTCATGGATGAAATGAGTACTGAGAGTTGGGGATGGGCATGGGCACGGAAAGGACAAGAAGGAGATTTGTACAATGTTGGTATTGCTTGACAGTACCTGGAAAGATACTGCAAGTATTAATGGGAAGGAAAGGAGCTTTTTGTTGTTGCTGTTGCCTTTTTTTTTTTTTTTTTTTTTTTTTTTTGTGAGAAGGAAGAAAATATCTGAATAAGTTCTTACTTCTGTACATGTGAGAATTATAGGAGATACCTGAAGAGACAATTTGCACAGCATGCTTCTTTTGGGGCAAGTGCTCCTTTTAGCTCTCTCATGGACAGACAGATGCTAGTAAGGATGATGAGCACACCCTCTTTTTTTTTCCTCAGCATTCATTAAATGCTATTAGACACCTCTCTGCTGTAGTAGATGGGAGGTGGGAGAAAGCAGACATAATCCCAGCTGCTAAGTGTTTGGGATCTAAATAATCTGCTTTGTCTTACTGGGCTCCAAGTGTGATAGCAACTCAATCAGCAGCAGCTGAGTAGCTCAGTGATGGTTATCAGTAGCTATCTATTCACAGCCTTGTGGGACTGAACACTAAATGATTAATAATTACCATTTTAAAGTAAAACACATTAACTGAGAAATCAGGATTTACTTAACTTTTGCTGAGCATTAGTGTAATTGAGCTAAAAATAAATAAATAAAAAAGCTACAGAACTTCAAGGTAAATTATGATTCTTTTCCTTATTTACTGAGCATATCAGAAATTCTTTGGAACAAAAAAGTCCAGAGAAAATAGGATTGTGATCTTAAATCACAGCCCTGGTGAGGCTACACTTTGAGTACTGTGTTCAGTTTTGGGCCCCTCACTGCAAGAAAGACATCGAAGCCCTGGAGCTTGTCCATAGAAGGGCAACAAAGCTGGTGAAGGGTCTGGAGCACAAGTCTTAAGGGGAGCGGCTGAGGGAGCTGGGATTGCTCAGTCCAGAGAAGAGGCTCGGGGGTGACCTTAATGCTTTCTATAACTATCTGAAGGAAGATTGTAGTGAGGTGAAGGTCGGCCTCTTCTCTCTTGTTATCAACGGTTTACGGGCTGGTTCGGCCCGGTTCCGTGACTAGTGGGGTAAAGGGATCCACGGATCCGCGCCTCCGGAAAAGGGAAACAGGGGACCCCAAATAATTGAAAACAGTGGCAACAATCTGAGGTGGAACAAACTAATTTACTAAA
>JAOWBP010000001.1:149324638-149335777 GCA_028571105.1 Tragopan temminckii | reverse complement strand
GGCAGCGCTGAGCTCTGCTCTGTGTGACAGCGACAGGGCCCGAGGGAACGGCATGGAGCTGTGTCAGGGGAGGTGGAGGAGAGTTAGGGTCAGGTTCTGCTCCAGAGGGCTATGGGCACAGAACAGGCTGTCCAGGGCCGTGGGCACAGCCCCAAGATGATGGATTTCAACAAGCATTTGCACAGTGCTCTCAGACGCTGGGTTTGAATGTTAGGTGCTCCTGTGTGGAGCTGAGAGTTGGACTTGATGATCTTCATGGGTCCTTTCCAACATGGGATATTCTTTGGCTCCATAATTCTATGTCACTCCTACTGTGGCTGGCTATGGCAGGAATTTAGAGTGGACTTGCATATCTGCTAACAGGAAAATAAATAAATAAATAAATAAAGTAATTTGGTTCTGGTTTGAATTTACTACATATGGTCGCAATGACACAACTTTCTATTCACTTATTTAGACTGAATTCTCCTCTTCAACCAAGTCCAGTCCAGTGGACTTGCAACGATGCAAGAACAGACTTTGTAAAATGATCCTAATATTTACCTAGATCTACTGGAATATTTTATTCTTTTTGCTCTTTGGCAGGTGTATCATGTTGTAGCCATGCAGTAACTTATAAATTCCCTGGTCCTTTCCTCCTTTTGTATTTTAAACAGATGCTATAGCAGGAATCCTTGGTTAAGTCCCTTGGCTTTTCTTCTTTCTTTTTTTTTCTTTCGTATTGCCAAATTTCATTTAAGTTGTGTTGAAAGCTCTCAAGGTCATCCATTGCTTCCTCTGTGTTTATTTTAATCTTCTTTGGTATTGATAATGTCTCTGAGATTTGGTTCAGTGACACATTTCATTAGCATATTCCTACTTATTGTGTCAAAGATCATTAGTGAAAATACTCATTAAACTGCAAAACCATTCCTTAAGGAACTCTAGCAGCACTCTTTGTTCTGTAACTTCTGTTTTCAATACCATTGTTACTATTTTTTTTTTAATTTTTATTTTTGTGTGAGTGACTTCTTTTTTTTCTATCCTTCCATATTCATGAAAAATTTTTACGAGTAATTGATCAAATATGTTGATGCTGCCCAAAGTAGGTTCAGGATGTCCTTTTCTCAGATGCCTTTTTCCTCATATCAGTTACTTTATTGAAGATACACATTATGAAATTATGACAGTGTGCTAAACCTTAAAAATGCAGCAGGAATGGGTATATATCATAGATGGTGATATAGCGAAAGTACAGTACAAATGCTTTTTGTGTGTGTGTCTGCGACACTAAATTATTGTGTGGTATGTTCTTTCTCAGCAGTTTGGTTTGGTGCCCGGTGGCATTTTCACTGCTTGTTACACTTCCAACAAAAGTAGAAATCTTTATTTTGCACCTGTTAAGAGAAAACTAACCTGATTTCAGAGAGCACAGCTGTCAGAACACTCACATGGCAGAAGAAAAAGTGCTTCTCACTACCAATAAGCTCTGAGAAGTATTTTAAAGCGGAGCTTTAATTATACTTGTCAGTTCTGAGCCTCCAGTCCAGAAGTGTTAAAGCAGAATTCTAAGCAAAGAAATTATTTTTGATGTTGCGGCATGAACATAATGTGGTTATCAAGCTGCGACTTCTACCTTTTCGGAAAAGTAAGCAGGAGAACTCTTAAGCCTAAAAAGCGTGCTATGTATAAGTAAATGAACTAGGAATATGCTGATACTAGAAGTCGCCTTATTACCCAGAAGTCTGAATTAACTTCATTTTTACAAGAGAAAACCAAAGAGAAGGGTTTTTTTTGGAACGTAAGTTGGAACTTTTGGTCTATAAATTACAATTAGGTTAGTAAGCTAGCTGAAAATCAAGTTGCAGTAATAATGTTATAGTACTAAGTGTACAGTTACTCTTAATATAAATGGACATTTTATTCATGTAAGCATTGTATTCTCTGAGTTAAACAAGCCTGACCTAGAAAATGAGGGGAGAATGCAAACATTCCTTCATATGCTCTGCTGGACCTATAATAAATTTTGAGTAACTAGCCCTTCCTAATTTGGTGGTGAGGTGGATTGACCCCATAACTTCTACAAAAGAGAATTGTTAGCAGATGAGGCACATTAATGAGAAGAGATATACTGCTGAGTATACTGTCAGTCCAAGAGTGCAGTACCACACATTGGAAATCAGATTTATTTACATGGATAATAGGCACGCAGATGATGATGAAGATAGAGTGTTGTGAAAAAACTTTCTGTTCAGTGAACAGGTGTGATGGACGAGTGGGCAGGGCAAAACAGTAAGCAAGTAACAGAGCTGAAAAATTACAAATTTAGTTATTAGATGATGATAATGTTAGAGGAGATTTGAAAAGGCAGAATATCAGTGCTTGATGTCAAAGTCCTTTTGAACACTGTAACTGTTTGGTACATCAATTTGAGCCTTGGACTGGACTTACTTGCACATAGGACCTGAAGGTGACACAAACAGAGGTATAGTTTCCCAGAGATGGTCCTATTATTGATGCTGAAGAGAGGAACGTCATAGGCATAGATCATAGGCAGTGGACATAAGCTGTGATTTACCTTATTTGCAATTAGAATTTTGTACAGATCCTGTTTTTAGGGCAGCCCTCGCCCCAGATTAATGAGGGATGCTGTTTGAAGAAGGGCTGAACATCTTTTGTTTTCAGATATGTTTTGTAGTTTTTCTGTGCTGGATTTTTTTTTTTTTTCTCTTTATATATTTTTAGGCTGCTGAGCTGAATAAAATGAATGAGTTTTGCTTTTACACATTTTGGGTAATTTATATTCTTTTTGCAAGTGCACAGTTTTAATCACATAAATAATTCACAACTGTCTGTCCGGATCAACCTGTAAAGCTCTAAGCTTTCTTTATATATCATTTTAAGCCTACCCAGTAGGGGAGTCTGTCTGTTCCCAACTGCTACTGCAAGTCAGCATGTCCGGTCAGCATGACACTATTGTAAAGACAAGGTGTACAATTCTTGGATGTGTAATTGCATGTGTATGAGAGCTCTGGCACACAGCAGGAGAGAGCAAGTTCCCTTTGCTGGTGTGATACTATGATGGTCAGACTGCAGTCAGAACTTTGTAGTCATGAGAAAGTCCTGCAATGACAAAAAGAATATATGCATGTCTACTTGATTTCACTGGCTCCTGTTGCAATTAATTATTTCACATACCAAATGGTAGGCTCTACGTACATGAAATATCTGCCAGCATGACTCTCTTTCCTATCTCAAGATATTCTCCACGTGAGCTTAAAGACGCTGAAGCGAGATCTGTTCTTTTTGAAGTTTGTAAGATTGTGATCCAGCCCATAATTTGTTTACGCAAAATCCTGATTTAACAGCTGTTAATAGCTATTGTAAGTTGAGCATGCCAGCATTTGCTGAGATGAAGGTGATAAACAAAGTGAAAGTTTGAAACAAACAAATATCTTCAATAGCTTCATGGATCTGGTGGTAGAATATAAAGCAGTAAACATAGTGGGGGATTTGGAGATTGGCACTAGAACTCAGCACTCAGAACTGAGTGCAAAAGAAAGTAAATGGTGTCTGATGTTCACTGGTGCCAGTTTTCACTAAAAATGCCAATAGTATATTGTAGCGAGCAGAAGAAATACCAAGAGAAAAAGCATGGATTTTTTTACTTGAAATAGAGAAAAAGTAGATTAAAGTATGTCCAAATATGGATGCTTTCAAGTCAGCCTGGAATTATGAGTTTAATCTTCAGATAGTGGGAGAAATTGTTTATGTAGACTGAGTAGATGAGTGTGATAAAGAAAAGTGGAAAACAGTGAAACTGCCACTCTTCTAAGACCAGACAGCTTAAATTCAAGCCCCCCAAGGGAAAAAATAGACATATAATATGATTATTTTTAAGTAGCTGGAAGATAACAAGCAGATGAGCAGCAGATAACAGATTTGTCAAAGACAACTTGTGTCAAACTCAGCTGCTTTTCTTCTGTAAATAAAGTAACAGATACCATAAGTAGAGGAAGAGTAGTAGATATCATATATCCTGATTTTAGGGCTTATTCTGGTATAAATCAGAAATGTTGAACTGATTTCCTCCAGGAGAAAATGCAGCTTGATATCTAGTTCACTTAAGTTGCTTCAGAAGAGCATTATTATAACTTGGAGAACGCAAACACCAGAGTAACAAATATTCAGTTGCTTGCAACCAGCAGAAATAGCCAGATACAACAGGATGAATGAAGTATTAATAAATACATTTTGTCTGTGGTTTGGTGAATTGTTTGAATGTCATCTATACAAAAGTACTGTTTGCAGAAATCCTGTTAAAGCATCTTGGGTACATTTTACATAGAAGGCTATCTGAAGCAGGTATTCAGCATTTTCATACCCCTAAAGTTTTCTTCTTTTTTGTAATGTGAATGAATATCTAAAAATGGAGACACCAAAAAATCACCAGTCATTTCCAATTTGACCGTCATTAATTTTAAAACTTACATAAAACTTTATCAAGATTAATAGAAGCTATTCCTGAATGTCTGAGAGGTTTTTTTTTCTTCTTCTTTTTTTTTTTTTTTTTGGTGAATTTTTATTTATTTATTTATTTATTTATTCTTTGTTACACTGAATAACAAAAGGTAGCAGAAAGATCCCTAGCATGTTGGTACATATGAGTCAGAAGTTATTAGAGATCCTTACCCTCTGGAGTTGACAGTTTTGAAATTTGAATCTAATTTTCATCTTGAAACATATACATGCCAAATAAGCCACATAAAGTGTCTTTATCTTCCTTGATTATAAACGTAAAATATATATGTACATTTCTAAATTTGTCATTCTAGAATGAAATCCTCAGCTGAAATTAAGCTGTGTGCTCTTTCCCTCATTTAGACTTTTCTCCCTATTTTCTCCCTGTAATGAAGACCTCCAAAATTGATGTGGTCCCTCATTTTAAGAGCTTGTTGTACTCTAACAGTTCAGTAACATGTTTCAACAATCACCTACTGAAGAATTCTCTCACTTCTAGCCACATGCTCAAGGCACCAAATCATAATCTCCTGAGATATGGTCAGCATCTGGGACCCTTCCATTTCTTTGTAAAGGAATTTAGCATTTCCATCAGAAGCACTGCCATAGTAATGCCAGAAACTGTCAGCTCCTCCCCGTTCAAATCTACCAAGCCCTTGCTACATACATTTAAATCCTGGTTTTGGAGTTTGCTGTGGAGACTGAAGACCTAATAGTTGGCCTATCATAGAGAACTAAAGCAAATTCAGTATCTTCTTAGAAAGTGTCTATAACAACTTCATTGTGAAAGGTGCCTATTGCCTTATTTCAGTCATAATATACAAGATATTGGTAGTTCAGTCAAGCAGGAAAAAACACCTGAACTGCTTATATAACATTAACAGTTACAGTCCAAAGAAGTAAAGTTCAGAAATAGAAGATTGAAACTGTCTCCCTAAGAATCATTTGTTGCTGGAAGGCAGAAAGCATGAGGATAGAGTTTAAGCAGTGATGAATCCCTGAACAGACCTTGAGCATTAATGAGAGTCCAAAATAAAGCATCTTTGCTAGCTTTTCTCCTACAAAAACTGAATGCAGAGAGGAGTTGTGGAAAAAAAAAAAAAAGAAAAAAGTAAAAATACATAAACTGTGTAGGCTAATATATGTCTCCAGCTTCTCTCCTGAATGATGCTGGAAAGGAGATAAATGTCTGATGCATTTCATCTAGGGATCAAGAAGAGATTTTGTGTGTATATATATATAAATATATGTAAAAGTTCTTTTTGACAAGTAAATCTTATAAGCCTTTAGAACCATGTTGATCATTTTTGATATTGTAAATGAATGTTGTATTCTTTTATTTTTTGAATGAAATTGTTTTGACTGTCTGTTTTCCCTGCAGCCTGGCTTGAGTGAAAAGCAATTTCTGAACACACTATCCCATAGGATCTTAAAATCAGGGTACTGGAGCCTTCTTGAAACACTCACCAAGCCAATATGATTCTCCAAGAAAGCTGAAGGTAACAAGAAACACACAGCTGTGCAGACTACTTTGGGAGCTGATAATACATATGTTCTTTCCAGAGACATTACTAGCTAAAAGATATTTTGACCTGAACTGTGACATCAGGAACAATGCCAGTGTCCTGAGGATTAATGAAATGTTTGTATGGATTTGTGCTCAGCTCTCTATCTCCCTGTAATGGTGTCAGTTAGTCCTCCTGGACCTGCTAGATCCTTGGCTTATGCCATGAACAAAAGTTAACTCCTCTTTCTCACAGTCCACAGGAGTTAATTTTGCAGCAGGCAGCAAGGTACTGTGTTAGGTCTCTGTTCATTCTGTCTCACCTTTACCTTTTCAGATGTGTGCTCTTGACAATCGGCTTTGTTCAGGAAGCAAATTAAAATAAACTGTAGACTGAAGTAATCCTTAATTACTGAGAAAGATTTTATACTCCCCTAATTTCACATGAATTCATATTCTACACAAATGAATGCAATCTTTTTTTCTCCTTGCCAGTGTCTCTTTACAGCAGAAAAGTGTTTTGGATACCTCAGAATGTGCCACTTAGCTTAAGTCAATCTAGATCTTTTATTTACCTATAAGACTGCCATTTTGTCTCCCAGATTTATGTGACACGTATGAATCATTTGAACACACTAATGTGTATTTATTCCTGCTAACCTGCTGGTTTAAGTAAGTATATCATTAAAAGTCAAGTATTTTACAATATATTTTTTCCTTTGGCAATTGGCAAGTGATAGAAAATTAAGATGGAGAAGAGCTGACTTTGGTCCTGACTCAGCATCTTCTGGGCCGTGAAAAATGCTCTGTAGTCTTTTATGATACAAAAATTCAGATTGTGAGGTTTTATGTTTGCCAATGTAACATGCCCTAATTGAAAGTTTGATAAAAGCCAGTTTTATTATATTTCTATAATAACTGGTTGTAATTTACTCATTGTCTATACATTTTCTGGATTGGTATAGGGGCTTTCAGATCAGAATCGAAGCAACTGCACATTAAAGAAGTACCAGGTATTTAACTCATGGTGCTTTTTTTCCTGAAGGTATATACATTCTCCAAAATGACTGTTGTAAATATGATGTTTGAATTAGCCTAGCTTGACATATCTGTGTGACTTTTCATTGTAATTATGTTTTCAGAAGATTTTGCCATCCACAACTGTTACTGACAGTTATTTGACATTCATTTCTACATACTGATAAAACAAAATAAATAATCTCCTAAATCTGACCCTTGTAAAATCTCTGTAGACACATGATCTGTAGATGAGAACCTCTCTGGTTTTGATAACTGTCATTCTGCTATTGATGACTTTTATTTGTGATGCATTTACATTGCTAATCTGAGATTCCTAGACCTAAAGTCGTAATTTTAAAAATTAAGATGCCTAGAAATTTCTGAGAATATTTTTTGTCATGGCTACCATTAACAAATAACCAGTTATACTGTCATATGATTAATTTTTATAACTGCCATGTAGAAAATATACTCTGCGTGTAACAGTCTACAGACAGAGTATCGTTGCTAAGATGTAGTTCTCCCTTCTGTATACTGAATATTCTGCTTTCAGTGAAGATAAGTAAAGATACCTCTATACATGCTGCACAATTCTTCTTTCACTGCTGTGTATAGAAAACTGGCGTATAACTTTTCTTCTGCCCCAATACCTAATGAACCTCTGATGTATGTTGTGCATATACTGTTTGACCTTGAAACTCTCTCTGCCTGAGTAAGGAAGACTTTGAGAGGAAGTGCAATTTATCAGATGGAGCATAGTGCAACCATTCCAGAGCTCTAAGACCAGTTCTGACATTAAGTTAACACACTATGCTAGAAGAATCACATCTTCTCTGGTCAAGAGTGAAACAGAGATTACATCTACCTATCTATTTAATAGATAATAATGGAAGAGTAATTCAACATTTGAGAAGTAGTTTGTGAGTTTCAGAAGGAAGGCAGAAAATGGCGGTGCAGGGTGTTATCTAAGAGGGAGTCTTGCAAGGAACAAAATCTATCTCCAGCTTCTGATTCAGAGTCTAATACTTGATTACTGAAGCATACTAACTGCAGAATACATATTTTAAAAAAGTCTACTAACATACACATGCTAAAAAATAGAAAAGAGTACAAAATATATTTACAGAAGTATTTGAAGTATTTCTCTTTAGACAGATAAGCAATTCAGCGTGTCGTATTCACTGGCTGTTAATTGTATTGCTCATAGATAACAGAAATCTTTTAGATGTTGTGGTAATGAAAGCATAAAAATGAAAGTAGTTAAATTTATATCCATTAACTATCATAGATTCATTTTTAAGAGTTTATTAGAAATTCTTGTTCAAAAATGTTTTTAAAGTTAGAGACAATATTCTTACAGAGAAGTTCACATTTGGATAACGCAGTTATAAATTTGATTTTGTTTCCTTTTCATCTCTGGATTTGACAATTTATTTTTTTCTTTAGTTTGGACATATCTTACTTTTTCTTACTTCCAGGAAAAAAAAGAAAAAGAGAAAAAAAACCAAAACAAACCCAAGCCAAGCCAACGCCCCCATCCCTGCCTCAAAAAAAAAAAAACCACCAAAAAACAACAAAACAACAAAACCAACCAACCAACCAAACAAACAAACAAAAAAACCCAAACATATTTTGACAAAATATTCAAAATCTGTCAAATTTCTGTTATATGAATTTATAAGAATTGAAAAATGTATGACTAGAATTGTAAAGGAAAATGTATCTCTTTTGGACACATTAATCAGATGTTTCCTACACAAACAATTCATCATATATAAGAAAACCCAAATAATTATTGATATTGATGTGATAGACATGATTAATCTTTTATCTGACTGACAGTTTCTAAAGGTAAAAGTCATAAGCTAAACAATGTGAAGTTGAAAACTACAAAAAATTCTGCATAGACTTAAGAAGATTGAAAGGAACAAGAAAAATAAGGTTGACAGCAGTCAGTGGAAAAGTTTAAAATTTCTAGTTAGCACCCATCAAAACATGTAAGATTCACTGTAGAATTATGTTCACACAAACAATTTTGTCAGCTGCTGAATTACGAAACATGAATACAATCATGATGCCTTTGATTGAGCTCTTGTGCAGAGATCTCATTCAGGTCCTGAGAGTTAGGCCAGTACTTAACTGGATTGACTGAATTGGAGCTTGTTTGTTTTGACCCTATGACCTCCCGGATTTTCAGTGAACAAGAATAACACAGAATTGATGTTATACAGAGTGGGATCTAAATAGAATGACTTTTGTAGGGGGGAGGTGTAATTTACACCAGCTCAAATGTGAATGATACTGTTTATAAAAGCAAATGACCCACCCTCTTTATATCAGCAGATTTTCTGAGAGCGCATTTACGCTACTTCATCTGATTATGCTCAATATTTTTTTCTGTGAGACAGACCTGGCAAATCTTTCTGATGAGGGACCCTTACTACATTCAAGTGAGCATTCCAAATCTAAGACTGGTAACACTATCTGGAGTGAATCATATTTTAAGGTGCCTACAGATTTGTGTCTTTTCCATTAACCATTCTTGTTAAGAGTGTCACTAAGTTCTGTGTTTTTTTAGGGGGTCAGGAGAAGTTTGTTTTCTGCTTGTTATGAATCTTGGAGTCTTACTGCATACTGGAGAACAAATCTAGCTGCATTCTTCAGTGTGTTTCTTAATTTTACAGTAATAAAATATGTATGCTTTTACAGATATCAGTTACAGATTGTCTTTTCTTCCAGTCAAAGTGAATTAGTCAAAAATAGCTTTCCATCTCATTGATACTAATGCCTTCATACTGATTTAGCATCACCAGACCGCTAGAGCTCCTCCCATTTCACATCCTCTCTAAAATCTCATTATCTAAGGAAATAGTTTTTATACTTTGTTACCACATAACTTTACTATCTAAATGTATCAAAACAGAGCTTGAACATTATGACAGCGCAGTTCACTTCTTACATGACTTCCAACTAGGCAGAGAGATTTGTAAGCATCCATGTGTATTTCAAAGGTTTTAATCTCAGCAACTTTAAAAACCCTCCACTGTATTACTGTTTGTGTTAGATGGAATCCAACAGAACAAATATGATAACTTTTGCTTGGGAGAAAAATATTTGGAGTGAACTTGGGCTTTTTCTGCTTTAAGGAATTTGTGGTGATGCTTGACTTCTGAAAGGTCCCAGAGAAGAAGCTGCAGTAGTTATTTGTGAAGCAAGTGGTGAAGCATGTTTTCATTCAGGTACCACTGTCCATACAATGATGGCATATTGTTTACAGATTGAGTAAGAAATGAAAAGATGGAAAAAATATCTTCTGAAGCACTATATTCTCAGCAAAGGTTAAGGAGGCGTTCTACTTTTCTTGCTTATTACTCTTTTTTTTTTCAGAGCGAGGAAGAAGGACACATGCAGGAGAGATTTCTGAAGAGCTGCAAGGAGGGTTTCTCCTTTACATACAGAATGAAACAACAAGGGCCATTGTTGCCTCTTCTAGCTTTGCTGTTTCTCTCAGAAGATGAATTTTAGCTTCACAGTCGAATGTAGAGGACATTGTGCAGTTTTATTACCTTGGGATGAAAGCAGAAGCCAGACTATATGATTATGTTCTGCACCACATTCTCCTTATGTAATCTATCCCTGCTGAAAGGGAAACAGTTTTTCCTGTCTACAATTATTCTCATTTTCTTCCTGTCCAGTGTGCCAAAACATAACCAAAATTTGAGCCTGTAATCAACCCTATTCTCTCAGATACTGACTACCCAGGTAGTGTTTGTTTCCTTCTACCTTCTTTGTATGTGCCTTGCTTCCTAAGATCTTTTAAAATATACATGCTGAGCAGCACTCAGGATTGATTTACATGTACAATTCATTTGTGCACAGAGGAGCAATCACACCAAGTTTATATACAAGCCATCATTAATCTGTTCAGCAGTGCATTCCCATGTTAGCATGGAGACTCATTGACTTTCCAGAATCACACAGGGAAAAATTCGCTGCTGTTACAAGGGCTTTGCACCAGTTTTTTCCCGTCCGTGGTATGTGACTAATATTATCCACTTACCATCAGGAGGCTGCATCTCTGATGCTCAGTTCATTAGCATTTGTAGAATACATCA
>JAOWBP010000001.1:149302243-149321821 GCA_028571105.1 Tragopan temminckii | reverse complement strand
TTATCAAGAAGAATACATTTTACTATTACCATTTGCAAAGCAAAGATTATCTGGTGAAAAAATATGCAAAAAGTGAAACTTAGTGAAGATTAAGACACTTACATGTATCTCAGTTCCTCCTGTTCTAATACATTCCTTTGTGATTATATATCAATTTACCTGATCCCACAGAGATATCTAGTGATATGTTAGGGTTGATTGGTTCTGCCAGGATCAGGCTGTCAGTGTCCTATCTCCTAGCTTCGGTGGTTGATTCAAATACCCTAAAGCATTCCCAAGAGCACTAGACACATGTATGGGCAACTGAACCTTGCTGTGTGTTCTTGTCTGTGATCTGTCACTCCATGCCGTTGTTTGATCATACTGATTGTTAGAGACCTTAGATATTTGGTGTGTGTTTTTGCATATATATACACTATATATACTATACTATATATATTAGGTATATATATGTGTAGTATATTATATATACATTATATGATATGTATATTATTTAGGTAACCGAATCTGGAATTGATTCTCATGCAAATTTCCTACAGAATAAGGGGTCCTAACAGCTATGGCTTTACTTCAATTACAACTGTCCTTAACCACAGACTCTTATCCACACTTGAAACCATCTCAACAGAGGTTCAACGTACTCAAACAACACAGTATCAAAACAATCTCTTCTGAGGACAGTGGTAATTCTGGGACTGAAATCAAGACAGAAATCATTTCACCTCTGCCAAGACAATGGCCCAGCTGCACATTCCCAGGAACACTGTTCTACTCACAAATTTGCAGCTTGTTGGCAAGAACTGAGGCAAATAGGAGTCCAAGCAGGTGAGACTGGAATTTTCTGACTGGAATGAAAGCTCCCAGGAGTTCTGTAAGAATGACTCTACAGTGTTCAAATATCAAGGAAATACGTACGTATTATTCTAGATGAATTCTTCCCTGTTTTTATCTTCCTTGTTTCCTAACTTCCTTTCTTCATTCCCCTTTTCTCTCTTTCTCTCTTTGGAACTGTATCCCACAGCCTTTGATATCATCTGCAAGATGACAACTTAATTTTTCCTGTAATTTGTCACTGGGGATCTAAATTGGTGATGATTTCCATTATAATTTTGTTAATATTGGCTTAATAAGTGTACACTTTTCCCAGAATATCATTGTACTGTCTTACTACAAGGGAAAAAAGTGATTTATTTTTCATTTTAAAAGACAAAAGCCAAATATGACTACAAAAGAGCAATTAAAAATTTTTTTGTTAGTATCAGTGAATAATTTTTTTTTAAATACAGTCAGAAAATTATCTGAACAGTACCACTGTCTTACAGCAGTGTGGCAATTTAATTATCTGCTCTAAACACAAATATACCTATTATTACACAGAGGGAAAAAAACAACAACACATAAAGTTAATATGAATCTTTTGTTCTCATAAATCAATAACAGTTTTGGTCCTGACTCTACTGGGTACAGGATTTTCAATACTGTGTTTATGAACAGTAGCAGAAAGACAGCATGGAAGGAAAACAACCTCATTTGGTACCCCAAGAATAACTGTAGGTGGAACAGCAATATATCAGCTTCCTGATAATAAGGCAGATCTCTCCTTTGTCCCTTCAGTAAAAGAGATTTCACTGGGAGAACAAATTTGTATTTAGGACTTCATATTTTTGAATCTTTCCATTTACTCCATGCCTGGCAGCATGGGTTGCTCATGGCGAGAGAGCTAATCTCAGGCAACAATTCCTTTCATAAACAAAGTGAAGAAATTATATAAAAATTACATGAGAATAGAAGAGAAAGTGCTAATCTGATTTCCAATTTCTTTTTAACTTTCCTCAACTTTTCAACCAGATGCAGATGACAGCTGTTTGGGGTCATGCTTTATTTCATGCTAGTGACTAAGAGTGAAAATGGTTTATTTTCAGCAGTGCTAAGTGGCTCTGGAGCCAATTGCTTCAAAAGGCTCTCAGCAACTCTGAATGAGGCCAATTTGATAAGCTGCACATCATCAGCTTTGTGTCTTGTCCAGTCTTATAAGACTTCTCAGTTAAGCAAATAGTGTCCAAGAAAGGACAACAAGGCACAGGATCTCATCAAATAGCCTTTGCAGTGCTATGATTTAAGAAGGCTTTCGGCATATTAGGAATATAGATATAGTTTGTAGCATTGTATCAATGATTCTTTCCCACATACCGTTTTTGTAAGCACTTCTAATCTTTGTTAGCTATCCTTCATGCTCGTGGTTGTAGAGAAGCCATTTCCAGCTAGATGCAGTTCTGAAATGATTTTTCCAGTATGCTATTTTTTAAAGCTGAAACTGGTGCCTTCAGACTTCTGCCCATGTATGTGGAGCTTGGAAAAGAAATAGTAAAAGCATGTGTCACAGCAAAGGAATGTGAAAGGAAAAGGTGAGATTTAAATAAAGGCATAGAGAAACCTAGAATATTTATATATATGTATATATATATTTCTAATCACCTGTATTTTCCAGTATAGGGACAGTCTATACTTAACTTGGCATTAATTCAAATGTCTGTTCCCCAGAGTTTTTGTCTCCAGTTCTAACACATTTAATTGGAAGTGATCTAATGTCAGATGTTTGAGTGTTGGCTGTCAGCAAAACAAATAATTCTCTATACTGCAGGGAATGAGATGAGTCTGGAGGTAAATGTGAATGTGTTTCAACATCATCACTGATCAGTATGTGGAATGAAATATTTTTTGCCATCTGCTATGGACAGCTAATTAGGTCCTTCATTTTACTTAAATCTATATGCAGTAATCCTTACCAAAAATATTCATTTCAAAGCTTTTGTTTTTATTTATTTATTTTTTTTGCACTGAATCGTTTCCAAATGGAATTCTGCCTTCAAAAATGCAAATAAACAAAGAGACATAGGAACAAAGATTCTGTGGTGGATGAGAAGCAGTGCACACATGTATAAAGTTGCAACCAGAAAACTTTGTTTGAAAATAAGTGGCTCTGAAAGTGAACTCAGGAAACCTCAGCTGGGAATGATAGTGCATGTTCTTGACATTTTTTGATGGTAATATTTAAATTACCTTAGAATGTTTGATAATGTATAACGAACGGATAATTTCTGAGAGTTGTCAGCCTTTCACCTGTCATCTCATCAGATTTAACTTACCTCAGCTATATTACACTCTTTAAATTCTTGGAAAGTTGAAAGTCAAATAATGTATTTATTGCGTAATTAATTAGCTTTTTTTTTATTTCAATGATAAAAAAAAAAAAAAAGAGTCAAAAAATATAGTTCAGCTTTCCTAAATTGCTTTTTAGATTTTTCCTTTGTTGTTATGAATTTATGTTCTGCTCTTGCAGTCCTTAGATACATTGGAATCTCATTCTTGGACACTTAGATACTCATTTAGGCAAATAGCGTGGTCATCTGTGTAAATAAGAAGTATTTGAAGACTATATCTGAACATATAAGAAATACATGAATATAGTATATTGTGATTGTCATCTACTGATGTATCTGTAGAATATTTTAGCTCTTTTTTTCCTTATGCATTTCCATCTAACAAGCCTCAAAAAAAAGTTGGAAACTGATAAAAAGAACTAAAAAAATTAGCTTTTTTTTTTTTTTTTTAAAAGAAAGAAAGAATAAGAATAAAAAACTTAAAATGCTTTGGGATTTACATCCTTAATGCATTTCTTTCTTGTTGCCATGGTTCTTTATTTCTCATGTGGGTAATTTTTAACAATAGAGGATGCCAAATTATTGGGAATGCAGATTTCTTTTGAACTAAAGCAAGTAAAATCCCTAAAACATAAGAGCTATAACCTCAAAAATACCAACATTACTACATCAAAAGGCCTTTGAAGGACCACATGGGTAAGCTAGTGTAACATTATTTTATCCTTTCAGAGGATTAACCTGACACAAATCTTTTTTTATTCCAATGCTGTATTCATTGTAACATACACTTTTTTTTTTTCCTTTTTTTTTTTTTTCTTTTTCCAGAGGAAAATAGTTTGCATGGCATTGCTACATTTGAAAACCAAAATATTTATGGCCTAGAAGAAAACACCTTTCTGAGAAGAACAGACTTTGAGTAAACTGGAAAATGCTGTGATGTTGGCATTCCTGTTCCTCCGCATGGCACAGGGAGCCCAAGAGGCAGATAGGCTAAGCTCCTTCAAGCAGTGGGCAGAGGGAAGTTCTGACAACCCCAAAATTTTTGTCCTCTGGCCTTGCAGATCAGGGTTTCACTCACTCTGTCCAGACAAAGGTAGGTCCTGAGGGACACGAATTTGTTAGTGTTACAATTGCTGCTGAGAGGTATGTAAGTTCAGCTTGGAGAAGTGAAGCAGAAGCACTGACATAGTGTGTCTGATATCTTATCTGCGTAAGGAGCCCAGAGTCCCCCATGTGTCTGTATTTGTAGACACAGACTTGTGTACAGACCTGGATGTGACTGGGAATGATGAAACTGAAACATTTGTTGGCTAAAAGTCAACCATGACGGAGCTCTTCAACTGGAAGTGGAGTTAGGAGTCAGATCTGTATTCAAGGTTGCTGTGATTTTGGCTGCTAAATACAGAAAGGATACCTCCATCTGGAATGAATAATCTCATCTGTGGTGTTCAGTCTAAAGGGCTAGGGACATTTTAGGCGATTTGCAATTGCATTGCACTGGCTGTTCTGAGTAGTGCTTAGAAACACTCCAGCCTATATTTGATGGAAGAGATCACCTTCTCTCTGCTGGACATATCGTTCAACTCTGCTTACCGTTGCCAAAATGTTTTTGTTCATAAAAGAAAACAGCTGGACATCAATATTTTATATCTTCCTACATGCATACTCATAAAGTGAGAGATACATTGTGGATTGCATCTGCACACATACAGAGAACCACTAGAGGCCATCATCTACCTCTCAGTACAAACACAAATACAGTTCAATTAATGCATAAAATTGACATGGAAGAACCTGTTGATGCCAACAAAGGTAGGCAGACCATTACTGGAATCTCAGGAATGGAAAGGGCAAGAGGACACATGGACACATAAAAACAATCAAAAGATCAAAAGGAGAAACTGATAAAATAGTATTAAAGAAGTTAAAGCTTAAAGTATTGCTTGTGACTTTACTTATCTACAGTTATGACAGGGTGAAACAGTTTCCACACATGACAAGAATGAGAGAATCAACTGCTGCTGGTTGCTTAAGCAGTGTTTTTGACATACTACCTGTGTAGTCAAGCAACTGCATGCAATTAGGTATCCAGGTAACATTACCAGGATAATTTATCTCTCAGAACTAAGAATTAAACAATATGTCTTTGACCTCCAAATGTATTTCATGGCTCACAGCAGGCTTCTAGCTCTTTGCTTCTATTGCAACAAGTTCCCTGGCATAATTTGTCATACATATTTGTTTTCTAAGGAAAACATATTAAGGCCCAATTAAAATGAAAGCTTAAATCTAAACAAGGAACAGTATTTGTACTTTCTAATGAATGTATAATTTCTGTCATAATGCAATCAGTCTGTATTTCAATCTGATCCCATTAAAGCTGACAGGACTGCATTTGACTTCAGCAGGAAATTTATCCACCATTTTTCATTAATACTTTCTCATATCTTTGGTTAAACTTTTTATAAATATATACATATTTCTGTAATGATGTGGAGTTCTCTTCAATAGAAAAGGCTTCCACTGTACCCAACATAAACATAATTTAAATATTAGAGTCTAAATAACATTTAGCTGTTAGAACTTTCTTCTGTGGTTGTACAAATGTAGTTTTCTTCAACAATATAGGATCGTGACACACGTTTTAGAATCCTCTTTGACATCCTTTTATTTTCTTTCTATTTTGTTTCCTATGATCCTTTCATTCAAATGAAGAATAAATCTCCCACAAGAACAAGACCAAGTAGGTTTTCTCAGCAGCTGGGTCTGGATTATGGCTCTCAATCTTTCTGAAGAGCTCATGGCAATGACTCTGTTCTTACCTTACCTATTCAGGCACAAAATGTAGCACAGATACAGTCCTTGTTTCAGAAGTAAACACAGCACTCCTCCATTATTAAAACAAAGAGTAGGAATAAGAAATATGACCTATTATTTTTAATAAAGCGAATTTAGGACAAAAAGTTCCTCACGGAGTGTTTAAAATGTGTTTACATGCTGGATATATAAAAGATCTGAATGGAGTGTTACACAGCTCAAGTTAGTATGATGTTAAGTCTAAGTAGTACTCAATATGGAAAAGCAAGGAGTATCTGCAGTTATGCTCATGCAACTGCACTTTCTCCAGTTACGTATTACTTCTCTGGCTGTCTAGGAATGACTCAGCTCATCTGCAGCTTAACATTTTTTATCTGATGATTCACATAATGCAGTGATGTGTGAGATGTGGGTAACTAATCTAGTTAGTCCTAGCCATGCTTGTATTGGCTTAAATTAGGTCTGCTACTTTATTAAAAATATATATATATACAAATATGTTCAGGTAGTTATAAAGTACAGGTTCTGATTCATTCTGTTCTCTAACTAATCAGCTATATAAGTTGAAATCACCTCAAAATTCTGGGTTCTGGAGACATGATTCATATTAGCAAAATACTGCCTATCGCACAGCTTCCAGTGACACTGCTAGCACTACTCGTTTGACTAACTTCTTAGGTTTGGGAGAGGGTTTGCAGGGAAAGATGCTCTTCAGTGTGAATACAACTGTCAGAATCTGAAAGCAGGTCTTGTTCAAATTTTGCATAATGGCAAAATCGCCTGTAGCAGCAGCAAGATGCTAATAACCTGCTTTTTTTCTGAATTCCCTCTAAGGCAGATTTTGACATGTCTCATACTGCACAGACAGGCCTTCTGGAGAAAGTTGTCTCTGGCAGAATACAGTACTTCTCAGGGTCAGTAATTCTTCATGACACTAGCATCTTTCATAGTCATTTGACTTCTGTTTCATTAAATGCTAACCTGCTTATTAACAGTACATTTGTGAAGTTCATCCCTCTTTATGCTTATGATGATGAGACTCAAGACTTTTCATACTGAAAGACCATTTTATTATATCCAGCCTTGCCTTCTTATGTCTGCATACAAGTTCACATGCACTGGTGCACAAAAGATCTTGGCTGGGCTTACAGGTGTGGGTGAGTTATCATGTTAATATGATTGGATTAACATCAGAGCTAGAACATTTTGTTATATACTGAGTCAGTTTTCCTATCAGTGCAGATTCTGGCTTCATATTAAGCCTAGTTATGGCTCTGAAGTGGTGTGCAGTATGTGCTGTGTTTCACAGTTAAGTCTTTGAGACATGTACCTGCTCTATTTACTGTGGTGAGCTGTTTCAATTCCTTACTCGTTACTGAGCTTTGCAGCCTGGAGCAGGGAGGTAAGATCTACAAATGGATGAGACCAACAACCCGCAACTTCTTTAGTCACAAAGGAACAGACATGTGAAGCAATTACCCAGGATGTTTCAAGGGCCTCAATGCACGAATGTGAAGAAAAACAAGCTCTGAATCTTCAGTATCACCTGCAGTCCCTACATTTGCTGTCAGTTTTAAGCAGCGAATAGTATATCCTTCTGCACCATTAAGGCGTAAGTATTAAGCTGATAAAAGTTCAGATAAACATCTCTCCTACTCCTCCATAGGGTAAAACTGTGTTAGGAATCTGTTTTGATGGGCTTCTGCTAACCATTTGTTTTTTGCTTTGCTTAAAGATTTTATTTGCCCACTTATTCATTGTATTTTGTTTTTCTGACTGATTTGGAGGCAGTGCACAGTTGTTGCTTTTTTCCCTTGCTTTTCATTTAAAGCTCTTTATTTGACTTTTTTAATTCTTTCATTTAGTGTCAATCTGTTTTGATTAGAAGACCTTTATCTTTCCCCTTGTGTGCTCATTCTGTCTCTTGTTTTGTTTCAGTTTGTGCTGTTAGGTTTATGTTTTAATTATTCCTCTCTTTATGGCTCTATATCCTGATGATATTTTAATTAGAGACTGCTAGTGGAAGTCATATCCATTTTACCTGGTGTGGACAGAGAGTATCTCACTTCTCCAGGCTTCAGAATGTTCTGTCCATTGGAACTGTACTTTGCCTAAATGCGGAGTAAGCTGTGCAACCCTGCAATGAGTGCAGCACTGATGGGAGAAGGCCAATAAGGAGCACTACTACTTCAGCAGGGTTTGAGCAGGCTGTAACTCAGGCTGACAGTCTTGCCTGCTGGAGTGGTCTGAAGGTGGCTGAAGGTTGCTCAAAGAGTTGCTTCATGCATTAACCCAAATGGCTTGGAGAACTGCTGGGCTGGACTTTTAATCCTGTTTATACCCGAAGACTTTCAGTTCATTATTTCTGCTTCTTGTGAAGTGGAATCCTACATTTAAGGTGCAGAAAAATTTCCATTCTCATTTGATTTTTTGATGAGTCATTTAACTCATTAGGTTTGCTAACAGATCACTATACAAAGGAATCAATGATCCCCTTTTTCACAGTCATCATCCCATTAAACTGAGGTTGCATCTACATTTTGGCAGCTCTTTTTTTTTCCTTTTTTTTTTTTTTTTCTTAATACATTGAACAATGTCTTCCTTGTAACTTCAACACTACATATATAGTACACTACATATATAGATCCACCTTGAAACAGGATGACTTATCATATTATACATATTATATGACATCAGCCGTGGCTTTCTCTAGCCAAATATTGAAAACTTTCAAGGATAGGTATTCCACATCTAGTGTGTGGACAAACAGTTACAGTGCTGCTCTACTCATCTGGAAATTTTTTTCCTGATGCTCAGTCTAAATATTGCAACCAGACATTTGCATCTATAGCCCATCATTAACATCTGACTTTACTGAGAGCTCCATTATTTCTGTGACCACTCTTCAAGAACATCAGTGCTGTTTTTAATGTTTCTGCTCCCCTCTTAGCCTGATCTTAGCAGCTGTGAATAGACTTAGAGATGCCATTTGGTTTTGATTTTTTCTAAACCCAGGCATATGCTGGGATGGTGAGATGATTAATCATTAATATATATCTTTTTATAGAATCATAGAATCATAGAATCATAGAATCATAGAATCATAGAACGTCCTGGGTTGAAATGGACCACAAAGATCATCAAGTTTCAACCCCCCTGCTATGTGCAGGGTCGCCAGCCACCAGACCAGGCTGCCCAGAGCCACATCCAGGCTGGCCTTGAATGCCTCCAGGGATGGGACATCCACAGCCTACTTGGACAAACTGTTCCAGCATGTCACCACCCTCTGAGTGAAAAACTTCATCCTAATATCTAACCTAAACCTCCTTTAAATATGATTGGTATATTTGATATATTCTGTTAAAACTACACTGCTTGAAAGAAATGATCTGTGCATCTTTAAGAGGTTTGATGCATGCTTGCAAATTTGGAGTGGCCATATCTGCATTGAAAGACTGTACACAGTAACTTGTAAGAAATTTTAGGAAACAGAAGGAACAGAAAGGGAAGAAATGAAAGATAATGAGACAAGAAAAAACAGGTACAGTGATGAAGGAGACCTAAACAAGAAAAAATGAATGAGTACAGCATCTGGAGAGGTAAAGTCAAAACAGTAAGGCAAATACAGAAGAAGAGAGACAAGATTAAATCTTGGACCTGTGAAATAAAAGAGAAGAAAGAAATAAAACTTATTACTTATATATAAATAATAGAAATTTATTGCACCAAATTTATCCCTGAAATCAATGGAGTTGTGAAGGGCTGAATTCAGCCCAGTATGGTTTTCTTATTCTATGAATAATAAATGAAAATAAATGATAATTACAGTATTGATCTACCTTTTACATTTAAATATTTTATTTATATTGTTTTCATTGCATGCCTCTGGAGAGTCCTATGCTGTTGCATTTTGTATTCTGATGACTGCTCAGAAATCTGGATATTGAGGGTGTTTGGTGTAAGTATTAAGAAAATCCAGGAAAGTGTTATTTCAATGTGGATAGCAGAACCAGTATGGTTCTCTTTGCTGCATACTACTAATGAAAATGTTTAAAAACTTCAGTAACTGAGAGGCTGGTGCTGGATAGTGCTTATGGGAATCTTGGCTTTGGTGAGATGCACTGTGTTTCAACTTGTCAGTGAGACTGAGAGACCAAAGAATGAAATACACTATTTTAAAACCTGGGCCCTCATTTATGTAAAACTAAGGTGATACTAAAATCACACAAAATCAGGGTGACATTATTTTGAACTCAGTTTGTACTGGAGAAAATGATTGTATATTAGTCAAGGCAATGATAAAATACTCTTTAGTTAATAGTATAAATATGGGGAACATAAATATTTGGTCAAAGTATTTTCAGACTAGATGAATAAGAAGAATATGTGAAATATTTTACAGCCACAGGACACATTTCAGGATTGTAGAAATCTTCCTTAAGGACTGCAATCTCACTATACATGAATGGATACATAGTTAATAACAGGGAAACAATATTTTCCTTTTAATGTGATATACACGTGACCAAACACACTATGGAAATTTGAAGATACTTAATGATGAAAATATTAATTGGAAAATACAGAACAAAGAAAAACAAAAGCAAGACAGAGAAGAGAGAAAGAATGTTGGTTCAGAGTCCTTTAGATCTCCATACAATTTTTTCAAGTGCAGAATGTCGTGTGCAAGTTATATCAGTGTGGGTCGTGGTTGTAGTTTCCAGTTAAAAAGTGCCATGACCCCTATCTGCTGCTTAACTTTTGTCCTGAAATTCAAGGTTCTTTAAAGGAATATTTATATTTGAATCACCAATAAAAATAGATGGCATCTTGTGGTTCTCAGCGCACAATTTTGTTAGAAGTATAAACATCAAATTAAAAAAAAAAAAAAGGAAGAGAAAAATATGTTAATATGGTTTTATTCTTTGTCTGATGATGTAAGATTCTGTACAGCTACCTTAGGTTTCCTGCTGCAGTCCAAAGGTAGAGGAACTTTACACGTTGAAGCCAGATCTATTGCAATTGTAGATGTACTTGGCAGCTGTGATTCAGAAGACAAAGTAGATAAAAACAGGTGTACAAAGCTAATACTGTAGGACCTCAGTGTAGAGGCCAGCTCTTGGATAGTCAAAGCATCTGTCTAGTCTAATACAATACACTTTCAGGTTCCATTAACATTTTTATCAGTTCCAATAGATTGATACATAAATCCTACCAACTTGTGACCCTTGCAAATGATTTTAAATATTTTGCTGTATAACCTCAAATGTTCAGTTTCTGCTCTTAATCAGACTATTTTCTTAGTGTTGGCATAGCTGTAAGGTTCAAATTATTTCAGGAAAGTACTGTGGCAGGAATTACTCTGTTCCTGTACACTCTATATATACTCTCTGTCTCTTTAGTAGAAAGGATAAACCAAAAACTCAGTGTCTCTGTTCTGTATCTAGGGAGCTTGACACCTGGAGCATTAAGAATGACATCCCCAACAGCAAAGGGAAAATCTGAGACAAAACTCATACCGAATGCACATCTTCTGACTCTTGCTCTAATAATTTAACTATCAAGTTTAATAACTGATACAATGTACAAGGATAAACTGGACAGTCCATTAAAGCATTTTTTAAGCTCCAAATATACTGTTAGAGAAAATATTTTTGACAGGAGAAACCATATACCAAGCCTCTTGTCTACAATTTGAAAGACATAAAAACACCATTTGTCATGGCCCTCTGTGCTTCAAATGAGCATCTGTGACTTCTGATCCCTTTGAGTAGAATAGCTAGGGGCTGAAGTATCAGAAGAAACAAATGCAACTATTTCAGAAGAGCGACACTGTTTTCTGATATTATAAAACTTGGATCTTGGATATTCATTATAAGAATCAAAGCACAGTAAAAATGAAGTTAATATGGCTGTGAATGCTGGTCTTTCCAGTTCTCTGCTTTAAAGATATGTCATGCAGAAGTAATCAACCAGTCACTTGCTTCCTCAAATTTTGTTCTCGGACACGGCTGTGAATTTTAATTGGTGTTATGGGGAATGATGTAGATAGAGTAAGTTAGTCCTAGTAAATAGCTTTCTGCTGAGACAACACAGAAATCTCACATTGCACTGAGAAAATATGGAAACAGAGCATGAAAATAATGAAAATTGTCCCACAGTGGTATGATGACTTTTGAAAAAAGGGAAACTGTTGAACAGTTGCCATGACATGTATTTCTGAAGTGAATGCCAAATCATTATTACTGTATTCCAGCAGTGGCTACAGGTTTCATCTGAGATTGGGTTCCTCATTATTAAACAAACACATAGTGAAATGCTCTGCTCTTTAGAGCACATAGCTTAGAGACAGACAAATGGTGGTGAGAAAACAAGGACATAAAGAAGTGAGATAGTATGACATCAAAGCAGAGGTTTGTAGAAACAACATCAGGATATCCTTGTTATTAAAACTAAAGCTGTCACTACTACTTCAAATACTTCAGATTCCTTGAATATTCTCATTATCTGTATTCAAACAGTTTTTTGCTTTGGGATGATATTTTCTGTGCATTCTTTCTCTCTTTCTTTGCACCTGTATCCATTTACAGCTTCAAATATTCTTCATAGTGCAGAAGGCTAGAATATTATAGCTGCTCCATACATGGGTAAATGTGTTGGAAAGAAATAGAGATGAGCAAATAAATCAGCTGTTTATAGGTTGGTTATAATAATTATGTCAAACCCATATGATAGTTTCTCACAGAAAAATTTTTATACTGTTTCAGAATAACCTGCATTATAAGGAACATAATATAAATATATGACTATGTATGAGCTTACAGCTATGCTTTATATGCCCATATGCTTTGGAGAAAAACTCAAGAGATTATCTAGGCTTTTAGACCCTACCTAATCTTCACTATCTAATCTTTACTATTTGATTCATAGAATCCTTAGGGTTGGAAGAGACCCCTAAAGGCCATCTGGTCAAATTCCCCTGCAATGAACAGGGACACCTACAGCTAGATCAGATGCTCTGAGCTTCATTCAGCCTGACCTTGAATGCCTCCAGGGATGGGGCATGCACCACCTCACCACTATTATTGTAAAATACTTTTTCCTTACATTCAGTCTAAAATTCACTTATTTTATTTTGAAACCATTTTCCCTTGTCCTATCAAAACAGACCCTGCTAAAGAGTGGGGGTTACTGTGATCCATCTGCAAGACCTTTCACTTGGATTTGTTGCACCTCATGAGGTACACCTGGACCCACTACTTAAGCCTGTCCAGGTTTTACTGGACAGCATCCTGTCCCTCAGCTGTGTTGACCACATCCCACAGTTTGGTGTCATTTGCAAACTTGCTGAGGATGCACTTGATCCCACTGTTGATGTAATTGATGAAGAGCATTGGTCCCAGTACTGACCCTTGAGAGACAGATATTCAAGTGAAAACAGTATGCTCTCAAATTTCTGCTCAGTGACCATATAACTTCACTCGTCTTGAAAATCTATATTGCCTCAGGTTTCCTCATTTGCTGCCTGGCTGCTGGGAGTGCCACAGATGTTAGGTAGAGTAGCTCCTTGCCTTCTTGATGCATTCAGCTCTACGGCATGATTTCCCATGAGAAATAAGGGTGTATTTGTCTGAAAACACTGCATAGACCCAGCTCTCCAACTCCTGAAATCTTCACCCTGCTCTTCTGTGTTAGTATGCTGAGTGGTTTTTGTTATATAGATTGCTTGTTGTTTTTTACATGTCAAGTTTCTGAGTAAATGTTTGTTTTTCAACTCTATAAATCTCTAAGGTGCTGACTTAAACTCAACCCTTTTTCTTTTCCCCCTAAGTTCAACAGTTTTCACAAAGCTGGTGCCACTGGTAAAAATCTGCATATTCCATCCACATGTAGGCAGAAAAGAATTCTATCATATTCAGAAAAAGATCAAAAACAAAACAGTAAAGAACAACCACATTTATACTAGTTTGAAGAAAAGCAAAATCTTTTTAATTCAGAAGAAGCATAAGACTGAGAAAGAACTCCCGCATTGCCAAATCAAGCCTTCTGCTTTTGCAGTCAGCCAAGTCATATAATCTCATGCATAAAATTATTAAACTCAGTTTGAGTTGTTTGCTTTCCTCCATAACATACATGAGAAGATTACCCAAAACCTCCCTTTCCTGGTTTCTAAATCTGTTTCCAAACCTGGTTTGTACTGTCTGATTTGTTTAAAACTGTAGGGTGTTCTACTAACAGTTTGGCTCAGATTTGCTTCTGATTAAAAGAATTTCACTTTCAGTTACATTTGTACCTATCTGTGTTCTGTCTTGACACGTTTAAATGTCAGAATATCAGTGTGCCTGGAAGAAATGGGAAAAGTCGTATTACTAAAACTCCTAGCTCAATTTTCATTTCAAACATAACTTTCAAGAAGACTGTCAATGTCAATCCAACAAAACAATGTATTGAAAACAAATAATCTGATTTTTAACATAAAATAAATGCTTCTCTAAGAGCAGGTTACCATCTGGTTGCATATTTTTTATGTTAGAATAAGCTTTACCAAATATGCATGCAAAGCTTGGCAGTCCAGGCACTAAAACTTTCTCATCACTATAGCAAGAGGACTGATAGTAGTCATAATAATATATTACTTAGCATGTAAAGGAAATCTGTTTTGTCAATACTTGCTGGGAGGTGGATGAATTATTTGCTTGACTTTCAAAGCAAAAGTGATTTAACTATGCTAGCTTAAATTGTTAGTCAAAATAATTTATGGAGGTTATTCTCATGAAGTGGGGCAAGCTAAACCTGAGCCTGGTAGCTGTGATCTTCAACAGCTGTGTTAGCTTCTTCTACTCTATGTAAGCAACTGTCTTGGATGCTTCTGTAAGCACTCTGCTATTCAATCAACCATATGTATACAGTGAAATAGAGAGGACGATTAATAGATAAGGTTTTGCCCATATTCATTTTGACTCTGTCTTTACTGGCATACAGTAGGATAATGAGCACATCATGGGTACACTACAAATAATGATTGTAAGTGGTTTAGCCATTCAGTAAGATTTAACTAATCCCCTCCCTTCCTCAAAGTAGGCTTATCTCTGTTTACTTCTACAAATATCATAGCTGCAGTTGTATTTTTTAAGGATTAAAACAAGCCTGGCATGTTAATTTTTAGTTTTAGTCAAGAAACAGCATAGAATATGTGGCAAAAAATATCTTGTAGGGACATATCAGAAAATTACTGGGCTTCTTGCCTTTTCCAGAGCACCCACTTTGAATGGTTTGCATACAGATATCCACATGCAGTCTGAAGGAAGGGAATAGGAAGGGAATATAGTAAAGAAAATTATAAAAGTACCTGAAGAAGAACGCAGAAAAATGCACAAAATTTATCTGATGTAACTCACACCTGAAACATTGCTTTGTTGTGTCTGCTAACAGCCAGAGATCAAAAGGTCATGTTTTTAACAGGAAGAAAGAGAGAGAGCTAGGATCTTTGTAGGAAGTTCTGGCTCAGATCACTTTTGGATGCAAGTTGACTGGAGGATGACTACTTAGAACTTTAGCAAGGGCGATGGGCTTCAGTGGATGCAGGGCAGACAGCGGCAATATCTGCTTGCTTGAGAAGTAGATAAAAAAACTCTTCCCTATACTTTTCAAAGCAAAGATCTATGTACTTATCCTAAGGACTGAGATATTACAGCTATAGATCTCTATCATGAAAATTGCTATATTAATATCAGTGTACGTGTTGTGTTCCTAACTAAGCTTACTGTTCTACTGGCAGGGTCACAGAGTGTTTAATTAGTGTTACCATGTATCCCTGGTAAATTAGAAAAGATGATGAATTTTGGTAGCCCCAGGAATTCTGTTGCAGAAGTCATGTACCCTCTCTGTCTTTTCACACAGTTGTAGAGCAGGTCTGTATTTCAAAACCTAGACTCTTTCAGCCAGTGTCTCTTGGAGGTTGGCCAGTTCATTCAGTGACTGCATTTCAACATATTCAGGTACAGGAGATATGGATGACATCTTGTAGCCAGCAGGAGTAAATCCTCAGTAGGGACTGCGCTGTTTCTTCCAGGCTCTGACTGCACAGTTTTAGCCCTGTGATACTACAGCAACCAGCCTCCTGAAAGGCACTGAAGCTCTGCAGACATGTCTGCCATGATGAGCACATTGGGAATCTGGTTTCCCTAAATATCCAGACTGGCACCTGCTTGGAGCATGGTGTAGTTTCAGTCAGATACAAGCTCTCTCTGTTTGGAGATTAGGGCATGCAGCTGTGGGGGAGAAGAAATGATGCACCTGCATGTTTTATTCTAATGTGGGCTTGTGCTCAGGTACTGGAAATTGTTTCTGAGTGAGATGAGCTGGAGAAAACCCACCTAGCAATGACTATCAATAGGAAGCAAAGAACCAGAAGGAAATCAGGAATATTTCCCAAGAGATATGTGATGAAGGTCAAACAAAGTGCCTTTTCCTCTACCCCTCATTTCTGAAAATCTGCTCTGTTCCTTATCATGACATGCAGCCTCAGCTTTACAGGGCAAAGAGATTCATGCAAGGAATCTGCAAGATCCTGGCATTTGAGTTGTAGTTGAATTATACATTTTTTATTAATTAGTCTCTTTACAGACATCAGTTGTTCTGAGTGGGGGAGTCAGGTGTTACAGCAAACAAATAAATCCAAGGCCCATCGAATGTGAAGAGAGGCAGCTGCCCTAGAAAAAGGGCTATTTGAGAGCACACCTCTGGGAAAAGGGCTGCTCAGCTGAGCAGAACAGAATGGGGATCACAGAGGTAAATGAGAGGTTCTTTCCATGCTGTATAAATTTATATGAAAATATGGCAATTCCTTATACCCATATTTATCCTACATGATTCTTTCATGCCCAAGGACACTGACACCCAAACCATACTCTGACATCAATATGGCAACTGAGACATTCCAATGGTAAATATTCTTGAAAAAGATGGGGGATTTATGTGGTAGTAGAATAAAAAGTAAAACTTGTAGATGATAGCATGAGTAGAGAATAAAAAACACATTTGAGGATAATGAGATAATGCGCACATTAAGCTAAATTAAACACAAATATGTGGTATTGCACAGTACAGAGACTGTAGGTCAGGGTCTCAGTTGTAAGTTGGCTTGTTTCCACAGATGTGAAACTAGCTTGAGGTCCTAAAGTACACATGTTATACTGATTTACCCCAGCTGAAAATGTGGTCCAATACTTTCTGTCACCACATATCATTTCCCTGGGAGCAGAGCTTTGAAATCAAACTCTTGAGTTATTGGCATGCTTGTTTGGATCAGTTCCCTGGAAGGTGACCACAGCAAATGTGGAGCACTGTTGACAACAATAATTTTTTTTGTGCCATTGCCTCACAGATGCCAGTATGATTTAAAATAAACTCCAGCTGCAGTCTGCTGATTTCCCTAATGAACTGTGAACCTCTAAAGTGTTTCTACTGACCTTGTGTTGAATATGCTTTCAGAAAGAAAAACTGTACCATTTAGAAGTGGAGCTCATTTTACAAGCTATGTGAACAGTCTGTCACTTACTGGCAGAGCTCAGACAGCTGTGGCAGTAAGGGGCAAGACAGACCAAGAACCACTTGAAGAGGGACAGAGAAACTATGGGAACTGAGAAAATAAAACACCTGAAATATGTGTTAGATGTATTCTTGAAAATAATGATTGATTGGTTCATTCAAACTTTAGCATTAGGGATTTCAGCTCTTGAATCCTACTCCTTTTAGGAACTTAAATATGCTCAGAAAGTTTTTGAATGAAATGGTGGATACCTTGTGTTTGTTATAAAGTTGCCTTAATTCAGAGGAAATATTGCAGAATAAATATTACAGAAAACAAATTGATTGTTGAGTCTTACCACTTGAAATGAAAGAAAACCAATAAACAAATTTGCAGCAGACGCTTTCCTGTTTCCTGGGTACATCAGCAACATCAATAAGAATGAAGATGAATTCTCTGTTTCACGGTATTATTGTGTTGCAGCTGTAAGCTGAATATACCCAACTGGATAAAAACAATAAGAGGGAAACAAAACTTACACCACTTGTTAAAGTTTTGCCTTCTCTCGCTGTCTTTTAGCTATCAACAAAACCTGTTTCTAATTTATTTGCATATTACAAGGCCATAGTCATTATAAGGCAGACTGCCATCCTGATTTACACCATAATGGTACCTATTTTATCAGTGTCAGTAAGAACAATAGGAATTTTCAAAAACTAGGGTAGTAATTAATAGGACAGTCATTAGACTTTTCTTCTTCTTGTGAAAACCTTTTGTGATAGAAAAATACCGCTCTGTTTTCTACTCCTCCCTTTCTGTTATGCAGTTGGCATAACCTTTGTTATGTTCTTTGCTAACCACTTTTCTTCAGCTTCTTGTGTTTTACAGTATATTTTTGTTGAAGCATTAGAAGCAAATTCTAGAGATCAAATAAAAACTGCAATATCCTCAGCTCTGTGATAAGATACCCACAATGATGAAAGCAATGTTCTTAGCAAAATATCTCTACTACTTTATTTTACCTAGAGCAGTTTTATGGCTCCTTTATTATTGCATATCATAAATGATTCGTAGTTGGATGCACTAGAGAAACGATTTGCTCAAACTAATCCCAGCAGTGGGCAGATCTATTTGTATGAATCTGGCAATGTTCCTTGTAGTAGCACAGTCAGCTGTAAACATAGCAAAAAAGCAGTCTCTAATTCTCATAATATCCACATATCACCAGGTGGAATATCACCTTTGTTAATATGGAGGCCCGCAGCCAGAACCTATTTTGGCAGCTCAATTTTCCCGTGCATCAATAGAAGAAGTGTTAATCTGTCACTATCTCTACTACGGTGGTATGGAGAAAAGTGCTCTAGAATACCAGGGTTTGTGCTCTTTGTTACTGCTTCTGGTCTCCCTAAGAGCTGATTAGTCACAGAGTTGTTTCAACGGCATTCCTGGAAAGAGGTCTTGTTTTATATCAGGGCTGCTTCTCCAATCATTTCATTTTTCAATCAACAGGAAAAATTGGTCTGAAAATAAGTTTAACTTAGCCCACAGGCTGCTGTCTACATTTACCCTCACCATAAGGACAAAGGCAGGTTTACATTATTAAATTCAAGTATCAACTTAAAAATTATTTACAAAAATTTGATAATGCAAACTTGTAAACAAATATATACAAGAGCAAAAGCACAGATAAGGTATTAAATCATTTTAAACATCTTCTTCCAAAATGTTTAGCAGAATCCTCTAAAGTATTGTTTTATACAGAAAACTCAGACTGATATGAAATACATTTTGCAGTATCTATTTTTATATATATATATCTGGAATTACCCCTGACTCAAGTACAAACCCTTGCACTTTGCTTTGTTAAACATCATTATGTTCACAAGGGCCCACCTTCTGAGTTTATCAAGGTCCCACTGGATGGCATCCCTTCCTTCTGCTGTATCAGCTGCACCACTCAGCTTGCTGTCATCAGCAAACTTGCTGAGAATGCCCTCAATCCCATTATCTATGCCATTGATAAAGATGCTAAAGGTTACTGGACTCAAGATAGACCCCTGGGGGACACCA
>JAOWBP010000001.1:149238511-149255037 GCA_028571105.1 Tragopan temminckii | reverse complement strand
AATGGTTTCAAGCAAAAAGAGTGTAGATTTAGGTTGGATATAAAGAAAATGTTTTTTATGCTAATAATAGTGAAGCATTGGAACAGGTTGCACAGAGAGATCTTGGACATGTTCAAAGTCAGGCTGGACAGGGCTCTGAGCACCCTGATCTAGCTGTAGGTGTCCCTGTTCATTGCAGGGGGTGTTGGACCTTTAAGGGCCCCTTCCAACTGAAACGATTCTATGACTATGAAAAGGAGGGTATACAAAGTGCCATTGAGTTGACATAGGGAAGCAGACTGTGTCTGGTATTGAACTGCTAACTGTGAACATCTACAATTTATGTTGCCTTGATGTTTTGTCCCCAGACAGTTCCCTCAGTGTAGGCATCTAATTCTAGGGACACTCCAGGACATACAAGACTTCTAGAAACATGACTCAGCACCTGTGACTTGCTGGAACGGCGTCATAGAGCTGGGAGAGATACAGTAGGATATTTCAAGTGGCACTACTTGTCTATGCATACACAGCTGGATCAAACCTTTTTAACAGTATCATACCTAATGTTTTCAGCAGGTTTGTTCAGTTACGACAAGAAAGCAGATCTCCAGGTCACAGGAACTCAGATATACAAATTTAAGTGTCTAAGAATTAGACACTAAGAATTAGAAGAATTAGAGAGTATTGACTAGGTAGCAGAAGTGATCCTTGCAAACTTCCTTGCCTGTGAGAACCTGTTCTTCAATCCTCCTCTGATTATGGGAAATTTTGAGCAAATCAGTAAGACTGTCATTATTACCACAAAACTGTTGTCGTTGTTTTTTTTTTTTTAAATATATGTTTCATATACTTTTTTTCTGACATTTTATTGAAGAAAAAATACTTACGAATAGACTGATTTTTTTTAAACTGCATTGTTGTTCCAAGCAACCAAAAAAGACTAATTAGTAAGCCTATGCTTTTTTTTTTTTTTCCCCCCTCTTGGAAGTAAGGGTTTTTTTTTAATGTGTGTAAATTCAGTTCTGTATGTACATGAGAATAAGCTTGGGTTGGATACAATTTTACACTTTGTTGAAAAATTAATTTTCTTATTGAAGACTACTACCAACAAAATATTTTTATCTATTTCAAGTTAAAGCTTGTAATGTTTCATTAAGTAATGCTTCCACCAATACCTCTTTAAAGTATATCTTTCTGACACTGAGTTTCCTGATAGCAGCAGATGTGAGGTTGTGTGGAAACAGTGATAGAGCTCATTTATTTAAATAAACTACTGTGAAAGTTTGAGGATTGTTCTGCCTTTAGCAATTATTGGGAATTCAGGGATAGTAGTACTATTTAGATTTAACTAATTAATCTTCATGTCTTTCATTATTCCCGACTCATTTTACATCTTAACAAGCATTGAGCGCTTTTCCTTAGATTCAAGAGACCTGAGTGTTGCCTTTTGGGCCTGGAGAGCAGATGCAAAACACCAGCTGTGCAGTGTGCAGTGGTTTAACCAGCTCTAGGTTTTGAATGTCAATGGTGCTAGAGCTGCACCGAAGAACACCAGGCAAAGTGGCCCATCTGTAATGGGAGTACTTTTGAAATGCACTTACTTTTGAAAATCACCCAAGAGGGGGGACTAAGAAAAGAGAAGCTTAATCCCATTGATAAAGTGTCATCAAATCCCATTCTTTCAAGGATTTAAAAAGATAATCCCAGGCAACTCTATCAAAGGTTTTCTTAGCACCTAGAGATAATGCTACCAGAAATTTCTTCCAGTGCTGTGATGCTGCAATTGTATTTCAGTTTAGCCTCTTGCCTGCTTAAATTCATGGAAAACTGTTTGTAAAAATCACACCATTCCCTCACCCTCTCAATATATCACAGATGTGAAAGTACACTTGAGGGTATATGTTATGTTCTAGAGAGACTAAACTGTTACACTTGATGCATTTAACTTCTTGGTAAAGTGCTTTGTTTAAATTAAAAATAGCACTTTGCTGAAGATGATGAAGCAGACTGCTACTTTGAAAAAAAGGATTAATCACAAACATTACAGTGATTTTCTCTTTATTAGCATTGTTTCATTAATAGCCTGAGATCCAAGTCCAGATAGCTGACCTATTTTGGTAGATCAATGCATATTAAAATACTTATGAATTAAAGTACATAACATTTCCTATACATCGACACGTAATAGAACACTTCTCCAGACAGTCTGCCTCTTCCTTTATTGTTTGGATTATAAGACTTCTGCTGGAGGGCTGGTGTTCATTTTACTGGTATAGCAAAGAAAGACTCACTGGCCATTAGCCATTAGGACAGAGTGCTCCCAAGTTCCCTTTTGTGTCATTTTGGTTCCATTGGTGTGAGAGGGCTCTGCCTTTGCACAAATGTCTGTGGCACCACCATACATTGTGCACGTGGTTGTGTGTGAGGGATCAGTGCTACTGTAGAAGACAAGAATATTCTGTATAGGGTGCAAGAAAAGATCCAGCCTGTGGTATTACAAGATGCTAAATAAGGTTTCTATGATTTTTTTCTATCTGTATTTCACAGTAATGATTATTAAGCATTGTGTGCCACTGCCATGTTTTGTAGGAAATACACAAAATGATCTGCAGAGCATTGTTTCTGTGTTTAATTTTAATGGTTATAAATTATTGTAAATCCTACTGATTTGCTTATTTCACTCTAATAGGCTCTCAAAGTCACACCTGAGGTTTGTAAACAAGATTTTCTACATTTCCTTTACTGTTTCTAAGTCATTTTTAATGGTTTTACAAAAAAGTCCGTCTTACCTCTGCTAATGCTGCTATAACTGCTCAACTCCAGAGCTGTGGTGACAAAGTAGCCCTGACTGTGGAGGATAAGTTCTTGAGTGATGCTTCCTTAAGGTGATGGCAACAGGCAGAATCTGGAGTCCTACAGCTGCAGGAGTGTAAATTCTTCCATTTCAATAATAATAATAATAACAATAAAGGTGGTTTTTTTTTCATTCAAAAAGTAGGAAATCTATCAAGTATTTCATATAAAGCTATATCGAAAGTCCCATGAAGTTAGCTAGTAAATTCCAGGAGAGTTTCCTTGTGAGATTTCTGTGCTTTGATCCTGTTTGAGACATAAATCTTATCAGAAGCGTTCCTTCTCTCACAGGAGAATGGGGTGTTTCCAGTTAAGTGTGAAACCAGAAACCTGCAGGTCAGAGAAATGCTGCAATTCTGAGGAAAAAACAAAACAAAACAAAACAAAAAACCTCAAATTTTCTTACTCCAAAAACCTCTGGGAAAAAAATAAAAGCAGTAAAGTGCTGCTTAAGTAGGAAGTGTGAGAGTGTTTCTCTAATGCCTCAGCAAAAGCGATATTTATCTCCTTTAGATGAAAACATAAGTAGTATTCCTCGTTCCTTGAAAAACAAGGAAACTGAAAGATGAGACAAAAGTGCGTAATCTCTGTCTCTCTTTTTTTTTTTTTAGTTCATATTCTGGCTGTAACTTTTATAGTTAAGATGCATAAATGACTTTATATCTCTGTTTCTTGATTTTCCATGTCGTAAACATCTTAGAGATTAAGTCTTCTGTATGAAACCACACTTTAGTTTGAGATCCAGAGAGCAAAACCATGAGTCTGAGTACTTCACTGTTGCAAAATCATCTTCCTCCAGGGTATACCTGTTTCAGTCTGGAGAAGGAACAGCTGGTGAATTTGAACTAGAGATCTTTCAATAGTAATGTAGATGTCGAGGATGCATATGTGTATGTGTGTATATGTACGTGATGCAGATGCATATATGTTTGTCTGTCTATTTACCTTTTATCTGTTCCTATTTGTTAATGCTAGTACAATGATTTCAATAAAGTTGTCCCATGTTGCGCAGTTTCAGAAACCTGCCTTACTCTGAAGTGGTCAAAGCCTAAACCAGAAAGTTCATACTTAAATCCTGTGAGATTACTGCTTAAATAATCTTGCTGTACAGTGCACTGGTGTGCCACATCTCAAGTACTGTTTGCAGTACAAAAAGAACGTAAAAATATGAAAGAGTGTCCAAAGGTGGGCTATGAAAATGGTGACCGTTCTGGAGGCAAATAAGTCAAATAGTGATTTACTATTTGTGGATCAAATTTGTTTGGCCCAGAGCAGAGGAAACTGTGGGGAGCACTCATGGTGGCCTATAGCTCCTCCCAGGGAGCGGATGGGCAGTACTGTTGACCTCTTTCTGGTGACCAGCAAAAGAACCTGAGGGAATAACATGGAGGGGTTTAGGTTGGATATTAGGAAAAAGTTCTTCACTGGAGGATGGTCAGGCACTGGAACAGGATGTCCAGGACAGTGGTTCTGGCAACGAGCTTGCCAGAGTTCAAGGAGTGTTTGGACAATGCTCTCAGTTATATGGTCTGATTTTTGGTTGATCCTATGTGGAGCCAGAAGTTAGATTTGATGAAATCCTTATGCGTCCCTTCCAACTTGGGATATTCTGTGATTGTATAATTTTTCTCCAAAGTGAACATCCCAGTCACAGTGCTATATTTATATGTAGTAGCACTCTTCCTAGACACAAGAGGAAAATGTAAAGATAAAGCTGTATTCATCACTTTAGAAGTTCTAGAATCAGTTAGTCTAAATTTATTTTAGACTGTTCATAGTATCATAGAATTATAGAATGGTTTGTGTTGGAAGGGACCTTTAAGATCATCTAGTTTCAACTCCCCTGCTATGGGCAGAGACATCTTCCACTAGACCAAACTGCTTAAAGCCCCCTACAGCCTGGCCTTGAACACCTACAGGGAGGAAGCACTTGCAACCTCACTGGGCAACTGTTCCAGTGTCTCACCATCCTCACAGCAAAGAATTTTTTCCTAATATCTAAATCTTCCCTTTTCCAGTTTAAAGCCATTTTCCCTCATCTTGTTGCTACAAGTGCTTATAAAAATTCCCTCCTCAGTTTTCCAGTAGACCCCCTTCAGGTACTGGAAGGCCACTATAAGGTGCCCCTGAATCCTTCCCCAGGCTGAAGATCCCCAGGTGATTGTCTCTCTCTATTCTGCCCTCATGAGGCCCTGTCTGGAGTACTGCATTCTAGTCTAGGGCTCCCAGATCAGGAAAACTGAGAAGCTGTTGGAGTGGGTCCAGAGGACAACAAAGATGATCAGAGGGCTGGAGAATCTTTCCTATGAGGAAAGGCTGAGGGAGCTGGCCTTGCTCAGCCTGGAGAAGAGAAGGCTGCAGGAGGACCTCATTGCAGCTTCCTGAGATTTAAAGGGCGCTTATAAGGAGGAGGGATAACAACTTTTAAATGGGCAGATAGCAACAAGACAAGGGACAATGGTTTTAAACTAAAAGAGAGAAGATTTAGATTAGATGTCAGGGGGAAGTTTTTCACTGAGAGGGTGGTGAGGTGCTGGCACAGGCTGCTCAGGGGAGTTGTGGCTGTCCCATTGATGGAGGTTTCTAAGGCCAGGCTGAAAGAGGCCCTGGGCAACCTGATCAACCTGCCTCATTTAGTGGTTGGCACTCCTGTCGAAGGCAGGGGGGTTGGAACTAGATGGTCTTTGAGGCCTCTTCCAACTCAAACCATTCTGTGATTCTATAATTCTATGATTCTATAATTCTATGATATATAATGTAATTTAATCCAAATATCCAGAAAACTTTTGTCCATAAAAGAGCAATAAATTGTGCTTTTAAGTTGTCTGAAACTCAGAATTTCTTTTCTACAGTAAGTCTCTACAAATTTAGAACAGTAATAACAAGGAACAAGCCTCCTGGAGGTACTGAGTGGGTGGGAGTTAGAGAGACAAGGTTGAGTCAGTATCAGAATGTCATTGTCAAAATGTTGTTTCATAAATCAGTCTTGTCTGTGCCTGACTGTGGATAGTGTTGTTCATGATAGATAATGAAATATTTTGAAATAGAAAGGGATTTCAAAATGACAGCTGAAAAATCTAAACACTGTCTTCCAAAACTATCCAGATGTTCTTAGCTGTGTCTTCTGGTCCAGTTTTGTAAAAGTCGATATACTGTTTCAAAAATGTTGATGGTGAAGAAATCTCATTTTGGATGATAAATACTTGGAAAACATGAAAATTTATGAATTGGGCTTACTGTGACTGCATTGGACATAACTATTGATCTTTGATCTCTAAGATCCTGAGTATCTACAGAAATTGAAGTCCCTCCTGATATCTTGCACCAACTGCTTTTGTTCCTAAGGACTTGCTGCTTTTGGATGCATCATTTTTCCACACAAAGAACTGCCCTGACAGTGTATTCTTTGCTTTCATCTATATCTCCTATATCAATTTGAGAATGGAGAAAGTGACATTTTGCCACTACAGTGAATTTCTTACATCTAGAGATCTGTATTGGATTTAGTATATATACAGAGTCCTATGGCTGATTAATCAAAGATTTGGTTGAAGCAAAACAACCAGTAGTAGCATGGAATTACTCTTCATTAACATTTTATAAATCAGAGAATACTCTTCTGAACTTCTGATCTTGTTAACAACTTGTTATTGTTGTTTGCTGATTTTTTTATTAGTCACAAAAACTCTAAGAGCACAATGGTTAGTATTGAAAGATCCATAAAAATTGTGTTCTGCGATCATATACATATCAAGGGATCTACAGAAGACCTTGAAATATGCTTGTTCTTAATAATAAATTAGATCTATAATGGCAAACTATAAACACACAGCAGTAAAATTCTATACAAAATTAATCTATGAATCTAAATCAATAAATAAATGCTATCACATGTTATATTGCATACTATACCATGTGTTATTTTCCTTCTTTCTTCCGAGTGAAGATATTCTCAGCTTTTAAAAGGAGATTGTATTTATAAGCAAGATATGTATTCAACAGCTCTGGTGTTGCTAATGAAAAATAAGTTAATATAAATTAAATGAAATCAAAAAGGGATAAGTTATATCTATGATTTTCTCTTTTGTAATTTATATTAGTCTTCTAAATTCTAAAGTAAATAATAATGGTCTATTTTATCGTTATGAATAATAGGACTCCAATTCCCTTTCTGAATTTTTACTCATCACGAACAAAAATTAAACTGTTAGAGAGAAAATACTACAGTATTTCCCCAGTTTCATTTAGCTCTTTCAATGTGGGTTGAAGAAATGGAGGCAGCCTTCACTATACGAACAGAGGTCAGAAGAGTTAAAAATTTGTGCTACATTTATCACATTATAGGAGGATATGACACAAATAGCAAGGCTTTTCAAAGGTGTGTGTTGCAGTGTTTCTTTTTCAGAGGTATCTTCTAATCACTACGCTTGAAAAATAAGGAAGAACAATTTGCGCTGCCAGTTATTTCAAAGCTCCTTTTTGTCCGATATTTGTTATGACTAAAAACAAAATAAAATCAAAAATGAAAAAAAACAAACAAAACCAAAACAAAATAAATGTACTATAGATTTCTGAGAGAGCGGTGCAGATTTTTGAATGTCACAGATATTTAGGAGCAGATGGACATGCTTATGAGGATGCTTTTCAGCATTATTTTTTTTAGAAATTATAGTTACTTGGTATCAGGTATCCTGGGCTTCTGTATGTGTACTGTTTGGAGGAGATAGCTGTGTAAGTCTCTCGTTCCTCAGGGCAACTCAAACTTGTTTATATGATCTGTATTTAATTTTTTGCTTTATTTTCTGGAAAGAAATAGCCTTCACAATCAAATGTATGTATCTGCTTTCCTCAGAAATTTTCAGTGTGATGTAGCTGTTCAAGATAAGCTTCACACTAGTTAAATGGGAAAGGTATTAAAAAACTGCTGAAAAAAATCATGAAGGTTTGTGACCAAATAGAGAAGCAAAAGCTTAGTATGACTTCCATAGATGTTAGTAAACTTGTTATTTTCCAGATACAAAATCATTTTCATTTTTTAATTGCTCATAAAACTACTTGTAATTAAACCAGTTCATCCTTTTGCTTCCTAATATATAGCACCAAACTCTTCTCAGAGAACAAAAGCCAGTAGATAGCATATTTCCACTATAGACAGCCATAATGAATTTTAGATTTAATTCTTTAAGATGTATACAATCAGTACAACACAGTTTTCATTGAAATTTCGCAGATCATGGTCACTCTACATATGTTAAAATTTAAAATCAACATTAGCAAAGAATTCAGCTTTTGTAAATTCAGTGCTGTCACTTGCATATCCCTGAGAGGACCCTGTACACGTGTTGGTCTGTTATGTGTAGAAACACTTAGAAAGAAAATTCATCCTGATGGACTCTGTCCAATGCCAGGAGAAGCACATGTGCAGAACCAGGACAAGCACTATGTTTTAGAAAGGGAAAATGCATGGACACCCATAGGGTTGAACTGTGCTTTGAATTTTTCTCAAATTCTACTTTTCAACCTAAAATAAGTGAAGTATCAGCCTGTCACTCTTGTAAAAAATAATAAGACTTTTTTCTTCCTTTTACTACATTTTAAAGCAGCTACACTGCTATGCAATTTAAATAATTACTGCGATGCAAGTAGGGCTTTCATGCTTTCAACTTTGTAAGGAGATATATTTTCCTAATTACTGAAACCTTTAAACACTTAAGAAAAAAGAATAGTCAACCATTACTAGGTCTGCAGCTCATGATTTTCAGAAATACAATATTGAATAGATTAGTGGTTACATTTCATGTGCCAAGACATGTACTTGACAAATGAGTCTAGATGTATTGCCCATGTAGAACAAGGGAATGATGCTTACCAGTCATACACAGAGAAATATATAAGATACAGGTAATAAAACCATAAGCAATTATTTTCCAACTGACCATATGTGAATTCAAGTGAGTAGATAAGATTTCAGACAAATATAACATTTATTGTTTTCTAGAAAATATTTTCATATCCAGATATTCCTTTGTGTATTGCTCTTGTTTTCTTTGTTTTTGACAGAGACACATTTTAACAGGTGAATTTCTGACTTTTAGACCTGCAGTTCAGTGATTAGAGAGAAATGAAATGGAATAATGATAAACCACACCAAGCCACTTGCTGGCCCAAAAGCTCCTAGTGTATTTTAGGAAAGCAACCAGCCCCCAGAATCTCATCTCCACCTTGAAGGATCCTGGATTACAATGGCAAGAAAGACCCCAACAATCCCATTATGCACAATTCCCAACCCAGTCTTGTAGGAATACCCTCAGCCCAGAGGTTGAGGCATGCCCAATCCATATCAGCCAAAGGGAGAATGTTCCATCATCCTGTACTATGGGGGTTCACTGATAGGGATAAGGATCATTATGTGGGCAGGGAAAGGCATTTGGGAATTTAATGGGAATTCTTACAGGATGTTCCAGGAAGGAACCACAGATAGGGAAGAGGAGCTATCAAAGTGGTTGGGAGAGAAACAAGGAGGAATGAGATACAGGGGCCAAATGCACACAAGCCAGGACAGGTCAGTGTACTTGATTAACTGCACATTGGACTATTTGTGGAAGGTGGTGAGTGATTGGCTTGTGACTGGCTTTGTGTGACTGCGTTGCTCTTTTTCTACTCTTTCTTTCACTTATTAAAATCTATTTTTTTGCTGCACACTATGAGAAGCAATGCATAAGCAGCTGTGTGAGTGCTTAGTTCCTGGATGGGGTTGACCCACAACCAACTTTCAAATCTAGTTGGAAGTTCTCAATGATTTTCCACACAAAAACTATTATTATCCTGAAAAGTCTAGATCTTTAAATAAAGTATTTTTTATTTTAATATTTGTGTTTGAAAATACTTGACCTAAACAGGAATACAGATCTTTAGTAAATTCATTCTGTTTTATTATAATTTTAACAATCCAGTAAACCTTATTTCCTGTCATTCATGGAGATCAAGTCCACAACTACTGCCTCATGACAGATGAGTTATGGATAATATTCCCTCTCCATGGCAAGAACACATCTGCCATACTAATGCCATGCTCTCCTATATGTGAGGTCCTATCTAGAATATTAATCCTGGTCTGGGGCACCCAACATAGGAACAATGAGCTTTTGGAGAGGGTCCAGAAGAGGGCCACGAAGATTATTAGAGCAACTCTCCTATGAAGACGCGCTGAAGGAGCTGGGCTTGTTCAGCCTGGAAAAGAGAAGGCTGCAAGGAGACCTCATTGTGGTCTTACCAGTATTTAAAGGGAGATTATAAACAGGAAGGAAATAATCTTTTTATATGGGTAGATAGTGATGGAACAAGGGGAAATGGTTTTAAGCAAAAGGAGGAAAAATTTAAGATTAGATGTCGGGGGGAAGTTTCTCACTGAAAGGGTGGTGAGGTGCTGGCGCAGGTTGCCCAGAGAGTTTGTGGATCCCACATCCCTGGAACTGTTCAAGACCAGGTGGGATGGGGTCCTTGGCAGCCAGATGTAGGGCCTCATTTAGTGGTTTACAATCCTGTCTGTGGCAGAGGAGTTGTTACTAGATTATTCTTGATGCCCCTTCCAAACTAAGCCATTCTGTGATTCAATGATTCTATGATTCTATCAAAAAAAAAACAAAACAAAACCAAACCAAAACCAACAAAACAGCTTGATGGGAATATCAGATTCCATATGTCACTCTTAAATATGTATGATTTTGGTGACTACAGTGAAATAGTCCGTTTGGGTTCTCTTTATAGTCAAATATCAAGAAAACAAAACAAACCAAACAAAAAATCCCCAGCAAAAACAACAAACAACAACAACAACAATAAACAGCCAATGAAACTTGAAATCTTTTGTATGCTCTTATCCTGATGCATAGTAAACCATAAAGCAAATTGATTGCACCATAGATCTATCTATTTCTAGCAGCTACAGAAGAAACATAGAATGACTCAGAGGACGACTAAAATTAGACTTGATGAATCCCATCCTCATTTTTACAGGGAATTTGCTTGTGGGGAATGCACACATTTTTCACTTCAAATTAAAGTACCAGAATTAGGTTGATTACAATTTCCACTCCACAAAACTGTTTTGAATTTCCTTCTTCTTTCTTGCTTAGAGACTAATACAAATGCTTGAATTTTTTCCCCTCTAAAAGTTGAATTCCACGTAGTACTGTTGATTATAACTTAATTATTGTACGGCATCCTAATTTTTTGAGGCCACATATAGACTGTATCATCTCCTGGGATTTCCCACTTGGACTGCAACATTCTCTGGACCACAGGATACCACATCTCTGGCTCTCTGTAAGAGTTACCCATCACCTCAAACTAAAAGAGCAAAAATAAACATTTAAAGACTGTTGCTTAAATGGATCAAACTGAAGAACTTTAGGATTTCTTTGATCAGTAATATCATACATTTCTTCCTTCATAAGAAATAAGCAATCCTTCTGAGTCCAGTCTCTGAGCATTACAATGGCCTATGAAATATTTTTTTTTAATAAAAATCTTTATGCTGTTAAATTTGAACCTACTTATCATATTTAAAAGGCACTCCAAAACCTCAGTGCTCTAGTAATTAGAAACATTTTCTCATTTCTCATCTTAACTTTCTTGATAGCTCATACTTATTAGCTCTTCCACTGATGAGAGTGCCAGAGCTTTTTCCATATGCCCACAGTCTGTGGACTGCTTCTAAAGAAGCTGCTTCTAAAGAAGCTGGAGTTAGAGAAAACCCTGTTTATATCATGTGCATTTAATAATACCTGTGTTACGATCAGAAGTTCAAAAATAAATGTTCAGATGTGTACAAACTGGAAAAAGGTAGAAAATGTTGTATCAGCTCAAAAATAATTCTAATTATTCCACAAGTATTTTTGCAGACAACACTTAAGTATCCTTTAGGAATTTATCTGGATTGACAAAATCTTGAAACTTGAAATCTTGAAAACAGGAAGTCCAAGAACCTGATCCCTCTATTTCTGTGGCAGGCTGGTTGAGTCCACGGACATATACTAGCCCTTCATATCCTAAGGGCCAAGCACTGCATGTAAGGTATAAAATCATTAGCATCTGTGGCAGAGATGGTTTTGGGGATCATTTCAAATTGCCTGAAATAATGCAAAGATAGTATTGACATTTACTAGGAAAATATTATTGTGGCATGAAAATAAGTTTTCTATGCCTTGCTAAATGGCACATACAGGAGAAGTCAAAGATACAAAACTGAATTGAATAATAAGACTAGAGAAAACAGTATCAGAGAGAATTTATGCTGTTGTCTTTGTACTGTGTTATGGAAACAGACCTTGGAGTAAATTCTTCCCAGAACCAGGATGAGTCTATCTTGTAGAAAGAGTGGTCCAGAACAGATCCAGACATTGAGCTGACAGTTAAGTAGTGTGGAGAGCTGAATTTGGCACTGACACTCATTTCTGACTGTGTTACAATGCAATGTAGACAAATCTTGAGTGACTAGAATACCCAATAGTCTAGATGAGATCTTGACAGTGATTGCTGATTTATTTCTGCTATAGCTGGGAAAAAGATGATGATAGTGGCAGAATCAAGGATTTGTCCTCATGATACTTGATGATGCTTTTGGCTCTCTATCATCTTCCAAGTGATTTAAAATTTGAGATTCCTTTCTCCTTCTCCCTCATTTCGTATCAGTTAGTATTATCAGTATTACGCAGGTGTTTAGTCACAGTTACACTCTGAATCTACAGACTTTCACACAGCTTCTATTGTAAGGGCCTGTATTGTGTTTTCTGCTCCTCAAATGGCCTGGAATGTAGGGAATTAAAAATATTATTTGAGTCTTTAATAGCTTCAATAAACAATATGTGTGGATGTTTGATGAGATAAACAGTGGAAACTTTTCAATTTTCATCAGATTTGCAAAGTACCAATTAAAATTCACCAAGCAAATGCTGGCAAGTTTTTGCTGGAAAAATGTAAAGTATTTTGTGATCACATCACTGAACAAACAAGGCATATTTAATGGAAATAGTAGGATGCTAAGTCAAAAGTAAAAAAGAATTTACAATTTCAACAGTCATCAAACTTGCTGTTGGTATTTAAGAATGAGCTGTCAGGTTAGACCTGATTCTGTGCCAGTGAAGTTTTGCACAGGTAATCTGAAAAGCTTTCAGTTCATGGAAGAAATGTATTTCATTAATTCTATAAAAATGGACCTAGTCATCAACAGATACCTTTTAAATCCAGTCACTGTCAAAGAAGGGCTCCCCCAGAAAAGAGCTAATTCACTTGGGATCCTGTATTTCAGCCTGGAGTTGCCTATTCCTCTCCACTAATCATAGAATTAACGCATATCATCTACCCTTTGGATCAGAATTAAATTGAAATAAACCAAGAAATAAGTGCATGTCAATGCATTCTAAATGGTTATATTAGATGATTGTCCTACATCATCCTTGTATTCCTCTGTAAAATACATTCTGATCCTTCTCTATGTAGATAACATTTTCAAATTAACAGTCACCAATACCTGGAATTAACAGACTAAGTTTCTGCTCAAAACATTGGTTATTTTTCTGCCAAAATACTAATAAAAACTATTAAATAATGTTTCTTAAAAGAAGTTTCTTTGAATAGATTTGCTCATAATGTCACTCCAGGCTATATTTCCATTTCCTGCTGAACATTATGTCTTCTCTTTGGTATCCAGGTCCTAATTCTTGCCTATCTTCCTTTTCTTTATTAATTACTGTCCCAGTGACAACAACTCTGAAGATTTTATTGTATTCCATTTTCTTTTTCTCTGCATGTGATTTTTCTGTCTTGTAAAAAAATCCATTTCACATAGCTGAGGTCAATTCATTCTTCAGTGTTATACCACCTTTTAGCATTTGTTTTAAAAGCTTTTCTACTGCATTTGTAAATTCCTGTGTTCTTACAAAATTTTAAAGTTGAGGGTAGAACTCTGATTTTTTTCCATCTCAGTCATAGAAATTTCTGTTTCAAGAACCTGTCTTTACTCTGGTGTTCAATATCATTACCTTCAGTGAAAAAAAAAAAAAAAACCCGGAAAAAAAAAAAAAAAAAACAGATAGTTTTGAGATTCTAGATTATGTTTAATAACAATAACGAAGTGTATCCACTTTTTCTTTTTCATTTACATTGTATAATATTTTTCTGCAAGGGTAGTTCTTGACAAATATTTCTCTTGCTTTCTGTTTTCTGACCTCCAGTGTGCAATGTGCAAACAAGATATTCAGCAGGATAAGTAATGGAATCGTCATTCATAAATTAGTGTAAAATTATTTTGCAAGACACTCTGTCTACCTATTCATCATGTCTATGTTTTTCAGTGTGAAAGAATGAGAGATATATCTTGGAGTATGAGTGTCATTCTGTATGTATTCAACAACTCAACTGTTGAATACAAGTGTAGTCACTGCTAAGAGTAGTTTATTTCTCTGCCTTCCAAATCCTGCAAGCCTACTGAAAGAGCTTGGCATCTCAGGAATAATGGGAAGATGCAACTGAAAATGTCACAGTCCTAAAGACTGAGCAAATTGCTTGTGGAGTGCAAGATAAGATTATACATAGTCTGATACATATACTTGGAACCTCTAGTGGCTGCCATGATCTTTCCTCAATAATTGAGAGTGATGTAACAACGGCATTTGTCAAATCCCTCAGCATTCTTGGGTGCTCAAGTCTCATGAATTTGTGTTTGCCCAGTTTATTTAAATGTACCTCAGTATGATTCTTTTCTGCTGAGGGTAACTCTTCCCTACTCCAGCCTTTCCTGTGACTTTCAAGCACCGAGAATTTCTGAAGGCCAGTTGTAGCAGTAAAGATCTTTTTTCCATTTGCCCCTCTATTGCAGATGGAAGCAATATCCTTTACTCATAAGAGATAAACAGCAACATAGCTGTTGATATAGTGATTTAACAAAACTTAATTGTAAATAGGACAGTGACTTGATATGATTTGACATAGAAAGATACTGTGGGGAAAGAAATGTTATTTTTGCATAGCAATAAGATAATATGACTCTGAAGAGGTCCAAAGAGTCATCATGGAACTCTGATACAAGACAAATTTCTGCTTGCAAAAATGAAGAGCTGCATTTTTGAGTAACATCAGGAAATGTACTAGTACAAACCAGTTCTGGGATGTGAATGATAGCCAGAAAGGAATGTTAACTCTGGGAGGTTATCCCAGCATATCGTAATAGGTAAAATCTAAACAAGATTAAGAAGAGAATATGGAAGGGTTAACCAAGCAGTAAACGGGGGCAGAATGTCCGCTGAGGGAATTAGAAGCCTTGGATAGGCTGTGAATTCTGGAGTACTCAATCAGTGGGGAAACAAGAGGAAATCTGCAACAGAAAGTAGGAAACATAAACTGTTGAGCCTCTCTGCTCCGGTGCATCTCTCTCAAGGTTGCCCACTATTGCAAAAGCATTAAATAAATTGTGATTCAAAGTGGATTCCACTTGAGCCTGAACTATTGAATATGAACATTTCTCACAGTACAGTTGATTATTTACTGCATAGAGGATAGAGTTGAACATACTCCTCCAGGAGCCCCTCTCACTGAGTCATGAATTTCAGAGTGGATCCCTTTGCTTTCTTAAGTCCTTCAACCACAAAGTTTAGGAGACGAAGTGCAGCTGAATCCACTTCTAGTCCCAGACTTGGTCAATGATTTATGTCTAAAGAGTTTTAGATGCACAATCAATCTCAGATGTAATCTTAGCAAAGCTAATAAAGTTTAAAACTATTAGTCACTTACCAATGATCTGTATTGGCAAGGCATCTCTTGATGTCAAGGCCAACATCTCTGCGGTAGGTGTAACCTCAAGAATCACCCCTATTCAAGGGGAGATCCTGCAGCCAGCTGCTGTGCAGGAGAACTCAAGGGGTTCTTGGAACTCAAGGGTTCTTTATCTGATTACTTTTCATGTGCTAAGATCTGATAAGATGACTCATAGTCATTTTTTTTTGGTGCATGCTCAACTGACAACTGTTGAACAAGGTATCTGTCATCAGTTCTTTTAGCACTCAGTTTGAGATAGACTTGTGGTTGTTATCTGCCTTACTGAGATGGTGTTATTAGTACTGTGATCGCTGTCTGCATGAGCAAGACCTTGTATGCAACAGCCACACTGAAGGAGGAAATTGGAAGAGGGGGAGGTGTGCAAGCACCTTGAGATATCCATTCAGCAGAGGTCTGATGTTATTACTATTTTTTGTTTCACTACTGACATACCTATTGAAGCCTTGCCAGGTGGGTGTTGGCTTTCCTAACCACAGCCTTGCACACTTAGATAGTGTCCACATTTCCTAGGTTATCTGAACACACTTCCACCTCTCATATGCTTCCATTTTACATTTGAGTGTTGTCAATGCATTCAACAATCAATTTCTATTCATCTACATAGGCCTCCTGTCACCTGCACTATTTTTCCTATGCACCTGGATGGTATACTAACAAGCTTGTAGAAAGTGATCTTGAAAATCAGCAGCTCTCCTGAATTCCTCTTTTGCTTTGTTCCCCCTCCTAGGATCATGAATTCCACTGTCTCTCTGGGGCGAAGGCTGCCCACAGCCTTTACAGAACCACAGAATCACAGAATCATAGGGGTTGGAAGGGACCTCCAGAGATCATCGAGTCCAACCCCCCTGCCAAAGCAGGTT
>JAOWBP010000001.1:149223860-149234435 GCA_028571105.1 Tragopan temminckii | reverse complement strand
CCTAATATCTAACCCCTTGGTGCATCTGAAGACCATTACCTCTTGTCCTATCACTAGTTACATGGGAGAAGAGGCTGACCTCTACCTATCTACAACCTCCTTTCAGGGAGTTGTAGAGAGTGATAAGATCTTCCCTGAGCTTCCTCTTCTCCAGACTGAAAAATTCCAGTTCCCTCAGCTGCTCTCTGTAAGACCCTTCACCAGCCTTGTCCTTCTTTGGACATGCTCCAGGGCCTCAATATCTTTCTTGTAGTGAGAGGCTCAAAACTGAACACAGTACTCAAAGTGCAGCCTCACCAATGCTGAGTACAAAGATATGACCACCTCCCTTCTCCTACTGACTACATTACTTCTACAAGCCAGGATTCCACTGGTCTTCTTGGCCTCCTGAGTACACCGCTGGCTCATGACTGACAACTAGAAACCCTGTGCTACTTTCCAGCCACTCTTCTCCAAGCCTCCAGTGATGCACAGGGTTGTTTTGACTAAAGTGCAGGACACAGCACTATTTCTTGTTGAAATTCATACGATTGGGCTCAAGCTATTCTTCCAATCTGTCCAAGTCTCTCTGTGGGTAACAGTGTCTCCCAACTTGGTGTCATCTGCAGACTTATTGAGGTTACACTCAATCCCCTCATGCAGATCATCAGTAAAGATACTACAGAGGACAGGTTTCAATTCTGACCCCCGATGAACGCCACTCATGACCACTCACCAGCTGGATTTAACTTTATTCTCCATCACTCTCTGGGCCTGGCCCTCCAGCCGGTTTGTTACTCACTGAAGAGTACACCAGTCCAAGCCATGGGCTGACATCTTTTCCAGAATGCTGTGGGAGATAGAGTCTATGCTTTACTAAAGTCTAGGTAGACTACATGCACAACCTTTCCCTCATCTACTTGACTTGTGTGCTGATTGTAGAAGAAATCAGGTTAGTCAGGCAGGACCTACCTTTCTGAACCCACACTAGCTGCACCTGATCCCCTTGTTGTCCTATGTATATTGTGTGACTCTCAAACATCAAAATACAGCTGAAATCTAACAGAAGGCCAAAGGTAAACCTCTTGCCTTTCTGGTAGGATAACACGTGGCATATCTACTCTAATTCTCTCAGTGTAGGCAAATGAGTTGCCTCTCAATTAAAAGACTATTTTCTTCATAAGCAGTGGAGCCAGAGAGCTGAAATGAGCTGACCTCTAGAAATGCTTTTTGAGGATGACAATAATAGAATTAAATGAAATATCGTTGGAAACTGCTGCTCTCAGATGTCAAAATAAGTAGCTTCATGAGTTGCCTAAGTCACACACCTAATTCTTAAAAAAAATGGATTTTGCTTTTGCTATCAAAGTAACACTTCTGCTCACTTTAATAATATATTCTATCTGAAGCCACTGAGAGGACATTTTATTTATATGAATTAAGGTACGATACAGTTATTATTCTTCCCCCTTCTACATTTTGAACAGGATATGTCAAACCTCAGATTTTTCATGCTCACATACTACACCAGTCATCAGTAGAAAAAACAGACTATTTTAGGAGGTTATAATATATAAAACACAAGCTACATTTCTAAGAAAATGAAGAGGGCAAAATCACTATAAGTGGCAATATTTCAAACAGATGAGCAAGCTACTAAAAAATATGATCAAAGCAATGTAATATTGGCCTGCCAGAAATAATAAGTACATATTAAAATTTCTACTTTTAACTTTGGGCATAGTTGTTTGAAGATTTGCATATATCCATAGATGTTAAACGTTTTTTTTCTACAACTTCCAGGAAACAACATGTAACTAAGTGGAGTATGAAAAAACATTCAGAAGAGGAAAAGGGAGGGATCCAGGGAGGCTTTCAGGATTAACGCATCTGTGCTGAATATGTAATTAACCATGGATAACAACAGATAATTATAAAATCAAGCGCAGTTTTATTATACATCATTTTATAATTCATGCGGGTGTGTCATAAAATTGTGAGCATTTATACTTTTAAAAATGAACCATGTGTTTAATGCAAATGTAATCATGCTAATGGAATTCATATTCTTTAAAGTGCACATTGGGAGAGTGGGTAATAATGGGAGGCTTTGTAAACAAAAATCACTGAGAGATACTAGATGTAGCATTATTGAAGCACACTACTTATTGCAAAATTTGTAGAAGAGAAAAAAATGACCTACAATCAGGTCTTTGCTTGTATTTCTTAACACTTGGACATTTTTACTATTCTTTTATTGTTGTTGTTATTTTCTCTTATTTTTCCTTTTTTTGTTACTGCTTTTCATAGAAGTATTTGCCTACTCAGAGCTCTTGTCTGTCTTGAAGAAGCCTTGGGTAGCATGGAAAAATAGAATCACTTGAGTTGGAAGGGACCATTAAAGGTCATCTAGCTCAACTCCCCTGCAATAAAGAGGGGCACCCACAGCTAGATTAAGGTGCTCAGCCTGACCTTGAATGTCTTCAGGGAAGGGACATTCACTGGGCAACCTGTTCCACTGCCTAACCACCCTTAGCATAAAAATTTTCTTCCTTATCTATCTAAATCCCCCCTCTTTTATTTTGAGACAATTTCTCCTAGATCTATCAAAACAGATTCTGCTAAATATTCTGTCCCCTTCTTTTCACACTGAAAGGCTGCTATCAGGTCTCCCTGGAGCCCTCTCTTCTCCAGGCTGAACAGTCCCAGTTCTCTCAGTCTGACCTTATAGGAAGGTATTCCATCCTTTGGATCGTTTTGGCCCTCCTCTGGACATGCTCCAACAGCTCCATGTCTCTGCTCTACTGAGGACTTCACATCTGGATGCGGTACTCCAGGTGAGATCTCACCAGCACAAAGCAGAGGAGGAGGATCACCTCCCTCACCCTTCTGGCCACGCTTCTTTTGATGCAGCCCAGGATATGGTTGGCTTTCTAGGGCAGGAGGGAGCACTGCATTCTCATGTCCAGCTTTCCATCAACCAGTACCTCAAAGTCCCTTTCAGCAGGGCTGTGCTCTATGCTTATAACCCCAGTTTGTATTGATGGTGGGAGTGGCCATGACCCAGGTGTAAGATTCATGAGAACACCATCCCCATGACATTCTCTCCTTGGCCCATTGCTTGAGTCTGTCTAAGTCTCTCTGGATGGCATGCTATCCCGCAGGTATGTTGACCACACCACACAACTTGCTGAGAGAGCACTGGATCCCACTGGCAGCGTCATCAATGAAGATTTTAAAAAGCATGAGCAAGTTTGTGAAAACATGTTAATACAATTTCACTTTAAAAATTTAAGTGGAAGGAGATGATCTCCTCCTTTGTACTGCCTCTGACAGAATTTCGGGGAACTGCAGGGAACATTTATATGGATAAATTTATGTACTTATGTCGAAAAGCAGTATGATTCTAAGATAACTAAACAGAAGCATTTTCATGTAGATGTCCGTCTTCTCACTTTAGTCTGCCGAGAGCTAGTAATTCAGTAATATGGAAACTGGGAAGTGATTAGTTTTCTAGAGTTAATCTTTATATTAATGTCTAAATCTAACTGGCCAATGGTTTCTTGGATACCATGAAGTTTCCAAGAAATCCACACAGGGAGGTAAATATGATCTGGTGACCGGCAGTGGGAGGGCATGGAGAGTACACTAATCTTTCTAAAATGACTCCTGACATCCATATTTATACAGCTGAATCATAGCATAGATATTTATGCTCAGGTGGGTTGAATAGTTTTCCATTTCCCATTAATGATACTTAGTAGAACTAGAAGGATTGTGATACATGGTGCACTCCTAGACATTTAAATGCCTGTGATTTAATTTTAAATTGGATTCTAATATCTAATGTCTAAAGTTGAGTGATATGAATGTGATAAGAAGATCAACAGCTTACTGGATTGAATCAGGCAGATCACTGCAATCAAGTTAAGGGAGCTGACTGTGTTCCTCTGCTCAGCTCTAGTGAGACACATCTGGAAATCACAGAATCGCAGAAACACAGAATTGTAGAGGCTGGAAGGAACCTCTAGAAATCATCAAGTCCAACTCCCCTGCAGAGGAGGCTCCCTACAGCAGGCGGCACAGAGGCATTCAGGCAGATCTTGAATATGTCCAGAGAAGGAGAATCCACAACCTCCCTGCGCAGCCTGTGCCAGTGCTCCATCACCCTCACCGTGAAGAAGTTCCTTTGCCTGTTGGTGCAGAACTTCCTATGCTTGCGTTTATGGCCGTTTCCCCTTGTCTTGTCCCCACAGACTGCTGAAAAGAGGTTGACCATGTCTCTTTGACTCCCACACTTATATTATTTATAAAAAATAATAAGATTGTCTCTGAGTCCTCTTTTCTCAAGTCCGAACAGACCAACAGACCCAGTTCACCCAGCCTTTCCTTGTAGTGGAGATGCTCCAGGCCCTTTATCATCTTTGTGGCCCTCCTCTGAACTTTCTCCAGGAGATCCATGTCTTTTTTGTACCAGAGAGCCCAGAACTGGATACAGTACTCCAGGTGAGGTCTGACCAGGGCAGAGTGGAGGGGGAATCATAGAATAATAGAATCATAGAATCACAAGGTTGGAAAGGACCTGCAAGATCATCTAGTCCAATCATAGATCATCTGGTTCAACCGTCAAGGGAGGATCACCTCCCTTGACCTGCTGGCCACACTCCTTTTAATACACCCAAGGAGCCCATTGACTTTCTTGGCCATCAGGGCACACTGACAGGCCAACCTGTCCTGCACCTGGACGTCCTTCTCCACAGAATTCCTTTCCAGCAGATGGAGAGGACCTCAGAAATGTAACTTGACAGAAGAGGACTTGGGGGTCCTGATTGATGCCAAGTTAAACGTGAGCCAGAAATGTGCCTTTACAGAAATGAAAGCTATAAGTTTATTGGAATGCATGAGACAGAACACTGCCAGCAAGTTGAGAGAGGTGATCCTGTTCCTCTACTCAGCACTGGTGACACATCCAGAGAGCTGTGTCCAGTGCTTGGCTTCCCAGTACTAGACAGACATGACATATTGAATTGAGTCAGCAAAATCCACAAAGGGATTGGAGTATCTGTTATACAAGGAGAATCCGAGAGAGCTGGCATTGCTAAGGTTGACGAAGAGAAGACTCAGGGGAGCATTATCAATGTATATATGGAGATATTAGTTATTTACTTGCTGGGTGAAATAAAAAAGATAGAATCAGGGTTTTCTCAGAGGTGCCTAGTGACAGCACAAGAGGCAATGGGCACAAACTGAAATCCAGTAAAAGTCTTTTATGCATAAGGAAATATATGTATCTATATTTTTAATGAGTCAAACACTGGAAAAGGCTTCCTAGAGAGGGGTGAATAATCTCCATCCTTGGAGTTATTCAAAACTCTATTGACACAGGCCCTAAGCAACTTGCTGTAGGTGGCTATTCTTTGAACAAGAGGTTTGGACTTTGTATCTGGAGTTGCCTTCCCACCTCAGTTGTTTTGTGATTCTGTTCTGTTGGGACGTGAAAAGAAGTCTGCAGGAAGAGCTGCTGAGGAACACCTCTGTCAGAAAAGTGGATTTTCTAGTAGCTGTAAAGTAGTCAAGTGGGGAGCTAAACTGAAGTTCTTTGATTTGTACTCATATATGTACAATATCCAGGAACACATATACTCTGGACATAGATGTGTGTAATACAGTAACTCATCTATAAGTCTGAAAAGCAAAATAAGGTGTCACTTCGTGGAATCTTTCCTTTTTTCAATGTACTATTTTGTTACAAATGTTATTTTAATGCCTTATAAAAGCATGTTGATAGGTACACTGGGTCTAATTAAAGGTTTTATATAGACTTGTAGAACTCTGCTCATCAGTAGAATATTTTGAAGGTCAGTTTGTTGTTAACTCGAATCATTATATGACAACTGTATCTTAATATCCAGACCATTCAGAAGTATTATTTCATTCCTTGATTTTATTTTGAAGCATTCCAACTACTCCTCCCTAGAACAGTTTCAGGGAATGATTCACGTCAGAGTTCTGCCAAAAAGTCATTAAAAAGGAGACTACACTGGATTTGCCCATTCACAGTCTTCATAGTCCTTCAACATCACATTAACACTAGTACTCTCAAACACTACGACAAGCACTTCTGAAAGTATACAGTCAGATGAAAGACTCATGATATTCAGCATTCTGTAGTAAATAGTAGTAGAAAGCTTCAAAGCAAGTACAGTAAAACATTCATGGTACTTCCTCTTAGTATTCTCCAGACATATCACTCATACTCAAATAATGACTATTTTCAGTGTTCCATTATTCTAGACAGAACATGTTCTAAATCTAGAAAGTATTGTAAAAAAATGTGGAAAGTAAATATATTCTCTTAATATCTGTAAAGTAAAATTCACCTACAGAAAAAGGTTTTGGAATTGTTTCAGTTTTGTTTTGCCAAATCTTAGAATGACTGCATGCCTCAGTGAACTGTTCCTGAACTAATAAAATGTTTCAGTGTGACTCAACTACATATTTTCAGTTTTTAGTGAGGTGGAGCTTGTTTCTAATAAGATTTTCATCAAAGAGGAATGTGTGGAACAGGTTATGAAATTTAAGATGGCAACAATCTTCTCCCAGTGCAAGATTCTAACAGACTCTCCATGAAAATCCCTTAGCTTCATCCCAAATGGGTTAAAATCATACTGGAAAAAGCTGGATAATGGAGGGGGGGGGAAAAAAAAAAAAAAAAAAAAGGAATGCTGTGGCTACATCTCCTATCCTAATTTCTGTTCAAAAAGTCTACATTTGTAAATTGATTTCTTGTTTTTCAACTCAAGACAAGGCCAGTCATTTAAGGAACAGTAGCTAATATTTATCCTCTACAATATCATATTTAAACTCTTCCTGGGGCAAGACTTTTCAGTATTAGGCTTAGAAAGACATTTTTTCGTTAATTTTTATAGCTGGCTCATAAACCCTGATCTTATAATGGAAATGCTGACATAACATTAACCATAGCAGTAAGAATAGCAGCACAGTAATTTATTTACATGTTGCTTTTCAATTACTCTGCTTGCGATTGTTATCATTTTTATGGCAAGCATTATTTTTCAACAGGTTTCTGATTTGCAGTTTTATACTGCAATCTTTACAGTTGGCTGGGGTCTTCTTTGAAATTAATTACACTGTTCAAAGAAATTGCTTAGGCCTAGAAAACTGACACAATTTATTATTGTTTCGAAAGGGAAAACTTCATGTCTTTACTACAGTACTGGCCCAATCCTATCATCCTATCAGTTGTTTCAATAATGCTAATTAGTAATAAGTAACACAAGTAATAATGTAACAGTAATTTTTATAAAACAGTGACAGACATCTGTTAAAGTCAGAAAAGATTGTCGGCCTAATTCTCTTCTCAATTCCAAAGATTTAATATTGGCACAACTCCAATTTCTGTGAATGTATTACCGACCGTACCATTTATGAGTTAAAACTGTATCTTTTCTAATGGAATGAACTAAAATCTGAAGGAATGTATAAATTTCAAAATTAAAACCCAAGATTTATAGAAGAGGAGAAGACAAGGACTTCATTCATAACTGAGTTGTAGGAAAAATAATTAGAATATCTTCTATGTCTTTAAACTATCAATGCAGAAATACAAGGTGGTATTTCAAGTATTAATTTATGATCAAAATGTTCACTTAACTGTCATCACAGAAATTTCTGTGATATGTTTAACATCTGACAGATACAAAAGAACAAAACTTGTTCAGGGAGACAAGCAAGGAGAAAAGGGAGGAAAATTGGTTTATATCAAAGGTTTAAATACAAGTTTACACGCTACATGCGAATAGACTGTTTGAAAATCTGTGACTAATGTTGAAAAGGAAAAAGAAAAGGGAACTACTGTAGCTGGGGATTACTCAAAGCCACCAAATACGTAAGATGAGTAAAAGTCAGGAGAGAAGCCTGTGACTGATAGAAGAATGAGCAAAGTGTCATAGTTGATAATAAAGAGAATATTTATTTATCTAGAGGCCTTTTGGGAGCACTGAAAGAGGAAGCATTGTTCAGGGAGATTATGGAATTAGATAAGAAGTTATTTAAGTGGAAGTGGAGACATCCATGAGAAAGGCGAGTTCTTCTGTACTGATTCTATTATCACGGGAAAAACTTGCTGAAATAAATGTGAGAATGACAACATTATGACATGATCCTTAAGGAAACATTGGATAGATAAGAGCAAAAAAAGAACAAGGGACTCGAAGAAAGGAAACTCAGAATTGCTAAGGAAATTTTGATGGGGGAAGCAAAAAAAAAAAACCAAAACAAACAGGAGTGTGCAGGATTGCTGTTAGTTTTAAAAGAAAGAATTGCAAATTATTCAGTTTCAGATATTGGCTAGAGAAAGCAGCAACATATGAACTTGGCTAAACAAAGTTTTCTTCACTGACCTCAAATTCAGTGGGAAAGTTCACAAAATAGAAACATGAGCAAATATTGATAAACAGTATTAATGATAGCATCCACACGGATCTTGGAGCCTGATAAGAAGTGAGATTTCTGAAAAATAAGCATAACTGTAAGTAAATTAATAGTGAGGGGAAGGAAGGTGTTATTTTGTTAATGAATGGGCAATAATTATTTGTGCCAACATAACAGATGTGTTTGCAGCCTTGTTTGCACCATTCTTAACAGAAAAGCATAACCTGCATCTGAAACCTGACCATGGACTCAGAGGTGTTATTGTTCTCATTTGCTTTTTGTAGTCCATTTCAGTTTGGCCATAAGATTAAATCGAAGAAGAAGTTCTCCAGTCAAATGCAAGGATTAAAGGTGAAATTCATATACTACACAGTGCTGCCCCATAAGTGTGCTAGTGACCATACTTTATAAGATAATCATTTCAGACCTTATCCACTAAAATCTAATACAGAAATCTAACAGGGAAAAAGGAAGTGGCACATTTTTCATACTCGTGTGTCAGCCATACCAAGGTTAAAATATTCCAGTTTATAGCACTGGAGTAGTACAAGGGAAAACTTGTTGTTTCTTTCTTTTCTCCAGATTCATCTTCTCTGATTTTTCGTGATGCTATGGAAAACGTCTCTCTTCAGTTTTGAGATCTTCTTACTTTAGCAATGTTATTGGTGTTATCTGTCCTATGGTATCATTTGGAGTTGAAGAACTTACAGTATTTTTAGACAAGATAGCGATGAGTGCAATAGAGGCCTGCAGCATTTTTCCAAAGTACGTATTTTTTACTCATACTACCTTTCCATGCTGACTGCCTATAGAAGCTGTGCCAGGGGATGAATAAGGCAAGCACAGAAGAAATAGTTTTATTGACATGCAAAGGGGGATAGTAGAGACTTAGTATCACCAATCCATAATTGCCTATGCAGAAGGGATATTGTATATATTACCTACATAAACTAGTAATTGTATTTCATCAGACATTGCCAGGCACTGCCTGATAAGTAGAGTATCTGAATTTATCTATCTAGTGAGGTTAGAAGAAAATAATCTACTATGTGATGTGAGCAGTCAAGTTTCTCCTTTTAGCTCACCTTGTAGATACAGTTTTCTACATGGTCTACTGGTGACAATTCTCTGGATGCATGCTAGCATCTGTCAGCTTTATTTACTCGAAAATGTACCTCACCTTCTGCAGTGAGATCCTAACTTACATACCCGCAGTTTTGCAACTCAGGCATTCCAATAGGACATGTCTAAGATGTTCTGAGTAGCAAGATTATATCCCTTAGGCTGCCAGAAGCGTTGCCAGAAAAGTTTTGGATCTCAATCCAAAGCTCACAGTAACTTGCACTCTCTTCCACTGACTTTCCATTGTTTAGGATACTTATTTAGGTTTTGTGATAAAAAAGTGTGCATTCACATAGAGGAGAGCCTCAGGGAGCAGTGTCACAAGGGTAACCTCAGTAACAGTGACTCACCTGATGCTAAGGGATCATAGGAGTGCAAACAGCCTCCCAAAGGCTCTTCTTCCACCATGAGAAATTCTAGGGCAAATTGCATGGGGGATCTCTATGAACCTGCCATAGACACAACCCTCATCATCCTGTTCTCACAGGGGCACACTCAGCCCATGGGCAGAAGGACACTCATCACCATGATACAGTAAGAAAGGGTTCCCATCACCCTACAGCCTGGGGTTCATTGAGAGGGCTAGACTGCAAGTCACATAGGCCTCTGTGCGTGTGTGTGCCATGCAGGAGTGTCTATACTTACAGCCAGCCTGTAGCCGTGGATGCTCAAGCATCCACCTGCCAGCAACTGGAAGAGTGGGATCAAAGGACAACCACTGGGCAGACTGAGTGCCTGAGCCCAGCTGCACAGTGTATGTAGACCTCACTATATGTATGCACCCACTGAAAGATCATCATGCTCAGCCAGAGAAGGGAGCAGGATGAGGCCTCTGGTGCTGCTAGTGTTTGCATGAGTACTCTGTGTATGTGTGCCTGTATGTGTATATATGTATCTAGGTGTTATATACATGTGTGCTGTGTGTACGAACGTACCTACTGAGAGTATCACAGAATCACAGAATCACAGAATTGTAGGGGTTGGAAGGGACCTCAGAGATCATCGAGTCCAACCCCCCTG
>JAOWBP010000001.1:149187945-149198752 GCA_028571105.1 Tragopan temminckii | reverse complement strand
CTTTCAAAGAGTTGATTCCCCTCCTCTATGTAGGCTCCCTTTAGGTATTGAAAGGCTGCAATTAGGTCACCCTGCAGCCTTCTCTTCTCCATGCTGAACAAGCCCAGCTCCCTCAGCCTGTGCTCACAGGGGAGGTGCCCCAGTCCCCTGATCATCTTGGTGGCCCTCCTCTGGACCCTCTCCAACAGCATCCTGTCTTTTTTGTACTGGGGGCTCCACACTTGGACAGTACATCAAAAATAAATGGAATCTATACCAGGCTTCCAGAATGGAACCGACCTGTTATTTTTTTCTTCTGAAGTAATTTTGTCAAAGTAGACTCTTATTCTATCAGTGCAACTCCTTAGACCTGGACTCCCTTTAGTCACCTGGATAATCTATGTAACTTTGGTTGCTATCGGTCAAGGCTAAGTTCACTGTGATAGCATGTAAAAGTAAATGTGAAAAGAAATATTGACTTTCTCCTACTTCATATAGGCAGACAGATTCAGGAAGAGATTGATCTGAAGCAAGATATGTCACTGTCACCAGGAGCTCATCTATACTATATTTTATTTACTTTAAATATTCTACCGGAAATATTTCTAATTGTATATCTCTCACAAGATTTGACCTACCATTTGCCCACTATTAAAAATATTTTTTTATTATTATTATTTTTTACAGGGCCTCTAATCTTACCACACTCCCTTGTTTATACTGAAGTTTTCTACCTTGAGTTTCTGAATCATTTTAAAACAAAAGAAGTGTGAGTAAACAGGTTTTTATACTGAAATTGGAAAGATAATATTGTTGCGTTGTATTAAAGACTCTAGTAAGAAAAGCAATATTGATACTACTTAACTAGGAGACAAGGTTTTCATGTTTTGACTGCTGACAATACATCTTTAGTTTCTGGATTCCCTATGAAAGTGATTCAGTGTAGAATTATACCCAAACATCCCCCAAAACTGTACATTAGTGGAAGCTTGAGAGAGTTTCATGGTTGATTTTGTGAGGATTCTGTATGCCATGTGCATGCTGGGAGATTGTGATGCTTCAGCTGAGTAAAAGTCTGAGTGCATTTTTTGCTCCTGGGTGCCAAGAGACCATTGGAAATGAAGCCTGAGTACAGACAGGCTGACTGTGGGCAGTCTGGTGCACAAAGAAACAACCACTCCACAGCTCAGGAGAAAAGATGAAAGCACCAGAGGAATGAGATAACAAAATAAGGCAGTCTGGGCGGTCTGCAGGTATCCTCAGTCCTCACTTTTGTCTTCTGTCAACAAATATCTGTGAAAACTCTGGGTGCTGATATTATTATTTTTCGTATTTTTACACAGAATTGCAAGGGTTGGAAGGGACATCAGGAGATGATTGAGTCTAAATTCCCTGATAAAGAAGGCTCCCTAAAACAGGTAGCACAGGTAGGTGTCCAGAAAGGTCTTGAATATCTCTGTAGTAGTAGATTCCACAATCATTCTGAGCAACCTGTTCCAGTGCTCTGTTACCCTTACTGTGAAGAGATTCTTCCTCATGTTAATGTGGAACTTCCTATGTTCAAGTTTTAGGCCACTGCTCATTGTCTTATAGCTACACACCACTGAGAAGAGCCTTGCCTCATCCATTTGCCTCTCACCTCCCTTTAGATATTTATAAACATTAATCAGATTCTCTCTCAGTCTCCTTCTCCCCAGGCTGAATAGACACAAATTACCCAGCCTTTCCTCGTATGGGAGATACACCAGGTTCTTTATCATCTTTGTGGCCCTCCACTGGACTTTTTCTAGGAGATCCCTGTCATTTTTGAACTGGGGAGCCAAGAACTGGACGCAGTATTCTAAATGTGTCCTCACTAGAGCAAAGTAGAGGGGAGGATCACCTCCCTTGACCTGCTGGCCACCCTCTTTTTAATGCACCCCAGGATACCATTGGCCTCCTTGACCACAAGGCCATACTGCTGACTTATGGCCAACTTGCCATTCAGCAGGACATCCAGGTCCTTCTATCCAGCAGGTGAGACTCTAACCTATACTGTTGCATGTGGTTAATGAATTCCTCTTTCCAAAGGCTGACCCAAGTAGGAGTTATTAATGGAAGTAACTATGCAACATGTCCTATCGCAGCTTTCTGAATAGCTCTGGAGGATTTGACTCTCAAATAAACACATCTTAGTTGCAGAGAAAAGGATTTCTTTTCTGTTTTCTTTCTTGACAACAGTGATTTTTTTCATGTTTTTAAAAGCTAATTATAATTGATACATGAGGAGTGTTGAGATTGCAAGGTCAATTATTCAGAAGTTAGAGAAATGTCAGAATTAAGGTTGCCTGTGCAGCCTTAATTAGTCTGTCTTAGATGTAAGTATTACCATCTATAATTACATTAGTACTTGCAATTTTTTATCATAGCATTTCTTCCTCCTTCACTTCACAGACTGTAAATCAGGCTTTATAATGAAAGAAATTGTTGACTGTGGGATACCAGTGTAATTTTTTTCAGAAATTAAAGGTACACAGCTAATGAAGCAGGAGCTGAAAGAAAGATTTAATAACCGTGAATGTTGTATACTTCTGAAAGAAACTGAATTCTATTAATGTTCTTTTGTGATTCTAGGAAAGTCACACTCATATTTTCATCTCTTATCCAGTTGTTCTAACCTGCTGATTAAGAAAATAGACTATGATCATACAGGGATGGTTATCATAATGCATGTGCAGAAACTTGTGGAAATAGAAGAAAAACTGTTCAGAGCAGAAGCTGTGGAGCAAGATAAACAGCATGAGAACCAAGGACACCTCTAGAAGAAGAAAGAACGTCTCACGGCTCTGTTTGGATAAGCGCCTGTGTGAACGGTTGAAGGGTGTTTTGTAGAATGCTCTGTTAACATGTAAAGGTGGATGGGAAAGTTGTAGGGGTGGATGGGAAAGCTAGAAAAAGAAAACCTGTGAAGGTATATAAGTGATGTGAGAACTTGTAATAAACGATTTGGATCATTCACATCTGAGTCCATGCATCAGACGCTGCAGAAACTGGAGTTGCACTTATAACCTGAGTTCTGGTTTTTCTCAACATTGTTTCTTTATCTGACAATTTTTTAATTTAGTGTACTCTTTTTGGAGTGTTTTGCATATATCTGTCTTGGATGTTAAATACAACAATGCTATTAACACCTTACTTTCAATCTTACTTTTAGTCATCACAATGAAGGAGTCTAGAATTGAATAATTTTGACTAATGACCATTCTTTTAATATTCAAAATAGATTTGAGTAAGCATTGTGAACAACTTTGCTGAATTCTAATATTTTCTTGTATCTCTTTCATCTATAAAAGTGTAAATTTATTGGGGTACTGTTAAAGTTAATACAATGTCTAAATTATCTTTAAGTTAAAATTAAGTACACAAAACTAAAAATCTGCAAAATATATCCACGATAAATCCTGTCAGGCATTATTTATGTATAATTGCTCTTGTCATATGATGAGGAAGAAGTTAGAGTTATATATTACAGATTTATTCTTCTTCATAAACAAATTTCAATCATGAAATCATAGAATCAAATTCCAATGCTTCCATTTGAGCAAAATACATTTTGTGGATGATGTCTTGGCCTAAGTCTCACCTTTGAGGCATTCTTACTGAGAAGTACTGCTGAAGGTGCATTGAGATGCTCCTTATGGTATCACTTTCCAAGTTCCTGTCTTCCTCTGATTTCTTATTCTTTGACATGCTCCCTGGGATGTCTTGCATCTCATCATAGTTGCCTGATAAGAGTGTTGTTTTTCATGGTGTTCTATAACATCAACCACTGCTGAATTCCTACTTTTTATATCCAGAACCCTCAGGAGAAAGTCTATGTGAATAACACACAAGCGAATGTTTCTTTACCTCAGCTCTTTCTCTGAGCACCTAAGCAAGCAAGCAGCAGGATTCTGCTTGGTCTTTTGGCTGAACTCTGTTTAATCTCTCTTTTGTGAAGTGCAGTGAATTTCATGTAACTGACAAATGAGCTTCTAATGAAGTTGCAGTAACTGGGGTTAAAATAAAAAAGTATCAGAAGTTGTATCATAGTCCCTGCCCCTGCTAATAAATAACACCTGGTTCTTTTACAGTTTTCATCTTTGGATATCACAATACTTTACAAAAAGAAGCTTTTTGTCCATATTTTCTTTAATGCTTTGTCCAGTCTAGCTTTAAATGTCAGTGCTCAAAAATATGCTATATTTCCAGTACACTTCTGAAGCCCCAAGGCAGAGAGAAAATTAAGAAGCATTTATCCACTTGTCACATAAAAATTAATGATGAAAACCACCAGAGGATAAGGATCGAGGCACACTGCATGCAGACTTCCTTTGTAATCACTATTGCCATTTTCAGTTCCACGTAGTCACCTGGAAACCAAGATTAACCAGAAAAAGACAGAGTGAAAGTAAAGTTTCAAAGTTGACTAGTTGAATTTTAATGTTTAGAAAGCAACATTTAATTCTGAAATTATATATTTAAAAAAATAGTGTTCTAAATTATGTAATTGAAACCATTAATACTATTAATATAAAGGCTGTGGTGATCAAAAATGCATGCAATTAACATCAAAGATAGATCTCAAGAACCAGAAGCACGTCAGCTTAGTTTGATTATCAATACATCACCTTCTCTTGCCATCATGATGCATGCTGATGTTCTGTGTACAGTTACATGCAGCTGCTTTACAGTTCTGCAGAAATAATGGCCAAAGCTGCTTTTACACCTTGTGGGCATGGGAATAGCTTTTGTGTGCAAGAACTTTGCTTATGTCCTAAAATGCTCAAATCAAAGATGAACCATGAGTGTAGAGTAGAAATTTTCCAGCAAATCTGTTTTCCAAGCAAAAAAAGAGAATTTACAAAAATGGAGGAAAGAACATACTTAGAAAGGAACTCAACTTCATTTCTTTTTAGCATTTCAAAGTTATTCGTAAGTCCTTCAAAAGTCTTTAAAGTGAGGTTAAATTAATTTGAATTTTCACTTTTAAAAATATCTTAGTCAAATCACTAAAAATGCAATAAAATATATATTCAGTATAAAATGTTTTCACTTCTCTTACACTGAATTATTACTTTTTTATTAAAACACATTAGATTTAATTTTCTTTTTTTCTTTTTTTCTTTTTCTTTTTTTTAATTATTATTTTTGGTCTAGAATAAAATTTGAACTCTTATTGAGATACAGGTTTCCCCACCCATGTTTATTAAAAATTAATTTTGGCCTAGAAAGCAAACAAACAAACAAACAAAAAAAACCTGGACATTATTTATTTGACTATCAAAATTAAATTCAGTTTATAACAATTGAATTATATTTTATAAATGTATATATATATATATATTTCTGTTTTGCCACAATAGTGCCCCAGCAAGCATTCGGGGTATTTGTGATGGGCTGTTTTATTCACATTTCAGTATAAATTGCCTTAAGATATCCTTAGAGTGTCAGAACTCGTATACTATATAGAACATATATAACTTATGAAATATTAATGCACAGCATGTTATCAAATTAAAATAACAGTATTATCAAATCAAATTCCATAGTCTGCATCTGTTTAAAAAGATGAAAAATGTTTATACCTGCAACAGAGCTAGTTGCTAAATTTTTATACCAATACTGACACATTTTACCTCATTCTTAAAAAGTTTCCAACTTTTCTGCTCCTTGAAAAGACTTCAAAAAGCAAGGCAGGAAAAGCAATACAGCAGGCAATATCTTGTATCCAACTGATTTCTGCTTAGATTTTTTTGTTTAGAAGATCTTCCTTGTTAATTGATTTGAAACAGTAATTTGAGATAGATCTCTGCAAAGCTGCTTTATTCAGTACGCTTAGAAAAATTCCTCTCCATGACTGTATGTGTGTGTCTGTGTATGTATAAATGCATATGTGTAGTTTAAAGAACATCAGGGAGACTTCATGGCTTGATGGATTTTCAACCAGTTAAATTCCAGCCCTGCTTCAATGAGCATGTAGGTAATTATATAATTATATATTGCTTGTATAGAGAAGACTGTACGTGTATTATATTACTTACCCAAACCATGTACAGTTCAGCAGGATGCTGCTTTATGTAGAAGATGTCAGAAACCTGGATGTGTGTCTGCTACTATACAGAACGATGTGCTTTTATCAATCTATCATCTGAAATGGAAGAAGTAGTACTAAAGAGTCCCCTGTCTGAGCGCTACTACCCTGTGAGTAGACCTTCTAGAAATGCTAATGGCAAAGCAAGAGTTCTAACTGTCATATAAAATTGATTTGATGAAGCCCAATTAATATTTGTTGATTTTGTTAGACTCATCTCTAAACAATCTCTCTAAGCTTCCTGAAAAAAGTCGTCGATTTAATTCAGCAGAAGCATAGGTCTGAGTTAACGCTCTTTATCACTAAAATTAAAGTGTCTGTTTTTCAGTAGGGTTTCAGCTTGTTATCTTTTTTCTTTTTCACATGGCCTAGCAGTAGCGGGTGGTCTGGCATTAATAAAACTGCCCTGGGGAAAACTCTGAAGAATCACTCTTTTAAACATGCCTCATTTTATCTACTTTACATATTCATTCTGCAACATTTTCTTACACATATTGAGACCAATACATTAGGGTGTCTAATTTTTATTACCTACACAAATCACTCTTTGCATTAACATCAGATGTACATTAGCAATTATTAGAGTATTACCATAATTATATCATTATTATAACTTAAACTTGCGGATAATTTATTGCCTCAAACCAATTCTATCAAAACCTCAGATGCTGTAACTTGTTACAAATGGCATATTTCTGTTTTTCTTTTTAGCCAATAAAGATACTTTTGATTATGAATGACATTCTGAGTATTATGATAGCTTTCTGCATCACCTTCTCCTTTATGCAGTTTTCTTATATGAAACAGTCTCACTTTTTCTTTCACTGTGTGAAAAGTAGTCTATTGGAAGTTAATAGATAGAAGTCATCTGACCCATCTTGTTCTGATCAGGAGCTCCTGTTTCAGGTTAGAGGATGCTGATTCTAACCTTGCTGGGCAAATTTTCTGCTTTATTTTTGTTCTGTATGGACTGAGGACTGAGTTCAGCTTTTGAAAAAACTGATGCACAACAGAATTAGGACTCTAAACTGCTGAGGAGATGACTTTGGATTATTTAGATAATATCTGGAGAGAGCTCCTTCTGAAACTGTTCTGAAGCAGAATGGTGCCCAGGAAAGAATATTCTGAATGCTCAGGCATGATCAAATCTCTTGAGGAGGAAACCACAAGGTCTGGCAAAAGACTTACTGTGCTAAGAGAGAAGACCCTCAATGAATTCAGTGTGAAAAAATAAGGTTACAAGATGTGGAAGCAATAATACATACAAAAAAAAATCGTTGCTTGAGTGCGTAAAGACAAAATCAAAATCAAAATCAAAAACAGGAATTTTAGGGAAAAAATAAGTTCAGTGAAAAATATGGAAGATACTATAGTGACATAACATGATTTATGTATTTGAAACTATTGCACTTTACCAGGAAAGCCTGCTTCTTCAGCTCTGCAGGTACTTGTTTAGTTTGAGAATAACAACAGTAGGAAAGTAACAGGTGTGAAACTAATTATAGAAGCTGAATGTATTTGGCTTAATGAGATCAGATGCAATTCACCATAGACTGGTGAAAGAGATGGACAAAGTGACAGATCACTGTCTAAAATTCAGAGAAAAAAAAATATGGCAAGCAGAAGAGGTCCATGATCAATGCAAATAGTTCTAATGGTACAACCATTTTTAAAGAAAGGTAGGCTAGTGTGTAAATTTAAATATTCTTTCAATTAGTTTTGTATGAAATATTATTTTGTTTAAAAAGTAGCAGAAAATGGAAAACATATGCTCTGAATTAATGAAGATCCATTCACCATGTATCCAATTTTAATTTTTAACAAAGTCATCAACCTGGTTCACAAGATTCTGACCAAATGAATCAAGTTTCTACTGGTTGCTATTTTTAAAATAATTTCTTTAATTGTTGTGTCCATACTCTATGTCCACAATTTGAGGTCTTGTAAAAGGTACTCTGGATAACAGCAGTATGCAGGAAACTCTCAATTCTACAACAGATTCCAGTCTGGATAACTGAGGTCAGGAACTCTAGGTATCATTCATCATGTGCCATAAGAACAGGTAGTAAGTTACTAAAAATCTTGCTTGCTGATGTAAAATTATATACAGAATTTTAACAGCTAGCACTAGTGTAGAATATTCAAGGGTTAATATATATATAAGTAAGAATTATACCTTGTTTTTTTATGTTATAAGTAGCTCTTGTGCCATTATGAACTCTCTTGAATAATCTTCAAATTGTCTCTGAATGTGTAAATTGTATATTCACTATCATATTACCATTTATATTTGAGGGGAGTTGGAGTCTTTTCATGAGGTAGCTACTTGTTGTCAAGAAAAAAACACTTTCCATGTGAAGCATGTCCAGTACAAGAATTTTGCTTTATTGCACAAATTCCACTTTCAAATTTGTACTTATCTGGAAATATTCTGGCCAAAACAGTGTTGCCTCTTCTGCTTCACAGAGTTGTTTTTTTTTTTGTTTGTTTTTGTTTTTGTTTTTTTTTTAAATCATGTTTAGCTTTCGATATCCTTGCAAATCAGATCTTCAAATTTACCAAAGGCATAAGAATGATATTCTGAACTGAGCCAGTGGTTCAGTATGTTATTTCCAAGATGGGAGGGAATGACACGTGACAAAAATATATGAATATGTATTTGAAAAATATGCTTATTCTGATATTTCTGTCCTCTCAACACTTTTATTGAGAATGCTTTTTGTGTGTGTACATAGACATGTAGAATCATCTAGGTTAGAAATAGATTATCCCTAGAATAATCATGTCCAACCTTCACCTAATGCTACAAGTTCATCACTAAATCATGATCCCAAGTGAGACCTACACACATCTTTTACATACCTCCAGGAGTGGTGACTGCACCATTTTCCTAGGCAGCCTATTTCAATGCCTAACTACCCCCTCTGTGAATAAACTGTTCCTGACATCTAATCTACACCTCTCTTAATGCAACTTGAGGTCATCGCCTCATCCTGTCACTTGTCTTCTGAAAAAAAGAGACCAACACCCACCTCGCTAGAACTTCCTTTCAGATAATTGTATACATATGCATGCTTTCATACATTTTGTAGGCATGAATATACATAAATAGGTCCATGCAGATGCAGATATGTCTACACATGTATAACACTGCAGTTTGTTTATTCTTATTAACTCAATGTTTTTATTTGATTTCAATTGGAAATGAATTAGCTTGGAAGTAAGATGGTGACATATATGTATAATCATATTTGTCTGGAGTAAAAATTCTTGTTTTTCATACTGTTTAACCAACTTTAAAACACTAACATGAAGAGAGTTTCGCACCTGTCAAACTCCAATTCATAGGAGGGAGAGGAGGTTCTTTTAATATATGTATACCTGATAGTGAGATTAAGACACAATGGGTCAAATGTTAGCCTGACTAGTTTATTACAAATCCTAGTCATTTAGGGAGATGGGGAAGGGAAGACAGGCGATAGAAAAGATAGGAAATAAAAGCAAGGAGTCTTTGTAGGAAGCAAGAGAGAGATTGTCACCACCGTGGGTCCAGGGTGGTTCGTAGTTCAGACATTAATCTTCAGTAGTGACGGGTCATCAGGGATTGTTGTTCAGTTGATGATGATGATGGCAACTGTTTCCAATGGCAGTACAAACTTATTTATAAGTCTAAAGTAGTCGAGTCAGTTCCTTTTGGAGTGACAGCTTCTGGCATTTGGATTTCAGCAGGAACTCCTTTTGTTCCCATCCTCTGGGCCTTGTCAGCAGGTAAGAGGAAGCGTGGAGGCACCAACTTGTATCTTGCCTTCACAAGATGCAATGGTATCAACCCCCAGTCTTCCATAGCAAGCTATGTCTTCCATAGCAATTTGGTTACAGGCCAGATCTTCTGCCAGTAAACACTCCGAAGCACTCTCTTCTGGAGGCAAACAGCTCCAAAGAAATGCTTTCAAATGTAAAATTGTCGACACAGTGATGCCAACTGCCACACAGCAAAACCCACCTCTCACCTCCTAGAGAAGTCAGACTCTTATTGCAAGAAATGCCTTGGAAAGCAAGCTTTGAGCAAAAAACAAAGAAGGGTTCAGACAGCACCTTCTACACATAACGAAGAAACCACTTGGCAAACCACAACATCAACAAAAAAGGTTAACATTAAGTTAATTAAATCATTAAGGATAATCTTTTCAAACTTCTGTGTTCTTGCAGACTCATGAGTGAAATGTGAAATGTAGCAACACAGCACTAAGATAATCCATTAGAAACAGGAGTAATAAATTTTGTTGCTACTTTGAGCAGATGTCTAATTAATCAAGATGTCTAGGAAGGTCCTTTGATTTCTTGGATTCATAGGAGTACTGAAGTGAAGAACAGAATTTCCTCACTCGTGGGTAGGGGCATAGAAAAGGCCATTAGATTACTTAAATATTGGGTGAGCAATTCAGGTTTTTTAATGCAATGATTGGTTCTTGTGGCAGAAGTTGAGTATTCTTTTTCACTTGTCACCCATCTCCAGCTATAAATCTAAAATTTTTGTTTCACATTTTAGTTCCATGCTTAACAGTATCTCAGAGCAGCCCTGCAGAAAAGGACTTGGGGGTCCTGGTGGACGAGAAGCTGGACAAAGCCAGCAGTGTGAGCTTGCAGCCTGGAAGGCCAACTGTGTTCTGGGCTGCATTAAAAAAGGGGTGGCCAGCAGGGAGAGGGAGGTGATTG
>JAOWBP010000001.1:149143862-149158653 GCA_028571105.1 Tragopan temminckii | reverse complement strand
ACTCTTTCCGTAAAGAACTTTCCCCTGACATTCAACCTAAATCTCCTCTCCCTCAACTTAAAACCATTTCCCCTTGTCCTCCAGTTATCAACCCTTTCAAAGAGTTTATTCCCTTCCTCTATGTAGGCTCCCTTTAGGTACTGAAAGGCTGCAATGAGATCACCCTGCAGCCTTCTCTTCTCCATGCTGAACAAGCCCAGCTCCGTCAGCCTGTCCTCACAGGGGAGGTGCTCCAGTCCCCTGATCATCTTCGTGGGCCTTCTCTGAACCCTCTCCAGCAGCTCCCTGTCTTTTTTGTACTGGGGGCTCCACACTTGGACGCAGTATTTCAGATGGGGCTTCACAAGAGCAGAGTAGAGTGGGACAATCACCTCCCTGTCCCTGCTGTCCACCCCTCTTTTGATGGAGCCCATTCCTGGGGGTATTCAGGCCCAGTTTGGATGCAGCCCTGGGCAGCCTGGTCTGGTTGTTGACAATCAGAAGGTGAAGGAGATTTGAACTTAGTGGGCTTTAAGTTCCCTTTCAACCCAAGCTATTCTATGATTCTAAGATTCCATGATTCTATGAAAATTATGTCTATGACTACCATATTGTGATATCGTCTATTAGAATTTTCTACCAGAAACATATAATTCAGTGTAAAAAGTTTTGTCAAAAGATATTAAATAGATTCTAAATTCCTTATTTTCTATGTCAGTTACCGCAACAGAGGAAAATTAGGTCTGACAATATGTTTTGACACAAATGTCTTGGAAAATGTTTGTTCTATTATCATCTTGTTACTTGCTAGACAGATCACTCAATACTTTCTCTGGATATTTATGGGTTTCCTAATGAATATGTACATAGTTTTGTTCAAAAAATTTTTCTTTACAAAAAGCTGTATTCTGGTTCACCTTCTCTAGTCCTGTGGGAGTTCTTAAAGATAATTTCTTAATAAGTTAGAAATTGATTGATGCATTTCTTAAGTGTTTTACTGCAGTGTCTTGCTATTTGTGGCCTGTGGACTTGTAGATGTCTATAAGACACCAGATAATAGTGATTTAGTTGTTTGTTAGGCAGTAGACATGGGAAGGAAGACAAAAGCTTCATTCAGCAATAGCAAGAGGTTCAACTTCATTCCTTCATTCCAGACTCTTTTACCTACTCCTCCCAGTAAGGATTCAGGGTCAGGTTCAGACCTTTACTGTCAAGTTGTGAAATTGTTTAACTGTTTATGTGAACTTCAGTATCAAACAATGTGTTAACAATAGATTGTTTGATTTAAAAGTTTAAATCCATAAAGATAATGTATCTATTAAGAAATAGTTATCGCTTTTAGTTTAGAGTATCTCACTGACCCAGGAAAAATAATGAAGTTTTGTAAATGATAGACTGAATGTTTTAAATCCTTCTGCACCTCCGAAGTATTTTAAATTCAGTGCACAAAGCACATTAAAAAACCATAATATAATCCTTCAAAAGCCCAGTGAATGATATAGAATGCTGTTGTATTGGAATTTTTCTGACCAGAAACCCATATTTTCTCCCTCTTTTTTCCACTGTGCTAAATCATAAATGAAGAATTGCATAAATACTATGCCATAGGACATATGTAAACACAGCTATTTTATTTTCTGGGAAGTACTAGTGGATAACGCATCAGTGTTTTCTTAGCATACTTTGTCACTTTTCCTGTGATGAAAAATAAAAAAAATAAAACTAAAGAGGAGTCTTGAAATGAAGATCTTCTTGGTGATGGTCCATTTCCAGAGCTTTAAGATTATAAGGCAGAGAATATATGCTATGAAAGAACACTAGGAATCTGTCAGTTGTCTATTTGCTAGATCTCCTCATGGTGCACTGTCGAATTAGATAATTCTCCTTTCAGAGGTGCATCTTCAGGTGATTAGGCTGACAGAGGAAAATGTGTAAGAGGGTAGGATAGTGAGCAAAGTGCAGTCTCCTCTGTCTCTTTGGACGGAATTCAAGTTTGAGCTGGGACATAGAATAGAAATGCTCAATACTGCTGCCTTCCATGTGCATTTTGATACAGTACAGCAGCAAACTAGCTCTCTTTAGAGGAAATAGCAAATGAAATAAGAGCCCTCACTCACTCCAAATTGTTGGGAAATGTAGAAACATCAGAGAACGTATTATCCGGTCAGTCTCGAAAAGATATTTCATTTTTCTCTTCTTTGTTCTTGTTATTAAATATATTCACATTAAAAAATAATCAAGGCTTCTTAAGATCTTACGTCTAATCCCTGTAGACTATTCCATAAAAAATCTTTAAGATCTCAGTTTCTCTCTTAGATTTATTCATATGAAATAAACAAATAACAAATTTAACTGCTAGTGGAATAACTTGTACTTTTCTACCCCTTTTCTCATCTGTTTTAAATTATACAAAAAAAAAAAAAAAAAAAAGAAAAGAAAAAGAAAAGAATATCTTTCTGAGTAGTCTATATGTTCTGCTGCATTTCTGAATGGCAATTAAATAGATAACACGAAAACTTGGAATGCTGCACAGCATATCTACCTTCACAAACCGAAAAGTGATACTATGCATAAAGCTAGGTTTGCACCTTGAGTTCATTTTGGATTTTTCTCTGAAATTATCTGAAAAAATCCCTCTTAATAAATTTTTTGAAGTATTCTAACTGCTATAAAAAGAATAGTACTGGTATAAATTCAAAATATTCAGAATAACTCCACTTTGCTGACATTGACATTTTCCTTGAGTAGCAATTTTTGAAATAAAGACACCCACAGTTAAGTGGAAGGACATATCCAGAAAATGTCTGGAATATTCATTTGTTGATGGACCATAGTCTATACAAAAATTTACCTAAGTTTCTTGGAGAGATTGTTTGACTAGACCTGAACACGATTTATGTTATTTAAAAAAATTATTTAATAAGCAGTTATCAGAACAAACTAACTCAATAATACTAACAGATTTTTATCCATTTATGAAGAGGAAAATCAGGATTCAATTCTGTCTTTGCTGAGGATTTTCATGCTCAGAATTTTACTTTCTGAAAGGGTCAATTAGCCAGCATGTCATAGGTTTAGACAGGGAAGAAAAGCTACTCCAACTGTGCCACTCCACACTGAAACAAAGAATACAGATTTTATGGAAAAAAAGATGGAAAAAAATTATGCAGTCACCCAACAAATAATAGGGTCTTCCAGCTTTTATTTTTTGTTTCTGGAACAATGCTTATATTTAATACAGAATAGGCCTTTTGATCGCTTGCATAATATGATCTTTTGGGGAGATAGCCAAAAGGAGAGATCATGCCTTCTGGGCAGACAAAGATGTGCTTTTTAATTACACTGCATACCTACCTGCTCTATCTCTTTATTGAAGAGAGACTCATTACTTTGCTTCGGGCTGTTATAACGTGTATTGCCTTGTCTTCAGGAAGTAAAAAAAAAAAAAAAAAAAAAAAAATCTGTACTTTTTTTGTTTGTGATTTTTGTTGAGAAGGAATACCTTTATCATAAATTGTATTCATGATGTCATTTTGAATTCAAACATGGTGCACTGTCAAATTAGATAATTCTCCTTTCAGAGATGCATCTTCAGGTGATTAGGCTGACAGAGGAAAAGGTGTAGGAGGGTAGGATAGTGAGCAAAGTGCAGTCTCCTATGTCTCTTTGGACAGAATTCAAGTTTGAGCTGGGACTGTATTGAAATATACTGTATTGAAATCAGATGTGGAAAGGCAGTGAGAATGCTTTAGGCACAGATCATATCAGGTGTGCTGAGGCAATGCATAACTTGAATTTTCTTAGAGTGCCTGGTAAGGTGTAAGTAGCTGTGTTCTTTTTTGGAAATCAAGAAATATCAAGATATAGCTCGTTAATATCCCATTAGTCCTGAACTGTCAAGCTCAGGTGCCTTGTAACATAAGAAATCAAGGACTTAATGTTACAAAAATAATTCAAATCATTTGCCTACTCTTTTCTTGATATTAATAAGGCATATTTCCTTCAAAATTTACAGATCTGCTGGCCAGGTTTCTTTTTTTTTTTTTTTTTTGTGAATTTGTGTTGCACTATGTACAGCAGGTCAATGTTTTGGGCACTTCTACAATAGTGTGTTACAGATTATTCCATAAAGTTTGTATGTCTGTCTTTATATCTTTCCTACTTGACAAAAATAATACAAGCATACTTTTGCTGGCCCCTATAGAAATAGGAAAGCAGAAATGGTTGACAGCTTGTCATAAAATTCATGAGTTTGGAGAATTAAGATGTGGAAAAAAGATAACCTTTACTGAAGGGAAGAGGTAGTGAGGTTTTTAACAATTTTTCTTGGAACAGTTCAGTTTATTGTAACATCTTCTAGTAAATACTCTAAAGGAGAGTACAGAAGAAGGGAATGATCAAAATCATTGCCTATTACTTCCTGCTGGCTTTTCCAAGCATAATTNNNTAATTTTCAAACTGTTGTCTTAATGGGGGGGAGGGGGGGGAGGGGAAATATATATGCTATATGCAATTAACTTCATCTTCCATGTGCTAATTTGAAAGGTTTACTGTTCTAAAAGTAGTTGTTTGGTTCAATCTGTCAATTCACCCCTTATGTCTGGGAAAGTTTAATGTTACTAAAGGGTAATGAAGCAAAAATATTACGTGCAAAACAGTTAATATTTTACTCATTACAATATACATGTATTAAAAAAGCTCACTTAAGAAAGTAAGCCTGTTTCATTTACTGAAATTTTTATGTGTAATTCTCCTCGAGATCTAGAATTTAAAATGTTAAAACCAGTATTTTTAGTAATTAACTTCTGTCGAGGGCAGTCTCTACATAGGTAAGGTGATTAAAAACTTTAATAGCAGCAAGATAAATCTTATTGCTCTTACTGTGTATCTGGTCCCACTGACTGGACTCTGCTTCATTTTAGTAGAAGGCAATTAGGATGGTACAAGATCTGTAAGATGCATATCAAATTAACCATATCTGTGTAACATTTAATTCAGTGAAAAGAAAAATTTCAAACAGCTTTTTCTCATGTAACATACTACATATGTTTCTTATCATTACACCTTCAAACATAGAGAAAAGGGAAATGATATAAGGAAATTACATAGACAGAAATACAGAGAGTTTTTTAGATAACAATATTTAAATATATGTACTCTTTAGTTTTTAGAAGAAATTAATAATAGGCAACATGGTACCTGTACATATATTGGACAGTGATATACTGAAGAACATACAACTGCTCTTATTTATTTTACCATATGACAGCTGGGAAAAGGCATTCAAAGGCAACTGACAAAAACGAGCAATTCTAATCAGCCTGTGGAATTCTTTGCTACTTTATTTTACTGTTACCAATGAATTAGTAGGTCGCATGGAAGACTATGTATATATGAAAACGTAAAGTGTATTAGATGTTCAAAATCCTCCTGCTTCTGCATATAAAATCAGAGTTCGCCTGGAGTTAGACAGAAATATATTTTATTCTGAAATTACTTTATAGGAGAAAATCTGATATGCAAAACAACAGGTAATATCTGCTTTACTCTGAAATTTCCAACTGCTACACTGACTAGTATCACAAAATGAACTGGCTGAATCTTTAAAAGTCCTTCTGCACTGAGAGAATGTGATGAAACCAAGCTGAAATATTCAAGACAATGACATATCCATGGGGTAATCCCTATGTCTCTGCATAAGATTCAGTAGATTCACAAAAGATTAGCAGAATTAAAATTTAAAACTTTTAAGTCAACGAAGTTTCTTATAGTCCTTGTGCTTTTCCACAAAACTGTCAAAATTGCTACCTGCTTAATAGCTAATACACACCAACATAAGGATACATTTATTTTGCTATGAATACATTATCTTGACATGATAGTTTGCTCTGAACAACGAGATTTAAGAAAATTACGGCAGTCTAATCAAGCTATTGTCAGGTATTTCAAATCAGCTGGCTCTTCCTCTTTCATTGGTATCATCTTGCAACCTTCAATACTTGTGTAAGGACAACATTTTGTTCTTTAAAATGCTAGATATATCACTGCATGTTTATATAAAAAATGTGCTGGTTTTTCTTTCTTTCTTTTTCTGTGAATAATGTCAGAACATTTCAGAGAGCAGGCTATTTCAGCCTGATAAACATTGACCACATCTTTACATCTCTTCTAATGTTATTGTCACAAAACTATGACCCAATTGTTTACTTATATTCTCCCTAACCAAAGCCACACCTCATTCAGTACTTATTTTCCCATCAGCCATGAAGACTGTTTTCTATCTAGAAAAAGAATTGTATTTTTTTTCCTTGAAAATTAGCTATGGAAAGAGCAAGCCTTTATAGAAATGAAGTGGTAGTATCTTTCCCTATCTTGTCACTGGCGCTTGGAGGATTAATGTAAATACACAAGGATTTTACAGCAAATATTCAAATTGCAGGTGCAGTTGAAAAGGACTGTTGCAACAACTGTCTTACTGAGGGTAGTTTTGGCCTAGAGATGCTTTTGGGGCATATGAAAGTAACCTCCCTGACACTGTCAGGATTTTTGATAGGACTTCACTCTGAAACTTGAAATATATCCAGTCAACAAATTGATCTTGCATAAGTTGAAGAGACTTCTGAGTACATCAACCAGAAAAAGCAACTGTCATGAAGGAGATTTTTCTCAAAAAATGAGAGGGAAGAAGCCCAGTTTTCATAACTTCGTGACTTCATCTATCTGATGAAGTTAAATGGAAGATTCTTCTACTCCTCCATTAACAATTGCTTTTTGCTGTGTTTAGTCCCAGTGGAGTCATACGATAAGATATCATTCATCAAAGATGAGAGTGTCTAGCCAAAAGTGAATGTCTGACTACCTCTGTCCTCTTGAGAAAGCTTTCACTGGTTAGTGTTGAAGAATATATGTCAATGAATAAAGTAATTTCATCTTTACTATCATTGATCTGGAATCTTTCATGGATAATAAATTCACTCAGACAAAAATGTCAAGTTCTTGGTGACATCATGAAGACTAAAATCTACTTTCTAAAATTACCATGCTTCAGCAGAATGTTTAAAATTTATCTTTAATGTTGAGTGATATTCTCTCCTTTTCATCTCTGAACTTGCCTACAAGTCAATAATTTTAGTATAGTTACTGCACAGAAAACATGGGTCACAAGTTATAGAATTAAGAAACAATGTGTACTGACTTTTTTATTCTGAACTGTTGTGCAAAGAGAAGGCAGATGTATAGAGACAAACAGAAGATTTACCTATTTGTCACTATTCTCTGACAACAAATTATACATGATTTGTATTCACATTTTAATACATGTAATTCTTCATAATTTAAATAAAATTTCTCAATGACTCACAGAGATCTTGAAACATGCACTATTGGTCTTTTGTACACACAGAAGTACACTGATTTTTCAAGTCACTTTTGTTCTTAATAATTTATTAATAATTTATGCCTTAATATGATCCAACTTCTCATGATATCTGGACTGGAAACAAAATCTCCTCATTCAGTTCAAGTTGTAAGTTTGAAGAAAAAAAAGTATTAAAAAGTAACTAAAAGTGTAATGCACAGAAGCTCAGAAAGCATTTTACACTGAGGATTAATGAGTTCTAGTTGCTCAGGCTTTCAGCTGTAGATCACTGATTTTTAACCTAGTTTAACATTGCCTCAAACTTGTTACCCTTTGAAGTCACTTTGGCAGTTCAATTGAAGTAATCTATCTGATACAGATTTCTGCAGAAAAATGTCCATATAAAGAAAATCAGTCCCATGAAAACCAAACTTGCTAACAGTCTCTATTGATGCCATGCAATAAATGAGCATGAAAAATGTTAAGGGATTATTTACTTTGCTGAGAATAAAACCCCTAAAGAATTCATACCTAGAGGGAAGAAAAGAGGGAGGAGAAAGGAAAAGCAAGATAAGAAGATTTTTTTTCCCTCAAAAAATGCAGCTTCAGATAGAAATCTCCTCCAAAGTAAGTATAGCAAAATAAAAAAGGCTTATAATCAAATTATGGAGAAAATACTAAATATGAAAATACAATAAAATATTATGTGATAATCTCATTTACCTCGACCAAACAGATGGCTTCCAGAATGTTCTCCATCACAGTAGGTAAACTGCAGTGAAGTTCTGCTTTCCATCACTGGAATTACCATGACAAATGTTCTGATTTCATCTGGGAATGAGTTGATTTTCTTCATAGTAGTTGGTATGATGCTATATTTTTGCTTTAGGTGAAAAATGATGTTGATGTAACACTGATGCTTTAGTTGTTGCTGAGCAGCGCTGCAAAGAGCTGAGGACATTTCAGTTTTCTTAGCTTCTTGTACTGTTCTGCCAGCAAGGAGGGCTGGGGCTGCACAAGGAGCTGTGAGAGAACAAAAACAGGACAGCTGACCCAAACTGACCATAGGGATGCTCCATACCATATGACATCATGTTGGACCTGTGTTAGCCAGGGAGGCTGCTGCTTCCTGGGTCTGGATGGGCATTTGTCAGTGGGTGGTGAGAAATTGCTTTGCATCATTTGTTTGTTGTTGTTGTTGTTGTTATGTTTGTGTGTGTGTGTGTGTGTGTAATTATGCATATGTTTATTATTACTGTTATTTTTCTTTTCTTTTTTCCGTGTTAGTAAATAGTTTTTATTTCAACCTAAGTGTTACATATATTTTTTAAGTTCTCTCCTCCATCTCACTGGGAGGTGGGAGGAAAGATTGAAAGGCTGTGTGGTATTTAGCTGCCTGCCAGGTTAAATCACTGCAACAAAGAAGTCTTATTCTTTTTCAGGCCCTGGAATAACAAATTTCTACCCGGATTTTTGGGAAAATGAACACAGCACTGTCTTTTAAATAATACTTGTTGAAAAAGTTTCATCTTTAAACCTTATAACACAGAATGGAAAGAACAGCTTCTTGTAACCTCCTGTATTACAGAGCATTAATGAAATGTCTGCAGAGCTCTGGTCCTTACAGTCAGTTCCAAGTCACTGGTTTCAAAACAGCCTCTTGGTACTACCAGTGATTAGAGTTAGGAGTGTTGAATTTAGATGGGTAGAAAAACACAAGCAACAATGCATCAGCATTGCTGATAGTGCGTGCTTTATGCAGAACAGAAAGATCCCAGGAGCCACTAAACTCACCAAAATATACACAACTCTGAAAAATAAACCCATACATAGAATAAGATCAGACCCATAACGTAAAGTTTTCCTTAATGATACGGAAATAAAATATTTCTTTATGCTATTCTGTCTCACAACCTATGTGAATGGTCTTCTTCTAATTGCTGTAGGGAAGGAAAAAATGGAGGAACATGTACTTGAAGGTGAATGAAAAAACAGCTCATTACTGGTCAATTTAATCAGTTATCAGTGTATGTTTATCTGCCTCTATAAACATTTACTTCTGCAAGGACCACATGCTGTTAATAGTCTCTCTTCCTTCTTCATCTTCCTGTTCTGCACAAATTTTTGTCTGCATTTGTATTAATTCAAAGCTATTCAGCAACATTGCTTTAATTCTTCTCAGTTCCATACTGTGTACTCCATTCTTACCCAAAATTACTTCCTCAGCATGAGGCTTTGACTGATCCCTTCTTTCCGCCCATTCCTGATTTCTGAAAGATGTGATTCTGCCTTTAATTTAACTATTCTCCCACAAACACACCGTTCTTTACGTTAATGCCATTCAGTCTTTGAACCAGAAAACTTGCTGCCTCTTATTCTAAAAAAATCCTCTTTCCTTTATGGAATATCTGCTTCATGTTTTAAAATCACTTCACCGAGCTGAGAAAAAGCAGAAATCTTAAAAAATAGGGCTGAATGATTTCTAGTCATCAATAGGCTACTGGATGCAGAGGAAGAAAAAGAAGACTTGATTTTGTGTGATAAGAGAAAAATACTACCTAGACCTTTACTTCTAGATCCTTCGAAATAAGTGAAGTGGTCATAAATGAGACTTTGTAATTTTACTTATTTTCTTTGGTACTTATGCTTATACACATGGTATCAATGCTGTATTTATAAGTGATCTATCTTGTGGGCTATTGTATTGGGTTTACACTGCAAGATTTTGGTGGCTTGGGGCTGCATGGTTGCCCTCTGTGAGCAGGGCACAGAAGTGCCTAATGTCAGAGCAGAGTCATCCAACAGGGACGTTGTAAGTAATAAGTAATGCTGGGTGCACCTCTGAAAGAGCAGTTTCACACAGCATTATTATGGCTTAACTTTTATGCTACTTATCAGCGTGGACTTTGACTTGATAAAGCCTCAGGCTCAGTCAATTTATGTCCAGGTGTTTTTTTTGTATTGAAGTAATGCTTACTTATAATCAAGATCAGGATCCCTGTTTTTCTAAAGTTTTCTGAGTTTTCAGTTTCTAAATACTTAAAAGTTTTTGAATGAGAACTTTCAGAAGACAGATTGGATTTTAAAGCAGGTAAGTAGCTTTGGCTCATTTCAAGAAGAACTATGTTCAAGTCTGTAATAAAGATCCAACAGAACATATAATTGAGCTTCAGCTTCTTACAAAGCTAGTAAATATATTTAGAAATACACTGCTACCTACTGTGAGCTTAATAGATAATAGTGCACCTAAAATGTTCCACAGGCAGCTGTGTGAGCAGAAATCTGCCATTAAACTACAGACCTTCCTCATCAATTCAGCAATTCATTAAAATATTTCTAATAGGCATTAGTCATCCCTCTCAAAGGGATACTAGCTTTCTTGCAATTAAAAGATATTAAAGTAAAAACTTCGGATACCAGACAAGCAATTAGCTGTGCAGACCAATCACCTAGTTACTCATTTATTCTTTAATTGATCAGAGTTAAATAGATATTTTGACAAGGACCTGGTAACTGAGAAGAATAGTCTGAGCCTGATCAAGGATATGCAATTTTATTTATCTTGTGTAGTCACATTTTGGATAAGTAGTAACAATAATGCACATAGTTTTCAGTGTGTTTTAAATCCTTGCATGTTTTTAGCTTTGCATCCAGGGATTAGCTGTCTATAGATAATAATTTGGCAAACTGCATGGTGAAGCACGACTATAGGGAATAAAGCAAGATTATCTTATTTTGCCTTCTAACACCTCTGGGGAATAAAAATAAGTCAGAAATTGAGGAACAGACTCCAATAAGGGATGAGCTTGACCTCTCGTTGATACAGAAGGATAGCAATAGCTATTCTGACTTGATGCTACTTATTATTTTGCACTTACATTTTCTTAAATTCAATTTCCACTTTTTTTTATATGCCTAGATCTCATTTTTTCTTTGACAAAATGCTGAACGTGTCTTGTCGTAGCAAGGATAATACTACATAATGATATTTTTAGAATAGACTGCAGGCTCCTAATGTAGAATTCATGAAAGGTTTAACGACAGTAGATTTTGACAATTTCATTGGCTAAAGGTTTTGCTTTTGTATGCAGACAGACAGCTAACTGTACCACCAAGAATTTATCCACAACTAGATTTATGAACTTTCTAATCCTCCTGAAAAGTCTCTGAGTTTCACTGAAATATGAATTAATCTTAAACACATTCTACGACTCATAAATGCAATTTTTCCAGACTTGCTTTACTAAAGAATATGTACGGCGAAATCTTGAGTACAAAGAGCCCTGTTGTGCTGGAGTCAGCCCTATGCCAACACACTGAAGAAACATGAAAATTTTATTTCCCTTCAGCAAAGTTTTGGTATTTTCAACATAAATACATAACAAATATTAATAATTTTCTAAATTAAAATAATACCCTGAGGGACAAGAATTTATTATTATTATTTTATTATTATTATCCAAGACATTACACTACTCCATCTTCTTCACTACTTTTCCTTTAACAGTTGAAATTCAGAATATTTCCTCATCTGAGTATACACTCTTTCACCCACACATACACTGGTTTCTTGATTTACAGCACTGGTGATTTTACATCAATCAGAGTGTGGTCAGCAGACTAGCGAAGGGACTGTCCTGTTCCTTGCAGAATTGATGAGGCCCTACTTTGTGTACTGCGTTCAATTTTGGGCCCCTCACTACAAGAAAGATACTGAGATGCTGGAACCTCTTGAGAGTAGAGCAGCAAGGGTGGTGAAAGAACTAGAAAACAAGTGTTGTGAAGAGTAATCAAGGGAACTGGGGTACTTTAGTCTTGAGAAGATGAGACTGAAGGAAAATGTCATCACTCTCTACAGCCTACCTGAAATGAAGTTGTAGGGAGGAGAATGTTGTTTCTTTTTTTGAAGCAACAGCTAATAGGACAGAAAAAAAAAAAAAAACACCTTAGAGAGGCATTTAAACAGACTGCCAAGGGAAGTGGTAGTCACCATCCCTGGATATATTTAAGAGATATATGGACATATCACATAGGGATGTGGTTTAGTGACATACTTTGTATTGGTAGGTGATGGTTGGACTTGATAAGCTTAAGGGTCTTTTTCAACCTAAATTACTATGAAGTTGCTTGCTTCAACTTCATTTCCCAGCTTCATTGGGAAATGCCTAATGTCCAGAGATTATTTTATACACAATATTTGAGTAATACCTGAAGATTATCTGTCACTAACAGCCCAAATGTGCCAGACACTTAGGTAAAGGTTGTAGTAGATAAGGTAAAACAAAATTTGTAAGCTTCAGCACAAGGTATATTCTTTTCCTGTTCTGGAGAGATCGTTTTTGAAAAATGTTTAGGGGGGATTATTTTTTTACTATAATTTACATTTTGCTTCAATCATAGTCATAAAAAAAGAGCTTCCTTAAATCTTGGACTGGAATTCCTATGAGCTGCGTGTCAACTCCCTGAGAACTGGGGAGTTGAACTCACTACAAAACTGATTTCATAAAATATTAAGATTGTGGTTATAGTATTCAAACACTAAACCAATTCGATGTTTTTTTTTCCTATTTTTTTCTCGATTAAATTATTAATTTTATAACAGGTAAAGTGTATCTCTTATGTAAACAGTGCTGGAACATCCCATGGTCATGATCAGTATTTGTCTGCAAAGTATGTTGCACAAGATGAAATTGGGCCATTTACACAAGTAAGCAGACGAGTTCTGGGACTAATAATCCATGCTGAGTACCTGGGTGAATATTACTTTATGTCATACAAGCTCATTTACCATATTTCCTCCTATTGTTCAAAAATCAGGTCTTAATTTATAAAAACGACTGGTTATTTGTAACAGTTTATTCATAACATTGATGGTTTCTCCAGCTAGAATAACTGATTAAAAGAATTAAGCTATCTTAAGTTCAGATTTATTTTACAGCCAGGCTCAGTGGAATAGTCTTGCTGTTCTTTTCAGTTTATAAACCTAGACTTTAGAAACCTTTCAGAAAGTATCTGAGAATTTTGTTCCCTCACATCATTAATTAGTTCCAATGCCCAAGACCAACTTTCAGAAACGTAGAATTATGAATACTGATGATGTTCGTAATTTTCTAAACCTGTTATCCTAAACTAGACTGGGAGGGATCTTCTTCACAGACGTGAATTATTACTACAATCCCTGGTGTATTTTCAATCTACTCTTAAAGACAATGGCTAGACAATAACTTGAATGCTGCAACAGGCAGTCTGAAGACAGCCATGTATTTTAGCTTTGTGAACACAAGTTGTATCACTATCCTCTGCGTCAAAGAAAAGTTCCCATTTTGTCTGTGGTAATAACTACATCAGGGTAACTATTTATCATTTCATAAATTCATATTTGAAGATCAAATAAATAAATATGAATTTTCACGAGGAATTGTTTCTGTAAGTAATTTTCAGTGAAAATTTTCACAAATTTTCAGAAGTAGGTAAATAATTTTAGGGCAAATTGATTTGTGACTGTCAAGTTACAATGATTTAACATATTACACATCAGCTGAGCTAACTCAACCACCCAAGTATAAGCTCGTCACCTATAGCAGATGAATTACATTTTGAATTAATTTTAGCTTCCATTTTTGTAGGTTATGTTAATAGCAAATTTCCTTGTTCATATGAAGCCAAGATTAATAAATGCACATGGTAAAAAAGGATCTGCTAAGGAATTTTTATTTCTCGTCATTAAAATCCTAATAATTATTTTTAAAATTTTGCTTAGTAAAATGTCTTGGAATGTTGTTCTTAAATGAGGAATATGAATATTCATTAACTGATTAATATTTGAATTTTAATTTCATTTAATTAATTTATTTTACTCTATTTTTGTTATTATACAGTATTTACTTACAGTGGATGTTTTAAAATTCATAAATCATTGGATAATAATAAATGAATCAATCATTTTTTTCAGATGGTAATGTCTTTCTCTACTTGTTCACATATATAGTAAAGGACAATTACCATAGTTTTGCAAAAGAAGCTGAAATTGCAAAACAAAACTTGGTTATATTTAGTCATGTTGCATTACCCATATTGAATATGATTAGAAATCTGAATGAATACTTACATTTAAGCAACAGCTATCATCATGTTCTCTTTTCTGATGTTTTCATTAAAGGAGTATGCTGATAACCTAATCTTTATGTGTCTGTCTTTTCTTTGTGTTCAATCTGTACAATAATTAGTAACAAAGCTCTAGGCACTTTAAACTGCTCTACATACTCTTCCGTTCACCTTCTCTTTGTATGCTGCTACACATTCATTCAGTGACCCCTCTTCTCTAGATTTCTGCCTTCTCCGATTTTCCTTCTTGCTTTCATGCTCCAGTATTATCTGCAGTGCCCACCAGTTCCATCCTCATTTGAACTGCTTTCCCTTCCCTTCCCTTCCCTTCCCTTCCCTTCCCTTCCCTTC
>JAOWBP010000001.1:149126185-149143849 GCA_028571105.1 Tragopan temminckii | reverse complement strand
CTTCCCTTCCCTTCTTCTTTTCTCTCACTTCATAAATTATACATTCTTTAGTAGACCCTTAGGACAGAAACATGACCACATGGAAATTAATGAAATCTGCCATTCTTTGCTGCATGGCAGTTCAAATTCAGTGCTATACCATATAATCTTGATCACTACTGTGAGTCTCCTCCTATTCGCTAAATTGGAAAGCCACAAGTAGATAGAACTAATACATGCTGAGACACAGGTTCCTTTCAAAGTTTAACAAAATTTCTAATATAGAACTAAGTGCTGTTATAAGGTATCTGTTTTTATCTACATTTAATATATACATGTGAACACATAAACTTTTTAAATATGAGCCATATGTATAGTCAATAAACTAGGCCAATTGAAGGCCCAGGTAAGAGTCCTGGTTTTCTCAGAGTACAATTTTTACTTATGTTAGTTCACATGTTTAAATAATTTCATTTATGCTGATGTTCTTGCGTATAGTAGAAATGCAGAACACGTTTTTCTTTCTTTGACGCTGTAGCTGATCTTCTACACATTTTACTTTGCTGCTCAACTTGTTCTACATTTTCAGTATCACCAAGGAAAGCTAATAATTTTAGACCTCCCTGACAGCTATTTGTAACCTTGTACTCAGAGTTTCGAGCAAATCCTGACATATTCTTCTCTCAAAGCAGAATATTGCAAAGAGGATAATGTTTAAATGTAATACCCACAGGCCACATTTGAAATTTGGACACAATCAGTGGAATTAACAGCGTATAGAAATTGTCAGTACTTTTTTTTTATATTTTATTACTCCATAGATTTCTGATCACGTAAAACATTTAGAGAAATAGTTTTCACCTCAGAAAGCCTTCTGTCAAGTTTCCAATTAAGTATGGCATAATATGGAGAAAAAATGACCAAATGGAAAAGCGTTATATCTAGGATTAATGCAAATGTTAAAGTACCAACTGTCTGTAGGTGAATACGAAGAAAGAAATGCAACACTGGATTCTCTGATTTAAGAAATAAAAAATTTAAAAAAATGTATTTTACAGAAAAAAGGGGTTTTATGAATTCTGTTTGTTTAGGATATACTGGTTTGCTGTGACATTCATCAAACCTGCAACGTAGCCCCATAGCCAAGGTAGGGGACAAGTTAGGCTTCAGCCTAGGGCATGCACAATTCTTAAGAGGAATCTGCACATGGTTACTTTCCTAATCCTGGATCCCGCTACCCGCTGTTTCCATATGTTGTGTACTGGTCTGGTAGAAGATGATGACTTTCAATGACAGATCATGTAGACAGGAGGTGTGCGACTTGTATGGAGGTACTAAATCACAAGCAGGAGTCTGAGACTCAAATAACGGAGTAGGCTCACCTACACAATTTCAGCTGTGTAAGCTTTGCTAGCCTGTTACTCAAAGACGCTATCTCCTTTGTTTATTCTTTTTAATGTAATACATTTCTTATTGATTCCCAGTGTCACAAGACCAAATTTAAACTATGGAACAGTTGAGAGTAACGATTTTCAGAGACAGTTATACCAAAAGAATAAACATATATGCATCAAGAACTAGAAGTAGATACTCAGTTTACACTGGAAATTGTGTGACTTACAGCTAGCGTACAAAATGTTGCATAGGATTACAAACTGCTTCACATTTGGAGTTTTAAAATACATGCATGCTACCATTTTTGTCCTACATAGCCTTCTGTATGCAAAGAGCTGCTGAAAACATTCCCAGAAGTGGCTTGCTGTCAGTGATGAGCATTTGTATGACACCTGCACCGTAAAGACTTTTTTGAATACTTGGAAATTAAGGTGTTTTCAAAAGAAAGATGATGTAGTTTAGGTGAAGACATTCTACTCTTGATTTTAACCCAGTGGCATTCCATTCAAGAGTTCTTTTAAGAAGTAAAGATGGTTGACTCATTACGTAATGACATTTTCATAGAAGCAAAATCTGTCACTAAATTGCCATAAGTATTTTTTTAATGTAGTATATTTTCAGGCTTGATCTTGTTCTCAAAAAACTGAATTAAGAATGTCCTTTCATTTTCAAAGACATGGGAGGAAATGCTTTACCAACATTATTTAATTATTCCTTGAAGTACACTTTTGTGGTGAAAGTAAACAAATGATTCCAAAATTTTAATTAAGCAGTCTTTACTATGGAAGTACCAGCATATAACTCCCCTTCCTTAAAAGCCTGAGGAAAAATATATGTTTTAAGGAAACCATATAAATAATGCTTGCAATGTCTAATGAATTTAGAGAAAGTACAGTGGATTTGTACAGTGTAATTCAGGGAAGGGGAAAAAATAAGCAAAGCACTCCGGATTTCTTGAATAGGAATCTGTAGATAGGTTCCCATAGCAGTGATTTCTAGGAGGCAGAGAAAAACAGAATAACTATTACTTTAAGTACAGGTGCAAAAATGACTCATATGAACATTCAGGAAAATATGCAGATGTGTCAGGAAATGAGCTAAATGGAAAACTGCAAAATGTTCCAATATAAAACTAAAATAAAATGCAGGAACTGGAAGAGGAGCAGTGTTAGGAAAGAGAAAGCCTATCTGGAGATGGAATTAGCAAAGTATGCCAAGAGTATAAACAGAAGAGATTCTACAACTATTTTAACAGTGAAAGGCTGAACAAGGAAAGTGTGAGCACAATTTAGAGAAAGAAAACACAGATAAAGCTGAGATACAGAATTATGCTCTTTGCTGAGGTTTTCTCCAACAAGGTCTCAAAGGCTTTTAGAGTTAGGGACCAAAAAGGAGAACAGCAACAGTGGCTGAGGACTGAGTCAGATACAGCTTGCAAGAACTCATCCCAAACAAGATGTCTCAGGAAGGGGCCAGTATCTATCAGGTTTGAACGGTCAAGGACATCTAGGGAGGTGGTAAGCACAAATATTGTATGTATTTTCAAAGGAAGTCTAAAGAATAATCCATGAAACAACAGGTTGCTCAGCCTCACTTTGGTCCCTGGAAAGATCATGAAGTCGGTGTCCTTGAATTACATTTCAAGATGAATGAAAAAGTTGATGAGGTTTTGCAGATTGTAGGATTATTATTTTATTATTTCAAGGGTGGTTTTTTTTGTTTGTTTGTTTGTTTTTTATAGGTTGTTTCATCACTGTCTTCTCGAATACTCTTTTATCAAGTTGGGCTACTGCAGACTGGTCAGATAGAAAATAGAACAGTAAAAAAATGTTGCATGATCACACCTAGACACTATGACCAGCTTTGGGACCCCAGTACAACAAAGGTTCTGATAAACTAGGGGCAGTTCAGGGCAGTGCCACCAGGATAGTGGGAACCGGAACACTTGCTTTGTGAGGAGTGGGTGAGAGATATGGTCTTGTTCAGACTCGAGCAGAGATGGCTTCAAGGGGACATAACTGTAGCACAGCGTAATTATGTGGAGCCTGGAAGTGTTCAAGGACCTTGGTGATGTTCAGGATGCAACTGGATAAAGCTGTGAGAAACCTGGTCTTAGCCTACAGCTGACTGTGCTGTAAGCAGGATGTTGGACAGCAGCCCTCCTAAGGTCTGTCCCAGTCTGAGCAATTCTGTGGTTCTCTGAATATTCTGCAGTTTCCTGAAAGACTTGAATGTATTACAGCTTTGAATGAATGATGTTTGGTTTGTGCAAAATTAATTGACTTTTCAGCTCAGGGTGCAGGCATTTGGCATTACAAAATTCTATCTATCATAAGCATTTTTATTTATTCAGCCTACAAATGCCTTCAGTGAGTCTAACAAAACCAAACAACAGTCATTTTCAGATCTTAAATAATGAATCATGAATAAGTGAAGCAAACAGATCATAGTAATTCACATAAATAAACTTCCATGAATGTTGTGGAAACAATCTAATAATGACTACATTTACAGAAACTGGAATCAATTTGAAAATGATATCTTAGAAGCCTTCAGTTGAGATTAATTAGATCATTTATTAATGAGATTATTTGATTAGTTCTGCTGTATATCCCCTACATATTGTAAACAGTGCAGGATTGCATGTGATAAGTAAAGTGCCACTTGTGCTTCAGATTATTTGTATTCACTGAAAAAATGCTCTGGAAAAGTTACACTGAAATCAGATTGCTTTGCTTTGTCAAAGAGCTCCATTTCATTTCTTTAAATACTACCTCAAATTTCAGAATAGCAGACTGTTTTTCTCCTAAATTTTCATCATCAGATATGACATACTTGTCTAGAGATTTCAAGAACACATGAAATTCACTTTCTCTTTCCTAAATTACTGGCTGCTCAGTGAAAGAAAAAATTATCTGGCAACATTTATCTGCTTTGCTTATAAGGCAGAATTATGTTAAGGAGTTCAGATTTTCACTGTTACAGTTTTTCTCAGAGACAAGCATATGCATTAGTTCTTTTAACCGTACTATATAAAAATGTAAACATCAGAAAGTAATCCTCAGAGACGCAATTGCTAAAATAATTACACTTTTAAACTACAAAAACATTGAGCCCCAAATCATAAATACTAATAGTCAGACATGATCTGAAAGTACTCAATTGCATAGATAGATGTGTTCCTTTTGACATTTACTCTCAAAAATTATCACTATTCTTCTTTTCCCGATGATATCCATTCTGTATACAGTCAGGAGTCTCTCAGCAAACTTCTAAATCTAACTTCTAATTTCTAAGTGTCTTTTAGCCACTTCCAGTCTCTTAATTTTATGCTGCTGTTCCTGTATACAGTTAGACCTGAAAACTGAAAAAGAGAATGCTACAGCAGTTCTTAACTTTTCTTGGTTTGTTTGTTTAACTATTTATTTAAATATTTATTTAAGCCATACAGGATGAAAAATGTCAGTTACTGTCTGAATTCTTAGACATTTGAGTTCCTATATGAGATAAAACTGTCCCAAGCTGAGATACCAAAACAGCTCCTACACAGAATAATGCTGATATCAAAGTACATACATTTATTTATAGAGGCATGATATCCAAAGGGAGAGAAATTTCTTTGCAAGCAACTCTGTTCCTGAATTGGTGAACGAGGAATAGGTACGAGAAAATGGTTATTTATGCATATAACTATGAAACTTAAAATTTTCATTTTGGCATAATCCACTGTGTTGCACAAATACATTTATGGAAGCCAGAAACATTTAATTTAAAGGAGAGATGAGGGGTTCAATGAGGGATTGAATGTGAGTACTCTTATATAAAGGAATGGGTTAATTTTGTCTCTTTCAAAGAGTTCAGGAGATTTTAAAACACCTGGAAGCTATAACACCATGGCTATATTTTCCTTTGACCATTTTGAAAGAAGTAGAATTATAGGATCATAGCAACATAGAAGCATAGAATTATAGAATGCTTTGAGTTGTAAGAGACCCTAAATATCATCTAGTTCCAACCTCCTGCTATGGGCTGGTTGCCCCACATCAGATCAGGCTGCCCAGGGCCCCATCCAACTTGGTCTTGAGTACCTTCAGGTATGGGTCAGCCACAGCTCTCTGGGCAGTCTGTGTAAATGACTCAATAAACTGAGTAAAAAATTCCTTCTAATATCTAATATAAATTTCCCTTCTTTTAGTTTTAAATAATTCTCCTTATCACTATCAAACCACATAAAACGTTGGTCTCAGTCCTACTTATAAGCTCCATTAAAGTACTAGAAGAACACAATGAGATCTCTTGGTAGCCTTTTCTCCTCCAGACTGAACAAACTTAAGTCCCTCAATCTTTCTTCATAGGAGAGATCCTCCATCTCTCTGATCATCGTGATGGCCTCCTCTGAATCCTCTTGAAGAGCATGTCCTGTGCTGGGGGCCCTGGGTCTGGATACAGTACTCCAGATGGGGCCTCACAAAGGCAGAATAGAGGGGGAAAATCCTCTCCCTGCTGACCACCCCTCTGTTAATGCAGCCTGGGATACTGTTGGTCTTATAAGCTGCAGAGCACACTTGGCTCACGTCCAGATTTTTGTCCATCAGGACCCCCAAGACCGTCCCTGGAACTGGTCTCAATGAGGTCTTCTCACAGTTTGTGCACATATTTAGGACTACCTTGACCCAAGAGAAACACCTTGCCCTTGGCCTTTTTGAACCTCGTGGGCCCGTTTTTCAAGGCTAAGTTCCTTTGGATGGCATCCTTTCCTTCTATTTTGTCAACTAGACCACTTATCTTAGCGTCACCAGTAAACTTGCCAAGGGTGCACACAATCCCCATCTAGGTAGCTGAAAATGCATTTTGCAAAGGTGTCAAATCTATAATATTAACATCAATATTCTGAGAATGTCTAGAAGATCAAAACTCCTAAAGGAGATAAAGAAACTGATTTCTTGAACTCCATTAATTCTATCATTGAATAATAGAATCATAGAGTCACAAGGTTGGAAAGGACCTACAAGATCATCTAGTCTAACCATCCTCCCATTACCATTGCTACCACAAGCTACTAAACCACATCTTATAGTTCCTCATCCAGATGCCTCTTGAACACTACCAGGGACTGCAATTTCACCACCTCCCTGGGCAGGCCATTCCAGTGCCTGACCACCCTCTGAGAGAAAAAGTTTTTCCTTACGTCTAACCTAAACCTCCTCTGGTACAACTTGTGGTCATTTCCTCAGATCCTGTTTGTTGCCTGGGAGAAGAGGCCAACCCCCTCCTCATCACAACCTCCCTTCAGGAAGTTATAGAGTGCAATGAGGTCTCCCCTGAGCCCCCTCTTCTCCAGACTGAACAATCCCAGTTCCCTCAGCTCCCTCAGCCATTCCTCATAAGACTTGTGCTCCAGACCCCTCATCAGTTTTTTTGCCCTTCTCTGGACACATTCCAGAGCTTCGATGTCTTTCTTTTGTTGAGGCACCCAAAACTGAACACAGTACTCAAGGTGCGGCCTCACCAGTGATGAGTAGAGGGGGATGATTACCTCCCTGCTCCTGCTGGCCACGCTATTATTGAGTTACTGACTTTTTAAAAACTTTTCTTTTTCCCCCCCTGATCCTTCCAAAATGCAAGACTAGAAATCTACACTTGCATTAGAAATTCTTATAGCATGTCAAGTTCTCTAGGATTTGACAGCACTTGCACGCCAGTTTTCAGAATCACAAGTTTCAAACTCAGAACCTAAAAATCTAAGTTCCATCTTTATTTTCTGGAGGGGAAGCTAGGTTAAATGTGAGCCTCTAAACATGAAGGAGAGTCCAAATAAAATTCTGTGAAAAAAAAAAAAAAAATGTCTGTACAGGTGAGACAAGATGAAATGAGAAAAGGCAAAATGAGAAAAGATGAGAGAACACAAAAGAAAAACCTCATGGGAATGTCTTTCAGGTGAGGTGAAACAAAAACAATTTAATAACATGGTAAAATTTGATCTTATTAATGTACAAGATTTCAACAAGAAATGGTCCAAAATATACAGATGTCTAGCCTTATTGTAGTAGTGATTGATACATCAGACCATTTAAAATGAAGTTTATGGAAATTTATGTTAAATCGCTGTCTTATGATAATTCAATTATCCAAATACAGTCTATGGTAATACAGGATAAAATTTCTTCACTCTTAATCCCTTTGGAACTGACAATCATTTGTAAGTAAGTTTAAGTCAACAACTATGAACCAGTAAGTTGATCCTATATTAATGCACAGACTTATACAGCATTCATCTTGTTTTGTTTTCCAGCTGCACTACAGATGATCATGAATATACTTAAGATAAGAATGCTGCTTTATGAATTATCAGTATATTTACTAGGACTGTGTATTTGTTAGCGGTTTTCTCTTAGAACTGTGTTATTACTTCTCTTAATTTCATAGCAGAGATATTTCTCTTCTACAAATATCATTGTACAGATAATCAAACATTTTATTTTGTATTGTTTCAATAGAAATTTTATGAGATAGTAGCTTATCTATTTCATTATAAGCTCTGAAATTTGCTTCCAGCTTCTTGAAAGCAAACCTTGCTTGTGATGATTGTATTGTATTTGAATTTCCTATCCGTTTTCATTTTTCAACACAGGCAGACAGGCAAAGAGCTTCTCATTTGCATTTGAAGTTTTCACATTAATTTATGTTAAATTATTAACTTGCATCTTCCTTTACATCACTAGTTTATGTTACATGATGGCAATCTTCTTGTAGACAAACTGATAAAGTACAGATTAGGTAAATGAACAGTGAGGTGGACTGAAGACTTGCTAAACAGCCAAGCACAGGGTGATGTGATGTGGAGCACAACGTTCACAGGAAGGTCAGTTATTAGTTGTGTTTGCCAATATTGTCAAAAACATTCATCAGTGTCGTGAATGACAGGCAGAGTTACCCTCAGTATGTTTGCAGCTGACACAAAACTGAGGGGTGTGGACAATTTACCCACCGTTTGTTTTGAGCAAAGAGTAACTTCATGAAAATATTTTCCAGTGTATAAGATGTATATTAACAGAAAAGGCACTTTTTTTTTTTTTCCCACAATGTTTTCCCTTGTATTTACTGAGCACTGCAACTGTACATTAGTTATGCTGCTCTGTTCAACTTGAGTGAAACTGTTTCTTTACTGGTGACTGAATTTTTGTGTTTTTTGCTTCTAAGTAGCATATCAGTATATTATATTCTTGTGCACCACTCATTGGTATGATAATCAACTTTAAAACACTGTAACTGTTAAAACAGCAGTATTCAGTGTAAGCAGTAAATACAAAAGCAATTATCAAAGGGGAATACAGAAAAGCACACCATGTTGCAGGTGTTCATATTAAATAGAGAAAAAAATTGCAGTAAACATCTTGCTTTTGAAAAGCCAGATTACAGCCAGCTTTCTATGATCAGGAGCAATCTGCTCCAATCTTATGTGCAGAAAGAAAGGTGATGGTAGCCTTTGACATCTCTTACATTAGAAGTGATGTCTAACATTCAGAATGCGTAAGTAGCTGATAAGATATACTCACATGCCATGGAGGAAAATAAATTAAGACAGAGCCCATCAATATTCTGTGTTCATGAAAATATGAAGCTAAATCCAGGAAAGGACCTAAGCACTTCCCTGAGTCTCATAAGATGTTCTCATCTGAAATCTACAGCACTCAGTTCAATGTATTGTCTCCCTCTGATATACCACAAAGTATTCATAGCTCACAGCAAGCCGATATTGTACAGGAGACAGCAAACAGAGTTCATGAACATTACTGAGCAACTCATCCAAGCAACCACTCTGACAGCTGGAAACTTTTTCCTTTACTGAAGGCTTGCATTTCAGCCAGAAAAGTAGTCCAATTTCATATCAGGAAAAGCAGGATTACGGGAGTATTTTCTGGTGTCTGAATTCAAGAGTTTCCCAACAGCCAAAACAAAGTCATTCCTCAGCCTCCTATTCTCTGTGACAACCTTGAGGCTAAAAAAATTCACTGAGTAAAATAGTTCTCGTGAAAGAAATCCACTTTTCATTGACATCCTAGCCGATTTATAATCTAAAATGAACTACACAATGCAAAACTACCTTCTAACAGAAATATATTTCCTTGCTTATAACCCTGATAATGTCCAATACTGATAAATCCTTAACCAACCAAAAAAATACACCTATAGTAAGCTATAAAGACAGCCTTATTTTGGCAAATCTCTACAAATTACCTTTTAAATTCCATTATGAAACTACTGGGAAAAAAAAATCCTTGTGAAATCTCTGTCCCTTCTTTTGTGGCAAGAAAAATTTAGAATATTATACAATATTATATAATATAAAAATATAAAATAAAAATATATAAATATAATAAATAAAATATAAATATTATGATAATATATTATTACATATAATATATGAATAAATATAATATAATATATATTATATAAATAATAAAAATATTATGTAATATAAAATATGGAAATCATATTTGATCATCGATCCCTTGTTAAAGGATAGAAACTGTTTATTACTGTTACATTATTCCCACAATTGGAATCGAAGTATAAAATATAGTTACATATCTTCAGTGTAAACCATATGTTTAAAGAAATGTATTTAAAGTCCTATTATCCTGATTTCATGAGCATATTCTCATGTTCAGCTATCCCAGACTGGTACTTCACCATCTCCACTGCCACTGCAATTACTCCCTCCACACTGAGAATCAACATTTTTTTTTCAACAATCTTCTTAATTGCTTTCAAATGTAAATATTACTTCCATGTTTTGTTTTCTTTCTTATAAAAAAAAAAAAAAACACTTGTAAAAGTGGTGGTTTTGTATATTTTTGTGTGAGAGAAAAAAAGAGATTTTCATCTGACATGAAAGAACACATTTGTTCTGGGTTTTGTTTTCTTCCCCCATGCCCTTTTAAATTTTATTATTACTATTTCAGTTTAAAGAGGATTAATTATTATTATATTATTTTTATTATTATTGCTATTGTTATTTCTCCGTCAGCCAGGTATTTTGGTTTAAATGGTAATTATTTCTGTGTCAGATCTGGTATAACAAATGGCTGCTGTGATCCAGTTTCTTCTCAGATTGAGACCAGTCAGCAGCCACAGTAATAGCTGAATCTTCACTGTACTGGTGGTGCAATCACTGCCATAAAGTAGAGTGAGAATCAGAAAAACATGTCTGAAAACCAGGCACAGAAATGCATCTTACACTATGAGGGCAGCTCAGACAGTAATGTCTTCTTCTTTTGTTATGTTGGCCCACAGCATCAGAGGCAGAAGGTGGTGGTATGGCAGTAGAGGCTGAACCTTCCTACCAATACATTACATTTTGTTGCTGTGTGACAGATGGCAACAGGGAGACAGTCTAACAGAATGGAGTCTGACATAGAAAAGCACATGAAGCAAAGGTTATAATTCCTCCATGTGGAAAAAGTTGCAACCATTGACATTAATTGAAGTTTGCTGAACTTTTATGAAGGCCCAACAGAGGATGACAGATGTACTGCATTGGCATTGGCTAGCTTTTCCTACCAACAATGTTGTCACAGCAGCTGTGAAACACTGGGTCACATTCAGCGGTGCTGACTTTCACAAATGTGGCATGCAGACTATTGTTCACTGCTGGTGAAAACGCATATCTAGCAGTGGTGACAGTGTTAAAAAGGGTGTCCTGTAGTTGAGAATTTTCTCTATCAAATATTGTTATTTTGCTGGAAATAAATATGAGGCATTATTTTCAGAGCATCCAACATACATCAAGCAGTATCCTGGAAATACAGGGCATGGTTTCTAACTCCTGACTTCTTTTGCTCTGCATTCCCTTCATAATCAACCTGTGCTTTTATCATCAATGACTCAAAAATGAGTCGCAGTATTAATCAAAATATTTATGATTTTCTCATGCATACCACATTCTATCACATTATGAAGATTCTCCAAATGCTCTTTTCTGCTTTCTTTCTTCTATCCTCAGATAGCTGCCACGAATAGCAACTCCCTCTGGGATTTACTGAACTATTACTTCACTTGCTATCATTTCTAGTGTTACTGAGGAAATCTGAATGTAGTCTTTGAAATGTAACTTGAGCTACAGTCAGCATCCATTCCAGTTAAGCTCTTGCATTAATTTTATTGTATTTGTAGCTACCGCTATCTTGAATATTTCTGTTCAGCTTTAAGTCCTTGTGTTTTCAAAAAATGTCCTTTCACTCCAGTACTCCAAACTGTGAATGCACATGGCTTTAAAACTGGAAATGTTTCCCATGGAAAATAAATAAAAAGAAATAAGCAATTGCATTATTTTAATATTTACATTTAAAAATTTTCCATCTGAGTTTCTGATACTAAATTTCTTATACTGCAGTAATAATGAGTTTCTGTATTGCAACAAAGATATTTAATTCAATTGCCATCAAGTGCTGATCATTGTAGTATTTAAGACCCTTGCATTCTCTGAGGAGTCACTCTCTGCAGTTGCTATGTTGTGCTTCATCAATCTGAAAGTTTTTACACTTCAGTAAAGTGAGCTTCTTTTTTGTTCTCATCTGATGTTAGAAACAAAAGCATTTATTTTCTTCTCTTATTATTCCTTCATAAATAAGTTATCTTCCACCATATGCTGAGATCTTAGCTTGCTTTGTTCTTGTCATGAAGTTAACAGACAGTCCCTCCTACATGTGTTACATATTACTTGGAGATGGTCATTCTCAGCAGCTACTCTAGAAATTCTGTAATGATTTAGATAGAAATGGTGAAAAAGCATAAAGAAATTAATTAGTATCTATACTTACGTCAGCAATCGCTTGTAGGTGGCAAAAAATTGGGAAGAGAGTCTGATTCATAGCTATTGGTCTTTCTGTTTTTAGTGTACTTGATGGGGAGTAAAACTGGGCAAAAAGGAATCTCATGAAGTTCAATAAAAGGAAAATGACAACTCTATCCTTAGGGAGAAATAACTCCAGGCACCAGGATGGGCTGAGGGGTGTAGCTCTCCAGAGAAGGCCATGGAAATCTTGGTGAATGTCAAGCTGACCATCAACTGGAATTGAGTTCTTATGGCAAAGGTTAACAGCCTCCTGGACTTCATTAGAAGAAGCATTGCCAGTGAGCTGAGGCAGGTGATTCTTCTGTGCTCAGCTGCGCTGAAAGATGTCTAGAGTACTATGTTTGATGCAGGGCCACAAAGATGATGAAGGTCATGGAGCACCTGTCATGGGGGGATAAGCTGACAGAGATGAGAATTCTCATCCTGGTAAATAGAAATCTCAAGGGGTTCTCATCAGTAAATACTTGATAGAGAAGCTAAAGACTGTGGAATCATATTCTTTTTAGTACTGTTAAATGACTGGAGAAGAGACAATGGACATAAACTGAAGAGCAGAAAAACACTGAAAGAGGTTGTCCATAGAAACTGTGGAGCCTCCATCCTTGGAGACCTTCAAAACCAGACAGGACAGTTTCCTGAGAAATGTTTTGGATGATCATGATTTGAACAAGGGAGTTGAACAAGGAAATAGCCGGAAGGCCTCTCCTACCTCTACAATCCTGTGATTATGTAGTTCTATGATTTGTGCAGATACAGCTTACCTTAATTCTTTGTTTAGGTAAATAAAATGCTTTGACTATTCAGTGAGACAATAACCCTTGTGCTTATTTTATAATGTTAACTGTATTGCAGGAAAGGAGAAATTTCTGAGTTATGGCTAGTACACTCTACAACCTCCCAGATGTAAAAGCCTGAATTTTTCATTCCTTCAGACACTGGTCTAGATGTGTTTTCTTGTCACTGCCTTAAGAGACTTATGTAGTCATTCTGAAAGTCTTTCTGTATCTCACTTGAATTTCTCTGAGACAGGTGCTGAGATTATCAAATTTTAGGAGATTTCTGGTAACGTACAGAATAAGGTTTCAAGGCTTTTGGAAGAATTTGCATTAAAGTCAAGTTCCTGATTACTTAGAACAATAGAATCACAGAATATCCCAAGTTTGAAGAGACCTACAAGGAGCATTGACTCCTGGCTCTGCACAGTACCACCCAAAACTCAAACCCAATGTCTGAGAATGTCGTTCAGATGCTTCTTCAACTCTGGCAGGAGTAGTACCATGACCACTGCCCTGGAGAGCCTGTTCCAGTGCCTGACTATCCTCTTGATGAAGAATCTTTTCCTAACATCCAACTCGAACCTCTGTTAACACAGCTTCAGGCTACTCCCTTGGGTTATTTTAACTCATTGCAAGTTTTCTATGTTTAATCTCATTGTAGTTTTTCTAAGTTATTAGTTGTTGAAATGATTAATATTTTTCCTAATTAAGGTGATGCTAAGCAGACCAGAAGAACAGAATATAAACTAAAATCTATTGGTGCTTAGGTACATAGGTCCCAAGAACTTCAGCATTAGGTACTAAGTAGTGCCTAAAATCAGATGGTGAGACACATCCCTCAAGAATAAACAGGATATTAGTGTTAGTACAGTAATGAATAGTATACTATAGTATACTATAAAATAACGTAGCATAGCATAGTATGACATAGCATAGCATAATATTGCATAGTATAGAGTAGCACAGTATAGTACAGCATAGTATAATATACCCAGGATTATATTCAAACAAAATTGTAACCTTGAGTATGAAAGTGATGTTTGAAAGGAGAGATTCATAACTGCATTTACTAGCTGCTGTTATGGGAGAAAAAGATATTTTAGAACCTTATCTGTCCTCCACATTACAGATGTTTACTGAAGTGAATTCCAAACTAAAATATCTATTTCTCACCAAAACTCCAAAGGGAGACTCAATGACTAGCACAAATGTAGGCTCTACATTGTAAATAGTTACTAATGTCTAATTAAAAATTAAGCACTCAATTGTCCAGAAGTAAAGTATATTCAAAAAGTCTTCCTTCCATTTGTTACATTCACTGTGCATGCAGCACAGAATTAGGATTCTTAATTAAACTGAAATAGACAAACATTGCTTATAGTAGTCATTGTGTAATGTTTCACTTAGGGGAACACAGAATCTGGAAACCTTCCCAAATCATACATCTGTTCCTTTTAATTTATTGCTCAGAGGAATGGGAAGACTAAAGATTCTAAACTGAATACATTTACTAAAATGAATACATTTATTAATAACTGATGCATTCTCTCTAAACTATTTAAATGATCCTTTACGACACAGAAGAACTAGCTAGCTACACTTTTACCACTAGAAATGTGGCACTTTTGAGCTAGGACAATAATTAAAATAATGGAATATTTTCCAATGCATCAGAAGTTTTAATTGGGCCTACTATGGGTACAAGAGAGGACAATGACATATAAAAACACAGAAGGTAAATTTAAACTTGACATATTCCAATTTCGTAGCTTTGGGTTGGTTCGGAGTGGTTTTTAGTGATGAAACAAATGAACATATAATATGTGATCTTTTCTTTGGAGCCCAAACGACACAAGGGCAAAAAATATGTTATTGCAAAATACCTTCAAAATTTTGCTGTAAATATTATCTTAGAGAGTAGAAAACTACTTGTTGCACTCCCTGGATAAAAATGTTGCATATGCTGACTTCTCTAATAAACTGCAAATTATAATTACATAGGGAAACATGGTGATGTTAATCATACATAAAAATGTTACTGCAGTTACCTGAATTGGGAAGATAGGTTGGTGAGGATAGGTTGATAAAGCTTCCACTAAAAAAAATCATGTAGCGTTTCCATGAATACTATTTATATTATTATTACTACTTCATCAAATAATGAAAAGTTGTTTTGTTTTGTGAGTTATTTCCTCTGGATTTTCTCATGATATTTTGTGGTTCTCTGGAAATACACTGCCACTCATTGCACTATCTGTAATAGCTAGAATGTCTAGAAGTTGTACTTTTTCACTGTTTTACTCTCAGAGAATTCATTAAAAATTATGTAATCCCCCTACTGACATAAAAAAACAAAAAACAACAAAAAAAAAAACCAACCAAAAACGAAAACAGGCAAATGTTTTTCACTGTGTAGACTGATAAAAAGTAAGTGTTGAGGATAATTCTCACTTTCAGAATTTCAAATCTGGAGTAGTATATGGAGTTAGCTTGGTTTTCAGCTCTTAGCCTTCAAAGCCTCCTCCTAATATTTAGAGTCTAAAAGTATTTTTCCTTCCTTTCCTTCAGTTCATTCCTGTCCTTTCTTTCCTTTCCTTCCTTCCCTTCCCTCCCCTTCCTTTCCTTCTTTCCTTCTTTCTTTTTCTTTAAGAAAAGAACTCATTTCTTTTCTCAATGTCACAAGGTCAGAGTTTTTTACTGCTGTTTGCTGTCATGACGATCATGACTTTGATAATTCACCTATAGCTGTCTTTGATTGTTGCCACATCAGCTGGTACATTTTCATAACTATTAGATACTCTTTTTTTTTTTTTTTTTTAAGTAGGTAATTTCTACTTATTTTAATTTATTTCTAAAAAAAATACATCAATAAATAACAAGTCATCAGGTCAGGGGAGGACATGCAGTTTCTTAAATATATCTAAAATGCTTTTCTATCACAGCTCTCATTTATATGGAAAATGAATAATGTGTGATCTCTTCAAACAGCTGGTAATATGCCAGACACCAAGGAAGCCTCAGCTTGTTTAGTATTCAGTATGAGACAGTGAATTTCTAGCTGGGATTAGGGAATTAATTAAACAGAAAATGTTTGACAAAGGTAGCTGACTATTGGGTTGAGTAGGAGTGACCCAAATATAATAACCTCTAAGTACCCAAGACACCCAGCCGTAGGGGAAGCCAGCAAGGATAACCATTAAAATTTTATAAAAACATCTCTGAAAGAACAGGGAAGGAAATGATTCAGCAAAGATGTAGCTATTTTGAAAACAGATGGCAAAAATGAGAAAAAAAATCATTTATCACCTCTGTGTTTGGCAAGATCATGGTGCAGATTCTCCTGGAATCTATGTTAAGGCACATGGAATATAAAGCAGTGCTTGGTGACTGCCAACATAGTTCTACCAACAGCAAATAATGCCTGACAAACATGGTGGTCATCTATAACAGGATTAAAATATTAGTGAATAAGGGAAGAACAGCTAATGCCATCTATCTGGTCTTCTGCACTGTGTTTGGCCCTGTCCCACATGACATTCTTATCTCTAAATTGGATACATTAATATGTTGGATGGATTATTTCATGTGTGGGGAATTAGCTGGATGGTCACATTCAAAGCGTTGTGTTCAATGGTTCATTGAACACAGACTGGTGGTGCAGACTAGTGGTGAATGGCATTCCTCAGGGATTGGTACTGGGACCAGAACAGTTTAAGATGTTTCTTGTTGACATAGGCAGTGGCAGTAAGTGCACCTCCAGGGATTTTGTGGATGACACCAAGCTGTGCAGTATGATGAGCACATTGGAAAGAAGGGATGTCATCCAGAGGGAACTTGACAGGCTGAATATGTGGACCTGTAGGAACCTCAGGAAGTTAAACAATGCCAAGTGCAAGATCCTGCACCTGAGTTTTGGCAATCCCAAGCATAAGTACGAGCTAGGCAAAGAACGCACTGTGAGAAGCCCATGAGGAGAAGAACTTGATGGTGTTGGTTGATGAAAAGACCAGCGTGACCTGGTAAAATCCAGAAAGCCATTCTTATGCTTAAAGGAGGTAATTGTCCCCTTCTACCGCAGTCCTGTGAGAGTATCTGGTACTCCTTGTACCAGAAGTACCACATTCAGCTCTGGCCCCCCCCCAGTAAGAAGGATGTGAAGATGCTGGAGTGAGTTCTGAAGAGGGTCACAAGGATGACTAGAGGGCACCTCTCCAATGAAGACTTCCTTAGAGTTGGGGTGGTTCATCTTGAAGAAGAGGAGGCTCCAGAGAGATCTTAAAGAAGTCTTCCAGTACATAAGAAGTACCTACAAGAAGGCAGGAGAGGGACTTTATCAGAGAATGATAGGAAAAAATGTAATGGCCTTAAATTAAAATAGAGTAGATTTAGATTGGATATTAAGAAGAAATTCATTACTGTGGTGGTGGTGAGGCACTAGAACTGATTGTCCAGAAAAGCTGAGGATGCCTCAACCCTGGAGGTTTTCAAGGTCATGTTGGATGGAGCCCTGGGCAATTTGATTAGTGAGAGGTGCCCTGCACATGGCAGGGAGGTTGAAAGTAGGTGATCTTTAAGGCCCCTTCCAACACAAACCATTCTATAATTCTAGGTAAAAAAAAAAAAAAAAAAAAAAAAAAAGAGAAAAAATGAAAACAA